>JAVSCE010001133.1:0-138442 GCA_032199065.1 Smutsia gigantea
ATTATCCATTCATTTACTGATGGGCACTTAGGTTGCTTCCATATCTTGGCTATTGTAAATAGTGCTGCAATAAACATAGGGGTGCATATGTCATTTTGAATCTTTATATAACTTGTTTTCTTTGGGTAAATTCCTAGGAGTGGAATTCCTGTGTCAAATGGTATTTCTATTTTTAGTTTTTTGAGGAACCTTCATATTGCTTCCACAATGGTTGAACTAATTTACATTCCCACCAGCAGTGTTAGGAGGGCTCCCTTTTCTCCACATCCTCGCCAACATTTGTTATTCCTTGTCTTGTTGAAAGTAGCTGTTCTGACTGGTGTGAGGTGATAACCTCATGTGGTTTTGATTTGTATTTCCCTGTTGGTTAGTGATGTGGAGCATCTTTTCATGTGCCTGTTGGCCATTTGTGTGTCGTCTTTGGAAAAATGTCTATTCATGTCCTCTGCCCATTTTTTAATTGGATTATTTGTTTTTAATTGGATTAATTGAATTATTAGTTCTCATAGCTTTTGATGGAGTCTTTCAGGTTTTCTATATATAATATGTCATTTGCAAATAGTGAGTTTTACTTCTTGCTTTCCAATCTAGATGCCTTTTATTTCCTTTACTTGCCTAATTGCTGTGGCTAGGATTTCCAATACTATGCTGAATATAAGTGATAAGAGTGGGCATCTTTGTCTTGTTTCTGATCTTAGAGGAAAAGCTTTCAGCTTTTCACCACTGAGTATGTTAGCTGTGGTCTTGTCATATATGGCCTTTATTATGTTTAGGCACATTTCCTCTGTACTAACTTTGTCAAGAGTTTATCATAAACGGATGTTGAATTTGGTCAAATGCCTTTTCCACATTTATTGAAATCATATGATTTTTTTATCCTTCATGTTGTGTATCATGTTGATTGATTTGTTTATATTGAAACATCCTTGCCCCAAGATCCTCTCTTTGATCCTCAGAGCAGCTTTGGGAAGGAAGGAAACTGCCCAAGTAAGACGAAAACAGTTCTGACCTCCCGTGGACTGCTGGCAGAGAGTAAGGGTGCACAGTCACTGGGGATCATTCAGCGGGTTGGTGACATTCACAATGCATGTGTCCCAGGACCCAGCAGCCTCTCATCTTTACAGAAACACATACTGATGAGCCCAGGGTGATGGTGCAGGAATGTCCACTGCAACACTGGAAACTGGAAACGTAGTAAATGGCATATTTAGTATACCGTGTATTTGACTTAGGTGCATATGGAAGTCTACAGTTAAATGGAAAAAGGCCTAGCAGGATACCCTAAGCTGATAACAATGATCGCCTCTGGAAAGGGGCCAAGTTTGGGGTGGTTGAGAGGGGGCTTATATGACATTTTATTTATTTTTTAAACAAAGGGGATGTTTTTGTGTACTGCTTGTTTGACTGAAATTAATTTTTTAAATGGTAAGACATACAGATACCTGAAGAAGAACCAAACGGATGCAGAGGGAGGAGGAATTTGGTTAAGAATGAGAGAAAATTCAGGATAGAATAGAGCTGGAGAGAGAAAGAAGAGAAGCTGTGGGAGAAAGGCTCCCACGCAATGACAGGGAGAAGATGGGCATGGACCCCACTGAGGGCTCTTTGGTGTATGATGTAAGTTGATCCAGGCTCCAGCACCTCTTCCGGGTTATTCAGCAAAGACTTAACCTTTCAATTCATTTTTGGATGTTGGACTTTTCTTTCAAATGTAAAACAGATTGGTCATGAGGCAAACTAGTTTTATTTGAGTTACAATTTATTTGGCAAATATTTGTGCAGAACTTCTATGGTGAGCATTAGGCTGGGCCCTGGATGCACCAGGGCCCTAAGAGCTCAACAGTGACCTCTACTGGGTTGAGACTAATCAGGCCATGAGGCAGAAACAAAGCCAGAGGAGGGAGAGAGGAGGAATATTGATCCTGCCTAGAGTCACAAAGGCCCCATGGAGGTGGAGACATGGCTTGACCCAAGCATACGAATGTTCCAGAGGAGTCGGGGAAACACATCTCAGGCTTTGTGGGGTGGGCTTCTTCCCAAGGTCCGGGTTGCGATCTGTGGGCTGGAGGAGCCCCGGAGAGCATGCTCCCCTGGCGGCTAATGGTAGCGGTGCCCCATGCCGGGAAGCCTCAGGGGGCTAAGACAAGCAGGAGGCTTTGAGCTCGTCCTGGGTCTCACCAAAAACAGCTGGTATCATATGCCTCCAGATGTGATGCCCTAAAAAGGACCCAGCATCATATGTGACCTGTTTATGGCAAAAATATTATCTGACTCTCTAAATAGTCAGGAGGAAACATGAGACAAATCCATACTGTGGACCACTCTGCAGGACAGCTGACCTTGTCTCTTCAGAAATGTGAATGACAAGAAAAACAGGGAAGGCTGGGGCTGTTCTAGAACAGGAGTGAGTAAAAAAAGAAAAATGACAACTAAGAGACTGGGTGAGCCTTGGTTGGCTCCTGGATCAGGAAACAGCCGAGGTGGGCAGTGTTGGGGCAGTTGGGAGTGGGTGATGGACTGTGTGTTAGATATTAGTTCTGAATCTTTTTTCTTTTAACGATGGAAATAAATAGAACATTTACAGTATTGTTTCCTTGGGGTGGGAGGATGCAGGGGAAGAGAATTCATTGTTTTAAAACGAGAACAAAAGCTTAGGTTCTGACCCTCCCCTGCCAGTTCCTACCTGTGATAACTACAACCAGCTTTGCTACCACTCTGAGCCTGTTCCATCACCCGGGAAAGTGGGATTATCATGGCGTCCACATCGTGTGACTGTTGAGGGCTGACTCAGAAGAAGGGGGGGCCACAGGAGAAGTCATGGCCTGTGGGTTAACTTTCTTTAGCCAGCAAGGAAGGCTTACTGGGGACCCGGCCATTCTGGAAGCATCTGCAGAGTCCGTCCCTCAGAGGGCTCCCCTCCTCCTTTGTGGGAGAGGCAGACTCAGGGGTCCGCACCCCTTTCCTTCACTCCACCACCCCACTGCATTTCCAAGCCAGGCCCCAAGTAGGTGCTCCTGGGAAGACTTTTCAGCTGCAGGGTGCAGCCTGGAAACATGGCTTAGATCCCCTTTGTTTGTTTCCAGCAAATTAAAATTTATCTCTCAGGGAGGAAATGAGGGGGGCAAGTTTTTTTTTTTTTTCTTCCCCTTAATGGGCCCTGATGAAGGAAATGAATGCGGGGAAGGGATCAGAAATACGATCCACTGCTCGCCTGCTCAGAAAGATCTGGGGGCTCCCCGCGCCCTCAGAGGGGGCAGCTGGACACAGTGTGTTTTATTATATAATTAACCTTGACCCTTCTGGGTTCAAAGAGAGAGGTTATTTGGAAATAAATCAATAGTCTGGTCTGGTCACTTCAAAGCCTCCAGAACCCGCTGGAAAATTCCATGTTGGTTCGGTGTGTAAATTGGAATAGGGTGTGCAATTCTTTTTGAAAGGTGGGGGTGGTTAGGTCTAAAATCGAAATGAATTGTGTATCCGCTTCCCATAATCAAGCTATCAGGAGTCTGTATTGTGTATCTTGTTGAGGGGGCAGGTGGGAAGACTGGGAGGAAGCACCATGGGACCTCTGTGTGACCACCGCACTGGGCTCTAGGACAGTAAGTGTCTCACCAAGCTTAGGAAGCACCTCCCTCCCCAGCAGCGTGCAGCCCTTTGTTCTGACATCTCTGGGGTTCTTAGAATCACCAGACCATCACCATCATAACACAGTATTTCTTGAGTGTATACTATGAACCAGGTGCCAAGGATTTTCCAGTTCTTTTCTCATACAATCCTCCTAACAATCCAATTAGATCAGTACCATTATTGTCTCCATTACAGGTAAGGAAATTGGGCTTCAGAGGGGCTGAATAGTGCGTCCAGAGCCACTCTGAGGTCTTGCAAGGCTGTTTCAGTGCTGTGACTCAAGGAATAAAAGTAAGACCCAAGATCTAGTTGGAAATCACCCATTATCTCCACGTTCTTTTCCCTGAAGTTGGTAAATGGAGCCACGGCTAGTTTCTTGTGAAATCTTCTCTGCTTCGCCTCCAGTTCACCTGGCTTCTCTCTGTCCTTTCTCTTCACCTTTTCTTTCTCCCTTCACCATCCCTCCCTCTTTGCTTTCTTCCCACAAACATGTATTGAGTGTTTAGGACTGCTCCATGGCTGCACTTGGTGGGTCATACAGAGAGAAGACATGGTGCTTGTCCTTAGGAAACCCAGATCCTAAGTTCCCAGAGCAGGGACGACAGACAGACATCTTGCTCCTATTGTTCTGTAGAAGGAAATCATTCTTCATGAGGTGCAGAGGAAGGCAAAGGCAGGAGAGGGGGTTCTAGCTGGAGAGGATCAGGGAAGGCATTGGGAGGACGCGGTGTTTGGAAGGGTCTGGAAAGAATGGATGGTG
Organism: Smutsia gigantea; assembly: GCA_032199065.1. Taxonomy (NCBI): domain Eukaryota; kingdom Metazoa; phylum Chordata; class Mammalia; order Pholidota; family Manidae; genus Smutsia; species Smutsia gigantea. The sequence continues at coordinate 4,388 of JAVSCE010001133.1, forward strand.
GAATAGAGTCATTCCAGGCTGAAGGAAGAGCTGACAGAAATGTCTGGAGACATCACTGTGCGTGGCATGTTCTGGGGAAGTCAGGAGCCCAGCTTGGAGGGCTGGAGTCAGTGACAGGAGCTGAAATTTAGGCTCTGTTCTGATTAATAATAACAATAATAGTAAGCTTGGTTCTGAGTGTTTCACACAACTGGCTTGTTTACTGCTCACAACAGCCTATGAGGTAGTCCATAGTTTACAGAGGAGGAACTGGCACTAGAGGTTAAGGGACACCCACTGGGTCGCAGAGCTGGACAGTGGCTGAGTGGGCATTACAAACCCAGGTCTGTGCTCTTAACAACTGGGCTACACTGCCTTTTGTGAGGGAGCCTTGAATGCCAAGCCAAAGGTATTGGACTGCTCTGGGAGCCTTGGGGAGCTACGGCAGGTTCCTCATCCAACCTGTGTTTTAGGACATGCCCAACCTCTCAACCTCCTACTCCAGGCTCCGAAATTCCTGGGTCTCTTCTCAATATTCAGAAAGAAAATCTCCATCTCAGCCAACTGAGACCACTTTCTTCTCACCACCCTCCAGTTCCCCTGCCCCATTCCCCCTGGTCAGAGATAACAAGTCAGCAGACAGCAAGAGCTAGAACACGGTGCTTGGGTTCAAGACCTAGCTCCTCCACCTCACTCTTCTGGGCCTCAGTCTCCTCATCTGTCAAATGGGAGGGTGACAGCAAGTCCAGCCCTGCCCACTTACAGGGCTGTGAGAGGCTCCGATGAGACGACTTGGAGGTGTTCTAGAAAATGCCACAGAAGTCGCAGAGGCACCATCATCAGCACCGGGGCAGCTGGCCCTCCAGAGGGGCTTTTCCTTTGCCGAGGACGCTCCGGGCTATTTTACCTTCTTCCTGGTTCCTTTTTACCTGGAAAGCCACGTAAGGCTTTCCTCACACACATCCACCATGCAGAAAAGCATATGCTCTGGAACTCCTTCATTTACTGAGCATCTACTAAGTCAGGCTCAGTGCAGCAGATAATACCCTCCTGGCTGCTCGGTGACCTCACCGTGCACTTCACACCTCCGGGCCTTTGCTCACACTGTGATGTCAGCCTTGGCTGTCCTTTCCCTTCACTGTTCTTTCGAAGCGTCCTTAATCCCAGGCTTCAGAGAATCACGTTTTCTTGTTTCCACAGCTTGTTGCGGGTACCCATCCAAGAACGTGTATAAATTTCAGTTATTTTTATTCAAGCCCGTACAGCCAGCTCACTGAGGGCTGGGCACATTTTGCCCTGCTAGCTCTCCTCAGGTGCGGGTAGGAACCAGGCCTTAGGTCCCATAGATGTAATCCTCGTTAATTCCACAGGGTGGCAGCAAAACCCTCTGGTCAAGGCCCTTTTCCCAGAGAGCAGAGCTTCCAGAGTTTGCAGGGGTCCCTCTGCTCCAAGGAGGCCAGGCCAGGTGCGCAGGTCCCTGCAAGCTTACTTCTTTATTCTGCTCTCCCCCACAACCCCCCACCCTCCACCACTTTGCGCCTCTTTGTACTGTCCACCCCAGTTTCTCTGTCTGTAACATTGGGATCATTTGAGCAGAAACTGCACGCTTTACTTACTAGGAATTCAGTGAGACCTCGCAGGAACTTTTAAAAAAATGAGAGCTTTGTCAAGCTGTAGTTCACATGCCATACGACTCACCCATTAGAGTGCGCGATTCAGTAGTTCTTAGTGTATTCACGGGGTTGTACAAGCAACTGTGACTACAATCAATCTTAGAACGTTTTCATCACCCCAAAAAGAAACCCCGTAACCATTACCAGTCCCTCCCCATTTCCTACAGCCTCCCCAGTCCTTGTCAACCGCTAATTTCTGTCTGTATGGATTTGCCTATTCGGTACATTTCATATAAATGGAGTCATGTAATACGTGGTTCTTTGTGACTGGCTTCTTTCACTTAGCGTGATGTGTACAAGGTTTATCCATTTTCCTGCTAAATAATATCCTATTCTGTGGATGTACCACATTTTGTTTATCCATTCATTAGCTGATGGATATTCAGGTTGCTTTTCTATTTTATCTACTACAAATAATGCATCCATGAACACTGATACACGGGTTTTTCTATAAACCTATGTTTTCATTTTTCTTGAGTGTCCATGGAGGAATAGAGCTGCCAGGTCCTATAGTAACGGCACGCTCAGCCTTTTGAGAAGCTGGCAGACTGTTCTCCCCAGCAGCTGCACCGTTTTACCTTCCCACCAGCAAGGTACGAGGGTTCTCATTTCTCCACATCCTCAGCAACACTTGATACTGATTTTGTTATTCTAGCCGTCCTAGTGGGAGTGAAGTAGTAGCTCATTGGGGTTTTGCTTTTCTTTCTTTCATGTGTTTACTGGCTATTTGTTTATCTTCTTTGGAGAAATGTCTATGCAGATCTTCTGCCCACTTTTAAATTGGGTTACTTGTCTTTTTACTGAGTTGTAAGAGTTCTTTATATATTCTAGACACCAGCCCCATATCAGAGGTATGATTTGCAAATACTCTCCCCCATTCTGGATTGTCTATGCATTTTCTTGATGGTGTCATCTGAAGCACAGATGTTTTTAATTCTGATGGGCGTTCAATTTATTTTTTCTTTTGTAGATTGTACTTCTGGCATCATAGCAAAGAAACTATTGCCTAATCCAAACTTGCCTTTTCTTCTATGTTCACCTTTTACATTTAGGCTTTTGATCCATTTTGAATTTTTTTTTTTTTACATGGTGTGAGGAAAGGGTTTAAATGAATTCTTTTGCATGTGAATGTCCAGTTCCATTTGTTGAAAAATCTCTTCTTCCCCCATGAATGGTCTTGGCATCCTTGTCAAAAATCAACTGACCATAAATAATGAGGGTTTATTTCTGGGCTCTTGGTTCTGTCCCACTGATCTATATATTCCTATCCTTCTGCCAGGACCACACTGTCTTCATTACTGTAGCTTTGCAGTAAGTTGTGAAATCAAGAAGTGTGAGTCCTCCAACTTTGTTCTTCTTTGTTCTCAAGACTGTTTTTGCTATTCAGGGTCCCTTGCATTTCCATACGAATTTTAAGATCAGCTTGTCATTTTCTGCAAAGCCAGCTGGGTCGCAACTCTTTGAAGTAGGGGTATATTATCCTTATTTTACCGATAAGGAAACCAAGGCTTAAAGAAGTTAAATTCATTTGCTCATGGTTACATGACGAGAAAATGGCAGAGCCCAGGGTTCAGACCATCACAGCCAGACTCTGGTCCAGACCACCGTCCACACCCTGGGTCGCCGTGCTTCTCACTAGGAGACAGAGCTCCTCACTGCCAACAGCAGGGCTCGAGCTCTGGGCTGGCTCCCGCATAGCAAAGGGCTGGGGCTGTGTTCCCAGCTGAGCCGCCAGCTGGAGGTGGAGGAGGTCCTCCCTAAGGTGACACCGAGGCAGGGCATGGCCGAGAAACCCCCACTCCTCCTGGGCCCTGGTTCTCCCCATCCCAGCCTCAGCCCCAATACCTGGGGACTTGGTGGGCACGGGAGAGAGGACCCTGAGCTTCCAAGCCCCAAACTCCTCTGCTGCTTAACCCAAGATGATCCCATACAGCCAGGGCTTGGATCACAGGGCTTTTGTTCGGTAGCTTCGTGACAGTGTCCCCAGCATTCCAGTTAGACATCCTGTCCCTGCATGGCTTCACTGAATGAAGAGTCACCAAGTAGGTGCTGGGGACACAGATGCATGGAGGGGAGCCAGGTTATGAGGCAAGGAGATAAATGCAGGAACGTTGTGGGCGTTTGGGGGAAGGGACCCCATCAGAGGGCCAGTGGGAAAGACCTGGAGGAAGAGGAACAGAGGTGAGAAGAAACTGTGGGGAGCAAAGTGGGGCCAAACTGTGGGCATTTTGGAGGGATGGCCAGGTGAAATCTTGCATTGTGGCAGTGGGTACATGGCACAGGGTCACCAACAGGCCATCTGTGTCCTCGGGAGCTTCACGCCCAGCGCACATCCCTCCTGAGCGTAAGGAGAAAGGCCCTTCCTTCCAGGTCAGCCCGGCTCCTCCCCAGGCCCCCCTCTCAGCCTTTCCTCCCGCTGCCTTCTTCCCTGCCCCTGGGGACCCAGGCGCAGCACAGTTCCTGAATCAGACCCTGTAAGCCTCTCTGTGGGAGGGGCATGGATCTAGACATCCCCCTTCCTGACTCTGGCCTGAACCCATCAATGGTTACCCCCACTCCCTCATTTCCTGTTGCCAACCCAAATTCCCACCTTCCTGAGCAGGGGAGCTCACCTCACGGTCCCACCCAGCCTCCAGGTGATAGGCCACCTGCCCTCCGCATTCACACCCCCACCTCCCATCCTGTTCTCTCTCCAGCCCCTCTGGGCTCTGCAGGTCTGCCCAGTACCACAGGTCTGACTGTGGCCTGGCTGGGTCGAGTGGAAAGGGCTCCAGGTTGGGGTGTGGCTGTCCTGAGAGCCAGCCCTGGTTCCCTGTGACCTTGGGTAACCCCCTGACACTTATGGGCTCTCAGTTACCTTGTCTGTCTCCTGACAGGGTCAGTGGTCCCTTCCAGTGCCGTCATTCTGGGGTTTAGCATCCCAGGTGCGTGGGGACCTCAGGCTGGCCCCAGACCCCGGGCGGCTTCACCCCTCACTGCACAAGGAGAGGGAGCAGGCAGTGGAGAAGCTCCTTTCCTGATGCTCACCGGGCCTCAGGACTGGACCGGACCTCAGACCAGTCCTGACAATAAGGACCGAGCCCCACGAGCAGAACACTGCCCGTCCTCCTGCCCCTGCGGCAGCTCCTTCATGGCTCCTCTGGGCCCCCAGGGCCTCTGTGGGAGCGTCCCTACTGGCCCAGCCTCCTGGCTCATGTGTTCTCTACTTGGCCCTCTGAAGTGCTCTTGCAATAGTTTTAAAACATGACTCTACTCCTGTCAAAAAGTGGAATCTAATTCCCCTCCCCTGGAATATGGCTAACCTTAGTGACCTGCCTCTAATGAACAGAACAATGGCAGATGTGACACTGTGTGGCATCTAGGGCTAGGTTCAAAAAGGTAATGCCATTTCCAGTGGACCCTGTCTCTCAGGGCACTTGTCCCTGGATCCCAGCCACGATGCTGTGAGGAAGCCCAGGCCACTTGGGAGGCTACCTGCAGGTGCTGGGGCCCACAGCCGGCATCAGCCACCAGACATGTGAACCAGCATGCCTTCAGAGGGTGCCAGCCCCAGGCTTCGAGCTGATGCCCAGGGGAGCAGAGAGAGCTGACCCCAGTAAGCCTGCCCAAACTGCGGGTTTGTGAGCAAAAGAAATGTTAGTTAAACCACCAAGTTGTGGGCTGGTTTGTTACACAGCATTAGCTAATTGGAGCAGGTTTGCAAGCCTCAGCTGCTAATGGATTTCTGCCTAAAGGATGTGTGTGCGTGGGGTGCGAGGGTCTTCACCCTGAGGTGCCTGAGATCTCAAGACCCAGGACCCAGCAGGGCCTGGCAGCGCAGACACCCATTTCTGCTAATCTTCCTAATTGGAAGCCTGCCTCACCCTCTACCTTAGCCCTGGTTCAGGGCCTTGTTAGAACAGGTAATTTGTGTGAATTTGCATAAATCTACATGGGTAGATTATGGGGTTTCTAAACATTCCTGGATGCCTCCCTGGGAAAGGTACTAGCATCCTGGCCTCTTGGAGGGGACAAGGGCCCTGGACATTCACCTGGTCTTCCATCCACTGCTGGGTCTACCTGAACAGATGACAAACCCACCATGTCCCCAGGCAGCCCTTGGATGGCTGAAGTCGAAGAATTCCTGTGTCACAATGTTGTGTGTTAAAGAAAGGTGAGATGCTTTGGGCTTAGCTCTTTCCTCTGGGAAAATCAGGGCAGGAGCGCTGCCCAGCACCTCAGGGCAGGTCCCACGGCGGCCTCAGGGCCCTCTCCCTCCGTTCAGCCCCACAGCACTGGAAGTGTTTCCGGCCGACCTTGGCCCCAGCCCCCCTTGCAGGCCTCTTCCAGACTGCCAGGCCAGGGGCTTTCAAATATTCTTCTAGGAGCTGCGCCCTGTTTTCAAATGAGCCAGGTGGCCTGGCTTGGATGTAAACTCATTCTGCCATGACTGGCTGGATGAGATTTTAGAAGCTTCGTTCATCTCTTATCCTTTCTCAGTTTCATCACCTGTAAAATGAGCTGATGGTAACTAGAATATATACCTCCTAGGGAGGTTATGAGGGCCCAGGGGCCCTCCCTGCCTGTAGAGACTTTGCATGGATGGGCCCTGTGAGTGGTACATAAGGGTCTGCTGTTATTATTCTGGGCCCTGACCAGGGAGGGGCTGGCCCGGTCCACGGCTGGCTCCCCGGCTCCCCACCACTGCACCCCCAGGACCTGACACAGCCACCAAAAACTCAAGGTTCACTTTGGCAACAGGACTTTTATTCTGTCAAAATGAGTAGAGCATGACAAAAGTCAGGCCACGTGGCCTGGCACCTCGCTCCTTCCCAGACCCACCCTCCTCGTGGGAGAGGGGCTCCTGGATGAAAGGAGGTACAGACGGGGCACCACGTGGGAGGCTTGGGGAGCCTTGGGCCAGGGCCCAGCACTTGGGAGAAGGGGCAGACTGCCCTTCCCCGAGTCCCCACGGACATGGCTCCCGTCTTCTAGGAAAACACCACAAATCCTATCTTATTCAGCTAATTAACTAAAGTTTGGGGGGGAATCCCTAGAGGGTTAAGGGGTCAGGGATGTATGGTCTAATCTCATACTTAAGGAATACACTTCTTTTTTTTCCTTTAAAAAAAAGTTTTCTTTCTGCTATTTAAAAAACTGTTTCTGAATATAACCAAAAATAGGTATTTGTTTCCTTGTTTTTTTTTTTCTTCTGAACTAGGTATTTCAAAGTACAACACAACAGAAAAGAGAAACAAGAAGTCACAAGAACATAAATCCTTAAACACACCTTGTATAAAAATAGCTTCCGGCCACATCTGCTGACAGCCGTCTTTCCACTGTCCAGGGGGTGGGTCAAGCTAGCTGTGTCCCATGGGACAGAAGGCTGGAGTGCCTCTGCCAGGGACACTGCCATGCACACACCCACCCACCACACACACACAGTACATTCTAGGGGCCAGCCTGCTCCAGGGGCTCTAGGTCTGGGCAGGACAGGAGCAGGCTGCTGGGTGACGTCCCACTCTCCCGAGCCCAGGTGGAGAGAGGCTTGTTGGGATCTCAGCGACGGATGAACTGGCTGAGAGGGTCAACACTGGAATGGACAGATGGAGCATTGGCAGCAGGCTGGGAGGTGGCTAGTTTAGAGCAACAATTCATATTTCAAGGAACAAATTTTCCTCTCATTTTTGGCTTTTTTTCACATTTTCTTCGACCGATTCCATTTTTATTTCTGTAGGCCCCGAGGGGCCCACTCTTTATGCCTTAGCATCCAGCACCCTCTCTGGCAGGAGGCAGGAGGGCCAAACTGGGAGGGAGGGTCCAGTGATACAACACAGGCCCTGATAAAGAACAAGGTTTGAGGTAGATGTTTTCTTTCACACCTAGAAATGGGGAAGTGTTTTTTTTTCTTTTTTTAAACTCTGAACAAAATGTGGGGAGGAAAAGGGGGTGCCCCCAAAGGGGCTTGAGGTAGGAGTGCATTCGGGGATCTGGGGGTCGGGGAGCTGAACCACAGCCCCCCCTCCCCAGGACATTCATTCCGGCTGAGGTAGGTGCTAAGAGCCAAAACAGCAAAAATCCATCCTGAGAAAACAAGGTCAGCGGGGGTGACAGTGTCGGGGGGGCCCAGCCACAGCAGGGGCATATTTTTGGAGTCTGATTCCACCTTCCTTTCTCGTTTCTCTTTTTTTGATTTTAAGTATTTTTTGCTTTTTTAAAGGAAAACATTAGTTTAGTCCCAAGTCATGTAGGTAGGAGGCAGAGGTGAGGGGGTATGACCCAAAGGAGCAGCTCCTGCAGGGCCCCCTCCAGGTCCTTGGGGGGCCCCTTTAGGTCCCCACAACCTGAGGGGCAGTCAGGACCGGAATGCTAAGAAGTCCCCACTGAAATCCCACATGACAGGAGAAGTCTTGCCTTTGACCTGAGCATGGGGGTTGTCCCCCTTCAGAGCCTGCCCGACGCTGGCTACTGTCCTTCGCCGAGGAGGCCGGGGCGGGGGGCCGTGGCCTCCGACGCCATCTCCTCCCTTAGGCTGAATCCCTGAAGTGTCAGCATGGACAGCTGGGTCTCTTCACACAGGGCATGGGCCCCAGGATCCTGCTGGGGAAAGGGCCAGTCGCACGGGCGCCGGGGTGAGGGCCAGAGCCCAGGAACCTCCAGCCAGACTGGCAGGCTCTGGATCCAATCCCCCTCCAGGCTTAGGGTCTCTAGGCCTCCCTGACTGACTCGGGGGCAGAGAGAGAAGGCTGGAAAAGACCTGGGGCTTGGCCAAGGCCGCTGAAGGGAGGGCGGGGGGGCCAGGAGGTGGGCAGAGCCGGAAGGAGGAGGTCTGTTCAAGGCGAGGCGCTCACCGTGGGTCTGGGGTTCGGTCTGGAGGCTGGGCGCCCCGCAGCCCCAGCCGGGGGGAACAGCTGCTCCAATTCTTTCCCATCCACACGTTTCCCATCTTGGCCCAGCTGGCCCCGCTCTCCCCTTCCCGCCCCATTCAGTGTCAGGATGCCAGGGTCCCTCTGGCTCCGGGGGCCCTGAGGAGGGGACAGCTGGTTTTCTACGTCCTTACACAAGAGGACCCTAAGGGGAGAGCCAAGAGTTATGGGAAGGATGCGGGAGGGAGCAAGAACACAAGGACAGTGAGCCCCCAAGGGTCCTTACCCCGGGGCAGCCCCTCCCCCAGGCCTCCCCCGGCCCCCTCACCCTGGACCAGGACCCACCTGCCCCTTTGGCCAAACAGGAGGAAGAGGACACAGAAGATGATGCAGGTAACCCCGATGTGGATGCCGATGACGATGCCTGTGGTGGACGTCTGCTCGGTGGCCTCCTCCTTCCGGCAGTCACACGGGGGGCCCAGGGCTGCGGGCGGGCACAGGGGCGGGCTGGAGACCGTGAAGCACCCCAGACACGCAGCCTCTGGGGACTCCTTCTGCCTCAAGCCGTTCTTGCCCCCAAGTTCACATGCCTTTGGCCGTTGCTTGCTGGACCCAGCCCGACCTTCCAGCTCTCATTCCCACTACCTGGCACAGAGTTAGTGCTCAACAAGGAAAACCACTTTACACAGACCATCTCATCCTCACCACAGCTCTGTAAAGTAGATATTACCATCCGTTTTATAGCGGAGAAAACTGAGGCTCAGAGAGGTTAAGTGACTTGCCGCAGTCACACAGCTAGAGGGTGGCACAGCCAAACCTCCAACTCAGATCTGATCCCCGTTCTCAAAGGCCACCTGGGCTGTCTGGCGCTCCTGCCTCCCCTTTATCCCCACTCCCCGCCTCTAGCCCCACACCGCACCCCCAGCTCTCACCTGTCCTCTCAGACGCGCCCCTCAAAGACACGAAGCGGACTGTGGCATTGCCATCCCCATGCTGGTTGTAGGCGAGCAACTTCACCTCGTACACTGCAGTGGGATCTGGGGAAAAGGCAGGGCTGCTGAGTGACCGCCCAGCCCCCACCTGTCCTGGTGGGGAAACAGAGGTGACCCTCTTGGGGCCAGGCAGGTGCCGGGCTCCCCAAGCCCAGGCTGTGTCTGCCTCACCGAGCTGGCTGAGGTTGTAGGAAGAGACCGTCCCAGGCAGCAGTATGGGGCCAGTGAAGGCAGTCTTGCTTGCTGGGCGGTAAAACAGCTTGAAGCCACCCTCGTGCTGGGCCAGCCGGGGCCAGGGCTCCCAGAGCAGCTGCAGGGAGGTGCTGCCCAACACTCGCACGGACAATGCGGGCGGGACAGGGGCTGCAGGAGAGGAGGCGGCCAAGAGGTGAGGGCTTTTTTCTACCTTCCACCCATGACCCAGAGCCCCGAGAGCCCGCAGCTCTCTGGCCTCTACTTGCTCAAACAACACCTTTCCACGAATTAGAGAAGGATGCCTCTTCCTCCAAGTAGACCCAGCTTCCACTCAGCTTCAGGGCCAGACACCTGTGCAGTGCACCGCCTGAACGAGTGTGCCGGGTGGTTCTGCTCATTACCCTGAACGTCTGTGGTTTTCTACTCTACACCCAGGCCTTACCTTCACCTAGGGTGCTGGCCAGCGTGGGGGCAGAGGCTGAGCTGGCCCCCCTTGGTGTGTAGGCCTTGATGTAGAAGCTGTAGGCAGTGGAGGGCTCCAGGTCGCTCACCAGGTGCTGAAAGGTGCTCTTGCTGACTGCCTCCTGATACTCCAGCTCCGGTGGGTCTGCGGGAGTGCAGGGTAGGCAGAGACCGTCAGTGGTGTGAGGCGGCTCTACCAGCATTGGTGAAGGAAGGGCAGCCCGGGCGCGAGGGAGAGAAAGCAGGAGAGGTGTTGGGTCGGGGCAGGCAGGATCAGAAGGGGTGAGAGCAGTGCATAAGAGGAAGGCACTGCAGAGCGCCCACCCACCCGCAGCCTTCCTGATGTGCAGAACATAGCCGATGATCTCCTTGGTGTTGACCAGGGGCTCGTCCCAGGACACCCGGACCTCAGTAGACGACACAGAGACCGCCCGCACGTGGAGAGGGGGTCCAGGCAACCCCTCGGCCCACAGCACGGTGAGCCTGGCACTGGCCTGGGAGGAGCCAGCACTGTTCTCTGCCACACACTGGTAGATGGCCTCGTCTTCTGGGCCGATTCCAGAAATGGTCAGCGTGCTGCAGCAGGAGGGAGGGCCTCAGATCCCCTCCTCCCAGAGTGTCCCCGGAGTCACCAAGGCTCCCCATTGAGAGAGGGAGAAACTGAGCCCCTCCAGGAGACGAGCCAGTGGCAGATGTGGGACCCAAGCCTGTCACCGCTCTTGCCCAGCAGGAGGCGCACAGCCTGCCCAGGCCCCTGCCACGGCCCCTTTTCCGTCTCCTCCCGAGGCCGCACCCACACATGCCTGTTGTTATTCCGGAGCCTGACGTGGCCTCCTGGCCCCAGCACCTGTCCATTCTTCAGCCATGTGACGTGAGGGGGAGGCTCCCCCTGGGCTTGGCAGGTGAACATGGCTGTGGTCCCAGCTGGCCTGGAGATGGACTGGGGATGCTGGACAAACTCTGCTGGGGCTGGGACAGGGGGCATGGGGCACAGAGAAGCGGGACTCGTGAGGATTATGTGGAGAGATGAAGGGGAGGGGCCGGTCTCCTGGGACAGGGTGGGGACAGCCACCCCTTGGAACATCACCCAGGAGGGGCCCGGGCTCAGGAGGTGGGGGCAGGCCCCGCCTCCCTTGGCCCCGGAGAGGCAGACCCAAGAGAGGACTCCATTGTAATGACTATTTAAAGACTGACATTTGTATCCGAAAGCAATCAAGCTGAGCTCCCTATTCGGGAAATTGTTAAATAAATAAATGTGCTAATAGGTTCGGCTGCACCTCCAAGGCAGTAATGACGGGGAGATGGATGAGCTCCCCTCGCCCCTACATTCAGTTCCACTCTCCTCCAATCCCAAGCCTCAAGTCTCCATTAACACCCGAGAAATGAAATGCTCCATCACTTTCATCTGGACAGATTAACGGCACATGGAATGCTAAACAAACGGGCATTTGAGTTCCTGATTCCCCTATCTCCCACCTCCTGCCCAGCTCGCATGGAGCAAACAACCACAGAAAACAAACCCCTGAGAAAGGGAGTCCAAGCCCAGGGCACGGGGACAGTTGTGCCCCCGGGCAGGGGCACGGACAGAGTGGCCTGCAGAGCCCCCGCTGCGGCAGTGGAGGCCAGCTGCGTGCGTGTGAGGCGGGAGCTGTGAAAATGACACGCACGCTGAGAGCGTGCAGGCAGGTGTGAGTGTAGAAGTGCCACACGTGTGAACGCAAACAGCACGTGGGGGAGGGACATGTGTGAGCCACACAGGTGGAGACAAGACACCCAGCTGAGGGTGGCGACGGCCCCAGGGGAGGCACATGGGCTGAGGCCCAGGGATGTCCTCCCGCTCCCAGGCCGCTCACTCCGGCAGGAGAGAGGAGACCTGCCACCTGTGGCCAGGCCTTGTGGGGTGGTGGGGCAGGCTTCGGGTGAGCTCAGGGCTGGGCCTGAGGAGGCCAGAGGAGGGCAGCAGGGGTCCCACCCCACCCTTCCTCTGCTGCGGCGGGAGGCTGTACCTTGCACCACCAGCCGGCCCTGGGCCGTCCTCCTCACCCGCGTGCCGGGCCTGTTGGCCGCACAGACATAGACGCCTGAGTGCTGGACAGTCACGTCTGAGATGATGAGGTTTCCTGTGCCCAGCACCTGGATGCCTTCCACCCCAATGGGGCGGCCATCTGGGGAGGAGGGCGAGAGGGAGAAGAGGGAAGGCCCGGGGATGGGTGTGGAAGGGGCGGAAGTGCAGGAATGGTCCAGATCATTCCACATTCCGGTAATCTTCCAGGGAGCCCCGATCTTTGTGTCCGCCGCGTCCCTCCCACACCCATCTCCTGGCCTCCCGGAAGTGGGAGGAGCGGCAGAGACCGGAGTCCCAAGTCCAGCACTGTCCCTGACTCCCTGGGGACCTTCCAGTCCTTACCCCTCAGTTCCTCAATCAGGAGGAAGGGATTAGACAGACATTTCCCAGCCTGGTTTGTCTCTCTTGGAAGACGTTCTAGGGTCAAATACCCCTTGCACTCCTGGACTCTCATAATGCCTATCAATATAAAGGCTCTGAAAAGTCCTGTGGCAAAGGGACCTGGTTAACTCTGTTTCCCAAATTTTCTTCCCCTACTGCAGATCACGCTTTGGGAAATGTGGGACCAGATGGTCCTTGCAATGCCTGTGGGCTCCTCCTCACGGTAAGGCCACTCTTTCCAGCCTCTCCCAGGGACCTGGCCCTCCCCCAACCCAGGATCACATTAGCACAGTCAGAATGCAAGGAGACAGCTCCCCATTCAGTCTCTGAAGTGGTGAAATCTACTCCATTATCCAGTCCAATGCCCCTCCCTGCCTGGTCACTGGGCTACAGTGCGGCACAGTCCCCTGTGAATAAGACCCCACCCGGTCCCCCCAGACTCTCCTTCCCCCAGTGACCTTTCCACTCAGACAATGGGGGCCCATCTGCACCCTTTCACTTCTCTCCTTCAGCTGCCTAGGGATTTAGGCTAGGGATTTAGGGGGCCAGGCTAGAGGCTGGGGGGCCCAGAGAGGGTGTGACAACTGGCTGAGATTTTGAGGCATTTGGAGTTGCACAGCTGGGGAGTATGGCCAGGGCACAGAGGGCAGGGATGCATGGGAGGGGTTAAAAGGCTGGGGTGCTGAGAGCTGTAGAAGGGTTCTGGGGAGCCTGATGCTGAGGGGGAGGGGACTGTGGGGGAGGGGAGCTGGCGAATGACAACGAGGTAACCCAGGGAGCTAAGCCATCCCTGCAGGGGGAGGGAGAATGTAACGGGCAGGCAGACCTCCCTGATCCTGCCAGGAGAGAGAAACTTACCCCCTCCCCAGGCCTTGGAAGGAATGGACCCCCACAGAGAACAAACAGGATTCAAGGTCCCCCCAGAGCTGGGTGATGAGACCAGCTCTCACAGGGGCGGAAGAGGCCGGAGCGGCCGGGGATGAGGCTCACCCAGGCGGCTCCAGGACACAATGGGGCGTGGGTTGCCCGTGGCGACACACTCCAGCACGGCAGTCTGGTGCACCGTCAGGGTGAGGTTCTCAGGCCCCACGAGGATTGCGGGCTCCTTGTAGGCTCCAGAGCCTGCTCCTGAGAGGAAGGCCCACGTTGCTTTACTTCACCTCCCCACCCCACCCACAGCCCAGGACATGGGAGTTGGGAAGCCAGCTCCAGCCCAGACGCCTGGTCCAGCGGGGCAGGGAGGGGACGCCAGGAGCTCCAGAATGGTGCAGATGTCCATCCCTATGCTCCAGCCCTGCAGGACCTCTCATAGCAGAATAGCCCCTGGGGCAAGTGGAGGGTGGGCTTGCCCAAGTAGAACTAAGCCAGGGAATGGGCCGCAGTCCCTCTGAACCCCCACTATGAGAAACACCAAGGCTGGAGCTTAGAAGATGCTCTACATGCATTTGGCTGACGAGACTCCAAAGTCAGTTTGAAGGGGGATTGATTTGAGGGTGGGGAGAAGTCAGGAGGCCTGCTGGGGAAGGAGGAGACAGGGCAAAGGACTCACCTGACACAGTGAGCCTGGCCCCATGGCTGACCCGGACGCTGGCAATGTTTGAGGCTATGCAGTGGAAGATGCCGCTGTCCTCGGCCTGAAGTCCTGTGATCTGCAGGACCCCCTTGGGCAGCAAAGTGTACCTGTTGGGGGGTGACAGTCGGCCACAGGGACACTGAGCATCACGGACAGGACCTAGGCACTGTCCCAATGTCACCATCATCATTACAGGCACAATGGGACACCCCTGCAATCCCGGCCCTGACAACCAGCCCACACAGTCCTTATAGACGCATCCGGGGCACCACCACTCCCAGCAAAGACATGCACACCCAGCCTCAGCACAGCTGCAGGACCACCACCCTGCAGGCTGCAAGCAGCTCTACTTCAAGGTCCAGATGCTGTGCCCATGTCTCTACCTATGCGGGGCTCACCTCTCATTGTCCGTGTTAATGGGGACTCTGTTTTTCTCCCATGTGATCAGAGGTTTGGGAAGCCCGTGGATTTGGCACTGGAAGCGGGCCACACCGCCCTCCTCGCCCACAGCAGCCTGGGGATGCACATGGAAGTCCGACATGGCTGGTGAAGGAAAGGGATATACGTATGGGCAAGGCCCACTGCTGAGGAGGGAGGGTCACGGGCTGGGGTCCTGGAGCTGGCAGACACAGGGCAACAGTTCGTGCCTAACCTATGTCCCACCTGTGGGCAATGGCTCCCCCTAAATGGTGGTGAGGCCGGGCTGGGACCCGTGGAGAAAAGTGTGAATAAATTATTGGGCAGCAAACTCTAACAAGGAAATCTTGGGCTGCCAACCTGCAAAGGCTAGTCAGAGAAAGTCTTGCTCCCAAGTCCACTCCCAGCTACTTCAGCTGTTTTCAGGTTTATTTTTACAAACTCGCTCAAAGGTATGCAAGGTCTATGTAAGCTGCTGCACACTTCACAGCACAAGAAACTAGGGCCCCAAAGGGGAAGCAGTCCAGTGTCACCCAGCAGGGACACAGGTCTTTAGACCCTGCTTATCAGAGGCCAGCCGCTTTGCCCTTCACGGGCCCCCTCCCCAGGTCTGCAGCTCCCTGACACCCCCCAAGAGGGTGGTAAATCCATCCAAGGTGACAAGTCCTCAGCTGACTCAGACCTACCAATCTACATTTCAATGTGTCATAAATATTCAGGGATCCCCTCCCCACCTTTTGGGGATCTGAACTAACCTCTTGAACTCTGGTCTGCAGAGCGGGGCAGAGGGGTTGTGGGGCACCCCTCACCCTGCTCCGTCTGGTTAAATGTCCCTGCCCACCCTCATTCCCACTCATCCCCCAAACCCCAGTCCATAAGGCCCAGAGAAGGGGCCCCTTACACACGGGTTCCCAGCTTCAGTACCAGGGCTGCCATTTCATTAGAATCCACTTGGCTTCAAGTGCAGGAAGGCGGCTCACCATCTGTCCAGGCAGGCAGCCCCTCCCCTCCGGCACTCCATCAGCTGGGACAGTTGTCCCCTCCCGGGAGCCCTCCCCCTACAGCAGCAGGGCCTCTGGGGCTTGTCCTGGCTCCTGGCTCCCTGGGGAGGGTGGACACACCCTGTCTCAGGCTCCCTCAATCTGAGGGCCTGTTCTGGACTCCAGGGCAGCCCTGAGGGTCAAGCCTTTGCGCCCTTCTTCCCCCAGTCTCTGGGGGCTGATCTTTTGTGGTGCATTCTCCATCTCATTTGCATGTGGTTCATTAAATATAAACATGTATAAAAATCCCCCGCCCTGCCTCCTCCTTTTTCAGGGCCTCCTGGGAGTGTGGCTGATGGGTGTGAGCACCTCCTCGCACATGTGGGGAGGGGGGGGCGTTTGCCAGGAGGATGTGGCTGTCTCCATGTATGTTGCTTGAGTGTACACGGCTGGCGTGTGATTTGGGTACTGTGTATAGGTAATCAATCTCACGTGTCCCCACGTAGGTGCAGCCCTTACAAATGGTACCTCGGCGCCCTCGGAGCCGGAGATGGGGGCAAACGCCCAGCTGCTGTCCCCATCAGGCTTGGGGAGATGATCCCCAGGGAGCACCGCGAGGTCAGCCTATTCTGTCTCAGGCCAAAGGGCCTGCAGGTCAGCCCAGAGGCTTGGGGGAGGGGGCCAAGGCACTGCTGGGGCCCCTCTACTCCTCCAGGCCTCAGCCTCTCAGAGGACAGGGCTGGACATGGGCCTAGGGAGTAGAGAAGGCACGCAGGCCGCTGGGCTGGCTGGCTCTGCATCCCGGGCCTGCCCCTCCTCACTCCAGCTGGAGAGAAGCTTGAGTCCCCCAGGGGCCTGGGGTGGGGACTAATGGCTCTACTGACTACAGATGCCTCCTCATTAAGGAATTGAATCCTTTTGTGTTTCCAGCCCCCAGTCTCTGCTCCTTGGAGGCGCCTAGAGCTGGGAGCTGGCCTGAAAGGGAGAGGGTTGCCTCTTATCAGGGCATGAGGGTGGAGAAGTCTGGCCTCTACCACCTTGCCCCCTCCTTCTCCCCACAAAACTAAACAGCAGCAGCATGGGTGGACTGTGATGCTGGAGAGGAAAGGGTTGTAGGGAGGGAGCCCCTCTGATACTCTTCACACAGGGACATCAGGACTCTGGAAGGTCCCCTCCCTGCCCAGGGCTTGTTGGCCTTCCATCAGGGCAGCACCTCACTGTGCCTGTGTATGTTTTCCTTCCTTCCACTTCTGCCCACCTTTCATTGAAGGGTAGCTTTGCCTCTCAAGGTGCTTGAAAACCACTCATCTAAAGCCAACTGCTTCATTTTATGAGGGGAAAGTGAGGCCCAGCCCTCTGCTGATGTGCCCCTTAGTTCTCCAGCAAGTTTTCCACCCTCCGACGACAGGTAGCCCCAGAACAGGCTGCAGGGCTGGACCCCGCAGAGGCTGCACCAGCCTCTTCTCATCGGTTTGGGAGTTGGCACCATGTTGCAAGTTGCAGGGAAAATAATGAGCCCCGAGATGGATGGTTCCTCAATCCCAGCCTCAGAGACCAGCAGTGGCGCCAGGTGGTCCAGGGGAAGTGGCTTCAATGGGGGGCATGGTCCTCTTTTTCCCGAGGCTCCTTCTCCCCCCACTTCCTCACAGCCCTCCCCAGCCCTCTGGGTCAGCCCTGCATAGCCCGTAGACGTCCCAGGGGTTGCCGGTGGGCAGGCAGCGTCAGAGCGCCAGTCCTCTCATTGGTAGACGGAGGGGCGAACAGGTACCCTGCTTCCGGGCCTTTCCCAGCTGGCTCCTGCCACCTTCGTGAACAGGCCCTCGTCACCCCCACAGGCCACGAGGGCACGCTCTCAGCTTGGCCGAGGTCTCTGGGATCTTCTACTCGCTCCCAGTTCACAGGCAACAGCATCTCTTCTCTAGGAAGTCAGGGGAGAAAGTTCCTCCGGGCCACCCAGGCCTCCTCCAGTGTCTCGGGGTAGGACGCTGGCTGCGCCAGTGCACTTCTGCCCTGACTGGTGCTAGCAGGCCACAGGGCCAGGGGAGGCTGTCCCTCACCGTGTCTCTTTGGGGAGAGGGTCTGGCCCATGAGGCTGGGGGCTCTGGGCCCTGAACAAGTCCTCCTGGAGACCACTGTGGGCTGCTATTGGTGTGCACAGATCACCACTGTGGCTGGAGATACCGTTTGTGGCCAGTGTTGGTATTGTGTCTTGACTGGTGGACATGAAAGTGGTGCTGTGGCTTTATACTCCTGCCGATACCTGTTGGCCAGGTAGGACAGTTTTAGTCCCTCGCTTAAAGCTAGGTGATGGGAGCAGTTAGGAGGCCTTCCAGGGAGAGGGCCAGAGAGAGTGATAGGGAGGACAACAGCCTGCTTGGGGGCCATTGCAGAGAAAGGAAGAAGAAAGCACCTTTGTCCCTAAGCAGTCTGGGAAGGAATCTCCCAGGCCCTCCCCGCTCCCACCATGGGTTCAGCCAGGTCTTGGGGCAAGACAGGGCCAGCAAAAGAGCCTAGCAGTCTACCGGGTGGAATGGAGCAGAAATAGGCAGGAAACAGCTCCTGGGCCCCACTATAAATCACTGAAGGGGACGGTCTCCTAAAAGCCGGATCTGGAGTGGCTCAGGGCAGGGAGGGAGGACTTTCCTCCTGGGCCAGGACCTCTAGCGAGGTCAGGCCTGGATCTGATTAGACAGGCTCCAGGAGGACGCTGGGGGGCAGCGAAGGGTGGGGCAGCGTGCTGGGAAGGGAGCTGGCAGCATCCCCCGCTCCCCGCCTCCCACTCTCCGGCTGCAGCCAGACTCCTATCAGTGTGTGATGACAAAAAGATGAGCGGGATTGTTAGGATGGAGAGTTCAAAACCACCTCTGCACAAGCCGGTGGCACTGGGGGTCAGAGGCTCCGGCTTTCCCTGCTTACACAGTCGTTCAAGAGGAATGATCACGAACAGACTCTTCCAAAGGCCACCAAGGCCGGTCCCCTCCCTGTATCCGTTCCTGCTAGGGACCAGGGACACCCTGGGTGCCCAGCCCCTCCTCGGGCAGCTCAGATGATTGTAATGTTTCTCCTCACACTAGAGATGCGCTTCTACCCACTGCCTTCCACGCTCCCCTCTAGAATCACATTTTCCAATATGGGAACCAGTCATTAACCATTTGAAATGTGGCCAGATCAAATTGAGATGGGCTGTAAGCATAAAATACACACTGGATTTGAAAGACTTAATACAAAGCAGAAAGATGCTAAGTATTAGGGAAATGCAAATCAAAACCAAGAGATACCACCTCACACCTATTAGGATGGCTACTATCAAAGAAAAACAAAACCAAAACACGGAGGATAAATGTTGGCACACATGTGGCAGAACTGGAACCCTTGTGCACTGCTGGTAGAAACGTACAGTAGCGGAAAATACTACGGTGGTTCCTCAAACAATAAGTAACAGAATTTCCATATAATCCAGCAATTCCACTTCTGGATATATACCCTAAAGAAACTGAAAGCATGGATGGAAGAGATATGTGCACACCTGTGTTCATATTCACAGCAGCATTACTCACAATAGCTAAAAGGTGGGAGTAGGCCTAAGTGTCCATCAATGGATGAAGGGATAAACAAAATGTGGCACATACATACAATGGAATATTATTCGGCCTCTAAAAGGACGGAAATTCCGACACAAGCTACAGCATGGATGAACTTCGAGGACAATGTGCTAAGTGTACTAAGCCAGTCACAGAAAGACAAACACTATGATTTCCCTTGTGTGAGGTACCTAGAGTGGTCAAGTTCATAAAGACAGAGTAGAATGACGGTCACCAGAGATGGCAGAGAGGGATGCAGGGAGTGGTTTAATGGGAACGGGGTGTCAGTTTGGGAAGATGAAAAGCGTTCTAGAGATGAATGGTGGTGATGGTTTGGACAGTAACATGAAGGTACGAAATGCCAGTGCACTGTACACTTAAAAATAGTTAAGACAGTAAATTTTATGTTATGTGTATTTTATCAAACATCAAAAAACATTAATGATTTTAATTCATAGTAACTTAAAATGATTACAAGTTGACATAATATTTTGGATTTTAACGACCTAGCCCCCCAAAAAGCAAAAATCTTAATTTTAAAATGATGACTGTATGTTGGAACGATAATATTTTGGATATATTAAGTAGAATACAATTTATTATTAAAATTAGCTTACTTTTTTTTTTGTAAATGTGACTACTACAGAATTTAAAATCACCTATGTGGCTTGCATCATACCTCCACTATACAGGGCTGCTCTAGAAGACACGATTTTGCTCTTCGCACACCAGCCCTGCAAACACTTGAAATCTGGGTTGTGAAATCACGTTCAGATGCCTTGAACCTAGAGACCCTCCTCTGGACAGGCTCTGGGTGGGCAAGGACCCCTTGCCTCTAGAAGTGGCCAGAGCCCCTTGTGGATGATCTGAGCCCACCAGGCCTCATATCACCAGAGGGCCTTGGAGACATTTCAGCCACAGTGAGCACCCCTATGCTGTCCAACAGGGTAGCCATGTGCCATAGGCGGCCATTAATATTAAAATTAAATCAAAAAATTCAGTTCTTCTGACTCACTAGCCACCTTTCAGGTGCTCAATAGCCACAAGTGACTTATGTGACAACACCACTTGAGTATTTCCATAATCACAGAAAGTTTTATTGGACAGCGCTGTTCCAGACCTGGGGCAAGGGCCTCGGCGCCCCAGCTGCCTCTCTCTTGTTCCCTGTCCTACTGCCCCACCAGACAGCCCGCCTCCTCTCCATCTGCATCACAGAGTCCAGGCTTCAGCCTCCTCCCCTCTTGGTCACATGGACTCGGAGATTGCTGACAAGGCCCACATTTGACCACATCCTAGGACTGTCCCAGGGCATGGCAGAGAAGGCCTCATTCAGCAAGTTCTGCTCCTAGTGGGGAAATATATTGCTAAGAGCCTTTGTGTGGTAGTGGTACAGTGAGGATCTGGAATCATACAGAACTGGGTTCAAAACAATGCCACTACTCTCAGCTGTGTGGCCTTGGGCAAGTTCCTCAATCTCTCAGGCCCTCTGTTTTCTCACTGATAAAGTAGGCATGATGATAGCTCCTGTCTAGAGCTGCTGCCATAGGGGGATTCAATGGGATATTTGTAAACTGCTTAGCACAGTCCTTGGCCAACAGTAAATACCTGTGAGCTATTATTGAGGGAATATAGAATCTTGAGTTAAAAGGTAGCTGAGAAATTGTGAAGAACAGGCTGGGATTGGACGGTTGGGGGCAGCTATGTTCCCACCGAGAAGCTAAGACTCAGAGTTAGTGGTAGAGCCTCAAGTCCTCTGGAGAAGTGAGTAAAGACAGAATGTGCCAGGCCTGAATGGTGAGGGGGTCAGTGCAGGGGAGCGGGGCAGCCAGGTGCAAACCAGACCAAGGATTCTTCTGTCTCACTCTGCCTGGGGGTTTCACAGAGGCCCCAACAGGCTAGCTGTCAGTTGGAAGAGGCCATTAGGTAATGGAGGCCTTGATTTCTCTAGTAAAATGTTTATGAAGCCCATAGACTCAAGCCTTTATTGGCCAGGCTCATTCAGGGGGACGGATGTGGCTCTCAGAGGTATAGTTAAAGCACCTGCTGAATTCAGGCACCCGATGGCCACACAGGCATCCACCCAGACCCACCAGGCAGAGTGACCCCTGGAGGATGAGGAAGCCAGCCAAGTCCCACCTCTCATGCTCTTTAAACTCTTCAAAGCACTTGTAAATGTCCTATCTTTAAACATATATAGGAAGGAGGGAGGTGACTGCATAGAACCCTGAATCCTGGGAAGTCCAGCAACTTGCCAGATATTGGTCCCCAGTGGATATTGGACCTGTCATCAGGGTTCTCTGGCCCAGGCTCACCCACCCCAACACTCTGTCTCCATCCCCCCCTTATCTATCTGGGTCCCCACGCTGCCCCTGACTTGGTTCTGTTAGGGAAGAACCCCCACACGACTGGCTGTCATCATTTGGGGTAGGGGAAACTATAAACTTAGAAGACCTGTGTTTACCTCCTTAGGCCTCCAAAGGGAAGTATGAGAGTTGAATTAAGGTTTTGAATCCAAAGAATATGTTTTGGGGGTCTGGAGGGTACACTGTGTGGTGTTTGGGTGTTGGATGGGTGTGGGTGATGTCTGGCACTTAGAGACAGCCCCAGAAGACTGCAGTGGCTTAGAGGCCCTTGGCTGGGGGTGACTGATTCATCTGGGCTTTGCCCGGTGACCCGGCTCTGACAAGCCTCTGAATCCCTTTGTCTGCCTCCTCAAGCCCCTTACCCAATGCCTTGGGCCCCCAGAACCCCAGCTCCTCCCTCCCAACCTCCCACTTCACCACCAGCTCACCACTCCCCTGGCCCCAATTCTAACACAAAAGGCAACTTTGTCTTTCAAGTCAGCAGCCATAAATCCACGCCTCTCCCCTCCCTTCTGGCAGCCACCTCTGACAAACGGGGGCCTGGATGGGGAAGAGGTGGGGGCAGTAGGGGGTCAGACTCAGCTTGGGAACGTCCCTGCATCCAGCTGTCGGCCCACTGTAGGACAGGGTAAGCATCAACTCTTTACGGCCTGATCTTTGATTCCAATGAACCGTAAGGCCCAAGGCACCTGCAGGGGAGGCAATCTGGGGCTCTCTGCAGCCCCTGGGCTTTTACAGCCCAAGGAGAATAAAACTCTTAAAGCCCTACTTTTAAGCGCTCAGCCCATCATTCGGAGGCTCCAGTCCTCCCTCCAGATCAAGCCCTCAGCTCTTCCCCTCTGCATCCTCCAGCCTTCCTGGGGGGTGTCAGGTGTGCCTGGGGGAATACGTGCGGTGAGACACAGTGTGCCTGCTTTGGGCGGCATACTGCATGTGCTCCCGGGCGGGTGTGCCCCACTGGTTTCAGGGGTAGACGCTCATGCTGTCAAGGAAGGAGAAGGGAAGAGGAGTGTCACCCACCCCGCATGGCCATCTATCTACCCCACTGCTCGGTTTTCAAAAACAGTCCCAATTTCAAATATTTTACCCTATTTTCATGCCACGTATCAGGCAGTGAGTCAGAGCATATGTCCTGCTTTGGGGTTTGGGAAATACAGTCATTGGTCCTGTTTACACGTCGACCCATTGAGCATTCATTCAGCAGATACTAACCGACTGCTAATATATCAGAGAGGATGTTCTGGCTTCCCAGAAGCAAATTCCCTCCATTCCACAGGCCGTCCTCAGATGTTCCCACCCAACCTCTTAAGAAGTATCAGAAGGGTGAAAGCACCAGAGCGGGAATCTTAGGTACTATCACAGTAACGTGTCCCTGAAAAACACAGAGAAGCCACCCATGAGCAAAGGCTACATGTGATAATCAGTGTAACTCTGAGCACTAGGGATTACTAGCCCTTCTGAAGCTCAGAGAGGTTAAGTAACACAGCCAATGAATGATGTTAAAGCAGGCATTCAAACTTAGAACAGTCTAACTCCAAGTCCAGCGCGCTTTCCCTGCATCACAGCTACCTAGTGGGCAAATGCTATTCAAACATGACTGATACCTTCAGACACTCGCACAGAAAAACACAGAGGCACACAACACCCTACACCCTTATAAGTACCAGGCATACCATGTTCAGAGACACCCATGACATAGCAGGCTTCACTTCAAGGAATTCCCCCAGGATTTGGGGGTAGGTTTCAGAGTGTAACTAATGCAGATAAGTACTGGGATAAGGTGGTGTTATCACCCCACTAATAGTCACTAGGCCCACACATTCTCTAAGCTCTATTAACATAGGTAAATAAACAACCCAGCTGTCCCAGGGTAGCTCTTCCCGGAGCAGCTCCAAATCCAAAATCCAGGAAACCTAACATGCAGGGCCTTGTGAGGGTGGGGCCTGCAGGGTTACTCCTGTTGTCTGTTGGGCCTTCTAAAATGGAGGGATAATTATTTTCCTTGTTTTGGGGATAGGCAGGCAAAGCACTGGGAAATGCTAGTGGCTTCCATGGGGTGAGTGGGGTGAGAGGGAGGTGGAAGTGTTAAAGGGAGGGACAGCTGTGTGAGTGAGACTGACTCAGTCCTTTTTAGAACTGGTTGTGTGGCCTTGATAAAGCTAAAGCCCCTCCCTGGGCCTGTTTACTCCTCTGTAAATGGGAGAGTGGAGTTGGACAAGTTATAAAGTCTCATCCCCCTGCAACCTTTGAGGCATATTAGCTTCCATGTGCCAGCCACAGGTCAGGGACTGGAAGTCGACTTGGGAATACCTCTCTGCCTTGGACTTAAAAATGTCCAGGCCTAGCAGAGCCTGTCTCAACAGACTGCACGTCTCCGCCTGTCAGGGTCACCAATCTTCCTTATGTGAACCTGCCCAGGCCCACAACATCCTTAAGTTCCATCGTTCTGGTCAGGATACCGGATCTCCCTCACCTCCCGGAAGAGCATCTGGTTAGGCAGCCCAGGCTGGAGTTATTAAGTAAATTGCTTTCACATGATCATGAGTACCACTCAACAAAAACAGATACTTCCGAAAATTTTTCAGAGCCATATATTAGGGTTTATAGAGACTAATATAGTAGGGGTTAGGTAATGGAGAGGCTGACCTGGGATCATGCGTGGCTCTGTCACTGACTACCTATGTGACCTTTCAACTCCAACCTTGGTTTTCTCATCTGTGAAATGATGGTGGAGACAGGAAAGACAAAATCATCTCTAAAGTCCATACCAATATTAAGATTCTAGAATAACACTGGGTAATGTGGTCTTTCTCTATGCAGGAAAGGGCCCACTCCTATTCTTAAACCGTTATCTGGTGCTGTGTTTACATCTCATGGCACTACAGAATCTCTTGTGGCTCCATAAGACACTCAGGGCTCACAGCCCTGCACCCCAACATCACTCCAGAACTAGCCTTACATATTTAGGGGAAGAGGGGGGCCTACATTTCACGGGAGGATCACAGAGTTTCCTGGATGGTTTGGGGCTGCCAACTCTTGGATATAGACTTATGTGGGAAACTCCACTGCTGCCCTCTAGTTGTCAGAGGCCTCCCAAAGCCCTAGGAATCATCTATAGAGGGTTTCAAAAGCTTTCGCATAAATTCAAAGGAATCACCACACCCACGCTAAACTCTTCCTCTCCTGTGTCCCTTAGCCCTATCAGACTCTATTAATAGAGTCAGTTGTTCACACATCAATCTACTACCAGCCTGAGTCCCTGATGGGCAGGGAATAGTCTAATTTACCTTTCTACCTCCACCACCTAGAACAAATACTAGGCAAATTGTTAAGTCCTCATAAACTGTTTCCTGAATGCTGACTTAACGGGTCATATGACGTGGGGCTCATTCCCCATCTTCTCTTCCTCCCAAGTTCCCACCATGCCCCAATGCAATGTCTGTCCTTGGGCAAGCTGCTTTCCAGCCGTACCTGAGTCTCAACTTCTTCAATGAAAATGGAAGAGCTGGATAAGGCCACCATTCTCAAACCTGGCTGTGTGTCAGAACAGCCTAGGGTGATGGGTAACGATGCAGATTTTTGGACTCCGCTGCAGATATCCAGACCCCTTGGTCTAGCTGGATGCTCAGGAATCTGCATCTCTACTAAAGCTCAGGAGGGTGTCTTCTACGCTAGCCAAGATTGAGAGCCCCTGGCCTGGCAGGTCGTTGAGAATTCTGATCTTCCCTAAGGCTCCAGCATCGACAAGGGAGATGCTCAGCCCACCCGCCGGCCACCCTCAAGGCGGCTGGTTCAGGCGGCCTGACTCCAGAGCCAGGAGGCGCGGAGCGGGCGCGGGGCCCCCGTCAGTCATTCGGGCGGCGGGCGGCGGGCGGGGTCAGGGCCCGAGCCTGGGGCCCTGGGAGCGGCGGGCTCGGCGCAGGAGTAAGTGGGACCATCTGCTCCATCCTCCGGGGTCAGCGCTCCGTGTCAGGCTCCCACCCCCGTCGCCCCCCTCCTGCTCCCCCTCGTTGCCCTTTGACTCCTGGGGCTCGGAAGAACAAGGCACTTGAGGTCCCGATGAAGTGGGAGCGCGATGGGGGGAATCGGCGGCCGCCGGAGCCCGGGGCCCAGCAGCCGGGGCCGGGCGGCGGCGCGGGTTCCCCCGGCCGGCCTGCCGGGCGCCTTTGAAGAGGCCGCAGCTGCGCCCCGGCCCGCGGGCGTCCTCGCCCCCCGCATAGCAATGGTGCCGGCGCTGAATGGCGCTGCCTAATTGCCGCGCCCGCCCCGCCGCGGGTGAATGGGAGAATCCGGCATTGTGCGCGGCGAAGGGAGAAAATAAGACGGCCATTGTCCTCACGCGGCCAGCGAGGGCTCGATGTCGCCGGGGCGCAGCCCCCCGCGGGGCCCGGGGGAAACTGAGGAAGCACTTCCGGTGTCCCGGGGAAGAAGCCCGCCCCTTCCGCGAGGGTGGCCCGGAGCCCCCGTCCCGCGCCCACCGCCGGGCCCTCACCCAGCTTCCCCACCGGCAGACTCCTAGGGGCGCCCACGGGGGGCGCCCGGTCCCGTCCCTGACTCAGAAAAAGCTGGCACGGCCGTGCCTCCAGCTACCTAATCAGATCTCGCTGGGGACGCAGGAAACAAGGGAGCCGGGAATGCATAGACCTCAGCGCCCAGCGGCGCCACCAGCTGAAAGGGCTGCAGAAGTTCAGAGAACGGCTAGGAAGGACTCCGCACGGAGAAGGAAAATGGGAACCGTGGGGAGCCTGGGCTGTCGAAGGGACGGCATACCCGAGGACCAAGAGGAAAATGGCTGGAATGGAGACGTCCAAATTACAGAAGGTCTGTAGAACCAGGCCTCCAAATTTGGATGTAATGCCGAAGTCCTGGGGCCGCTGTTTTGATCCAAGGCGGGTCCCGGTGACAGTGGTGGGCTGATAGGTAAGACTGGAGGAACAACCACATGCCTGTGGAAACCAGCTCATCAGAAACCAGACTAGCCCAGCGTTTTGTTTTTTTTCCTGTATATGATGTGGCTCATTTTCGGAATCAGAACTAAAGGAAATCAGGATGCAGACGGACAAGCTGATGATGACGCTATGTATTCAAGAGATTTTGTGTGCAATATCAAGCTGCCTTCTCTTTACCATCACCACCAAATAAGGGCTTTATTTTGTGGGCACAAGAGGAAATTACATCCTTCAAGATCAGGAAGTGTCTTATCTTTCTATCCCTGAGTACTTAGTTCAGAGGTAGGTGAGGGATAGATGCACTTTGAGATTAGTTGATTTGAGAACTGACCTGCTTTAATATCCATTAGTTCCACATACCCTTTTCCAGGAAGCATGTACTTCCTAATCCCTTCTGATGGGCTCTGAGACTATTTCTGCCTAAAGGAAGAATGTTATACATAGTTCCAATGTCCTATTGAACTTATCAAATGACAAAAAACTCTGGTCTGTTGCGCTTATCAGCTGCAGGCTGCTGGGCTGAACCAGTAGCCCTTAGTTTGCACAGCCTATTTGATGCATATCACAGAGCTCTTTCTGAGGCTGCAATCTTTTCTAATGTCCATGTCGGTACAACTGGAGATGTAGGCAGTCCAGAGCCAAACTCTTAAATACCCATCTACCCAGCCATTCATCCATTTATTTGAGAATAAAATTAAAGAATGGACACCACTTGTTGAGAGACTGAACAGAAGTCAATGTTGCTCCTTGCTCTGACCTACCAATCATATTTAACATTACCAAGAACTAGTCATAACAGTGATACATAAAGAGCATACTTTTAAAAGAGAGAAAAGTCTAAGTATAGCTCATTATTTTTCTGATACATTCCTGAATCAAGGTTTAATCTGACTAACCTGGTCATAACCTCAGATGGGATCATAATGTTTTTCTTTATAATTCTCCTAAATCATCACCTTAGAGTCATATTTCTTCTGCCTCAGGCTCTGAAACCTTGGGCCCTCTTAGCACCACAGACCCTGCTGCACTGAACGTACTCCCCTGCTTAGGCCAATCTGCCTCGTTAGTTGATCTGCCTAGTACCTGGTTAGGGAACTCCAGAACAAAACAAGAGAAAAAGATAAAGCAGAGCTGTGATGGATCGGGTAGAAGAGGGAGGCCTGGAGCCTCCCAAAGACCCAAGGACTCTAAGAAATGATGCTTTAAAGTCCCATGACTTTGAGAAAAAAAGGACTTATCCAGGAAAACAGCCAGATCATAGCAGATTGAAGATCATTCTCATACAGGACACTACCTTCATTTTGAAAGACTAATAATGTCCAAACTACAAATTTAGCTGTTTGTGTATATTACTCTGTGTGCCTTTATGGCTTGGCCAGATTTCTGCAAGATTGCCCAAATGCCTAATCTGCAGATAAATTATTGGAAAATTATTTACTAATCAAAAAGCAAGAGGAGACTGCAGATTCACATTAGAGACTCAATATTTTTAACTGAAATAGGGCTTTTAAAGTAGCCTATTTCTCTTCATATCTCTTCTTTCCCTAAACCCAAGACTACAAGTCACTTAAAAAATAATGCTCCATGGGAATACTCCCAAACTCATTCTACGAGGCCAACATCACTCATACCAAAACCAGGCAAAGACACCACAAAAAAAGAAAATTACAGACCAATATCCCTGATGAACATACATGCAAAAATACTCAACAAAATATTAGCAAACCGAATTAAAAAATACATTAAAAAGATCATCCATCATGATCAAGTGGGATTTATCCCAGGGATACAAGGATGGTACAACATTCAAAAATCCATCAACATCATCGACCACATCAACAAAAAGAAGAACAAAAACCACATGATCATCTCCATAGATGCTGAAAAAGCATTCGACAAAATTCAACATCCATTCATGATAAAAACTCTCAACAAAATGGGTATGGAGGGTAAGTACCTCAACATAATAAAGGCCATATATGACAAACCCACAGCCAACATCATACTTAACAGCGAGAAGCTGAGAGCTTTTCCTTTAAGATCAGGAACAAGACAAAGATGCCCACTCTCCCCACTTTTATTCAACATAGTACTGGAGGTCCTAGCCACGGCAATCAGACAACACAAAGAAATAAAAGGTATCCAGATTGGCAAGGAAGAACTCAAACTGTCCCTGTTTGCAGATGACATGATATTGTACATAAAAAACCCTAAATAATCCACTCCAAAACTACTAGATCTAATATCTGAATTCAGCAAAGTTGCGGGATACAAAATTAATACACAGAAATCTGTTGCATTCCTATACACTAACGATGAACTAGCAGAAAAAGAAATCAGGAAAACAATTCCATTCACCATCACATCAAAAAGAATAAAATACCTAGGAATAAACCTAACCAAGGGAGTGAAAGACCTATATCCTGAAAATTGTAAGACACTCTTAAGAGAAATTAAAGAGGACACTAATATATGGAAATTCATCACATGCTCTTGGCTAGGAAGAATTAATATTGTCAAAATGGCCATCCTGCCTAAAGCAATCTACAGATTCAATGCAATCCCTATCAAAATACCTACAGCATTCTTCAATGACCTAGAGCAAATAGTTCTAAAATTCATATGGAACCACAAAAGACCCCGAATAGCCAAAGCAATCCTGAGAAGGAAGAATAAACCAGGGGGAATTACACTCCCCGACTTCAAGCTCTACTACAAAGCTACAGTAATCAAGACAATTTGGTATTGGCACAAGAACAGACCCATAGACCAGTGGAACAGAATAGAGAACCCAGATATAAACGCAAGCATATATGGTCAATTAATATACAATAAAGGAGCCTTGGATATACAATGGGGAAATGACAGCATCTTCAACAGCTGGTGTTGGCAAAACTGAACAGCTACATGTTAAAGAATAAAACTGGATTACTGTCTAACCCCATACACAAAAGTAAACTCAAAATGGATCAAAGACCTGAATGTAAGTCATGAAAACATAAAACTCTTAGAAAAAAATATAGGCAAAAATCTCTTGGACATAAACATGAGCAACTTCTTCATGAACATATCTCCCAGGCAAGGGAAACAAAAGTAAAAATGAACAAGTGGGACTATATGAAACTAAAAAGCTTCTGTACAGCAAAGAATACCATCAGTAGAACAAAAAGACATCCTACAGTATGGGAGAATGTATTCATAAATGACATATTCGATAAGGGGTTGACATCCACATTATATAAAGAGCTCACGCACCTCAACAAACAAACAGCAAATAAGCCAATTAAAAAATGGGCAGAGGAGCAGAACAGACACTTCTCCAAAGAAGAAATTCAGATGGCCAACAGGCACATGAAAAGATGCTCCACATCACTAGTCATCAGAGAAATATAAATTAAAACCACAATGATATATCACCTCACACCAGTTAGGATAGCCAACATCCAAAAGACTAACAACAACAAACGTTGGCAAGGATGTGGAGAAAGGGGAACGAACCCTCCCACACTGCTGGTGGGAACGTAAATTAGTACAACCATTGTGGAAAGCAGTATGGAGGTTCCTCAAAAAACTCAAAATAGAAATACCATTTGACCCAGGAATTCCACTCCTAGGAATTTACCCTAACTGCAGCAGCCCAGTTTGAAAAGGTGTGACATATGCACCCCTATGTTTATCGCAGCAGTATTTACAATAGCCAAGAAATGGAAGCAACCTAAGTGTCCATCAGTAGATGAATGGACAAAGAAGATGTGGTACATATACATAATGGAATATTATTCAGTCTTAAGAAGAAAACAAATCCTACCATTTGCAACAACATGGATGGAGCTAGAGGGTAGTATTCTCAGTGAAATAAGCCAGGAAGAGAAAGACAAGAATCAAATGATTTCACCCATCTGTGGAATATAAGAACAAAGAAAAAACTGAAGGAACAAAACAGCAGCAGACTCACAGAACCCAAGAATGGACTAACAGTTACCAAAGGGAAAGGGACTTGGGAAGAGGGGTGGGAAGGGAGGGATAAGGGGGAAAAAGGGCTATTACAATTAGCACACATAATGTAGCAGGTGTGGGGGTGGGGTGAGGGGATACGGGGAAGGCAGTATAACAGAGAAGACAAGTAGTGATCCTATAACATCCTACTACGCTGATGGACAGTGACTGCAATGGGGTGTGTGGTGGGGACTTGATAATAGGGGGACTTTATAACCATAATGTTGCTCATGTAATTGTATATTAATAATAGCAAAAAAAAAATATTGCTCCATGGGTGAGTATTCTGATAGGAAGATAATGAATATAAGGACCATGTGTGTGTGTCTTCCCCTTCCCCCATCCATTCCCACAGTGCCATGCATTCACAGGAAGCTTTGTTATCATGGTTATGACTTCTCAAGATAACAGGAAGGCAGGCAGGCACATGCAGGGATAGTTCGCCCAAACAGGATGCCCAAGAAGCTGGAGGTACAAGGTTGCTTCTTAGCCTGGAACCTTACCTGTTGGCTCTTTTGGGGATAAGGCCAGTGGTCTGGCATCCAGAGAGTTCTCCAGCTTGCCGGTGGGGAGGGGGGATCCTACCCTGAGGTCACTGAGTACAGGCAGCTAGCTCTCCTTGGGTGGTAAGCCTGAGGCTGAAACTCCCAGGGCCAAGCCCTTCCCACTCAGCAGTGAGTAGTGGCACCTGTGGCTAATCTCCATCCTCTGATCCCTATCCTCCCCCAGGTGGCCAGCAGTGGGATCTTGGAAGAAGGGTTTTTCAAGGAAGGGAACAGAATAGGAAGTAGAAGTACTCTTTAAGACCAGAAAAGGCTGATAAGAATAGGCACATAGATCGATGGAACAGAATAGAGAGCCCAGATATAAACTCATGCATATATGGTCAATTAATCTATGATAAACGAGCCATGAATATACAATGGGGAAAAGACAGCTTCTTCAACAGCTGATGTTGGCAAAACTGGACAGCTACATGTAGGAGAATGAAACTGGATTATTGTCTAACTCCATACGCAAAAGCAAACTCAAAATGGATAAAAGACCTTAATGTAAGTCATGAAACCATAAAACTCTTGGCAGAAAACACAGGCAAAAATCTCTTGAATATAAGCATGAGCAGTTTTTTCCTGGGCACATCTCCTTGGGCAAGGGAAACAAAATAAAAAATGAACAAGTGGGACTACATCAAACTAAAAAGCTTCTTGTACAGCAAAGGACACCATCAGCAGAACAATAAGGCATCCTGCAGTATGGGAGAATATATTCCTAAATGACTCATCTGATATGGATTAACATCCAGAATATATAAAGAACTCATATGCCTCAACACCCAAAAAACAAATAACCTGATCAAAAGAATGGGCAGAGGACCTGAACAGACACTTCTCCAAAGAAGAAATACAAATGGCCCACAGACACATGAAAAGATGCTTCATATCACTAATCATCAGGGAAATGCAAATTAAAACCACAATGAGATATCACCTCACACCAGTTAGGATGGCCGCCATCCAAAAGACATGAAACAACAAATGCTGGTGAGGATGCAGAGAAATAGGAACCCTCCCACTGTTGGTGGGACTGCAAATTGGTGCAGCCACTGTGGAAAGCAGTATGAAGGTTCCTCAAAAAACTAAAAGAAATACCATTTGATCCAGTAATTCCACTTCTAGGAATTTACCTGAAGAAAACAAAATCCCTGATTCAAAAAGATATATGCACCCCTGTGTTTATTGTCACACTGTTTGCAATAGTCAAGATGTGGAAGCAACCTAACTGTCCATCAATGAATGGATAAAGATGTGGTACATATACACAATGAAATATTATTCAGCCATAAAAAGAAAAGAAATCCTGCCATTTGCAACAACATGGGTGGAGCTAGAGGGTATTATGCTCAGTGAAATAAGCCAGGTGGAGAAAGACAAATACCATATGATTTCACTTACTTGTGGAATATAGAAACAAAGCAAAACAGAGGGAACAAAACAGATTAGATTCATCCACACAGAGAAGTGACTAGTGGTTACCAAGGGGGAGTGGAGTGGGTGGGGATGAGGATGGGGGTAGGGGAGGGGGACTGTTGAACCACTATGATGTACATTTGATAATAATAAATGAATAAATTAATAGATAAAGAGCAGAAGGGGCTGGAAAAGGAGACTCAGGGTACAGTTAGGTG
Source organism: Smutsia gigantea (assembly GCA_032199065.1). Classification (NCBI taxonomy): domain Eukaryota; kingdom Metazoa; phylum Chordata; class Mammalia; order Pholidota; family Manidae; genus Smutsia; species Smutsia gigantea. Next base: position 37,024 of record JAVSCE010001133.1, read on the forward strand.
CAGACATGGCCACTCTCAGCTCCTGACAGTAGGGACTCAGAAACCTGACGACAATGGAATAGGTGAAACCATACCTGCAGGCCCTAGGGGAGGAATATCTGACTCCGCTTTATCTGCCCTCCCCCAAAGTCAGGCCACTGAGGATGAATGACCCATAACAGGCAAGTGTTCCCACCCTCCCATTTCACGCAGTCACAGCTCCATGTTCTCTCATCCTCACTGGCACCAACTCTGTGCTCAGCACGGAGGATGCATAGAAGAGCTAGCCGCTCCCCTCATGGAGTCTGCAGATCAGGAGGAGGGACAAGCTGTATCCTCACTGTCCAAATGGACCAAGTCTTCTGATTCCCCCACCCCAAAAAAGCAAAGCTGGGTATACAGTCCAATGAACCACTTCTGTAATTGATGTAATAAAAACTGTATTGCTTTATTTCAGGAAAGCCTTGATCCCATCAACATTATACTTACCAGCTTGCCTGTAATGATCTTGATTTTGTCACAGTTTGATGGGAAAATGACTGATTTGAGAAGCAAAATCAGAAACCCAATAGAGCAGGAATATCAAACAGGCTCGATCCTGAGGCTCAGTCTATGCGATATCATTACTGGTGATCTCACATAATGGGATCAAGAATATTCTAATCCAATCTGCACGTAGGACTGAATTAGACAGGGCTTCTCGAAGGCACTAGAGGTTCGGAATGCAATTTGAAGAGACCTCGAAAAATCAGGGTGGAAGGAATTGTTGCAGAAAGAGGGTGACATTCCATATAAGACAGGCTATAAGAGGCAAAACAACAATAACCCAAAGGGGGGTGAGGAAGCAATAAACTGCTGTGAAGATGGCAGAAAAAGATTCAAGAATTGTTTATGACAAGCCAAATACTGGGTTTCAGTTCTCTAAAATCCCTTAAGTTAGAGCCCAAATCCCATTCGGCCTGTTGGAAAGAACACCTGCCCCTTTATGTCCCAGTTCTGTACACCAGGACTTGGGGCAAGGCCCTCTCTCTGGGCCTCCGTTCCCCCGTTCCCAGAGCTGTGATAGGAGAAACATGGACAGGGAGGCTCAGGGAGAGGGAGCGTGGGGGTCAGGGTACATCAGCAGAACCTGGGAAGCTTCCCCTGCCCCCTTCCCGTCTGCCCCTGGGACAGAGCACTGCCCAGCACTGTCAGGGCGCCCGGCGCCCACCCCGGTGTTCAAGTCTGCCTTACATGCACGGTCCGGGACCCTCTCTGCTTCCTTTCCCTCCTACAGCTGACCTGTTTAAAAGTTTGCCCACAGACTTTTGTCTAGCTCTAGCCTCTTGTCAAAACTTCCTGGCTTATACACAAGTCAAACGGGAGGAAGGTGGCTGGGAACTGGCGACCTCCACTCTCCGGCGGCATTTTCTCGCCCCAGACCTGTTCCAGGCTCCTGGTTTAGGGGGTGGGGACGAGTTCCCGAGTTACCAGGTGAAAACGGCCCTTCCCAGCCTAGCCAGGGCAGCCCAGGGCGGGGTAGTGACCCCGAGGCACCGTGTCCAGGAAGCCAGGACCCACGCACACTCACAGGGCACACACCCACGCTCACACTTGCACACTCACACACAGACACACACGGGGCGCGGTGACTCGACAGCCAGCGACTGAGCGGCGCGGGTTAATTGAATGCACATTGATTCTGCAGCCCGCCCGGCCCGGCCCGCTGCAGCGCTTTGTGCTGGGGCTGGGGGACCCCTGTCCTCCCCCGTCGCGAGGAAGAGGGGTCGTTTTCCGAGCCGGCTCAGTCCCGAGGCCGCTCTCCTCCCACCGCGCTCGGCCCGGGCGCAGAACGAGGTCCGCGCGGGGCCGGGCTTCGCGGGCGGTGCGGCTCCTGGAGCGCGCAGGGGACCCGCTAGCCGCCGGGACCGCCGCACCTGGGACAGGGGCGCTGGCGGGGCGATCAGGGCGGCGACCGAGTGGGGGAAGTGGAAGACGGTGAGAACGACTAGCTTTTCTGCACATCTTTGATCCTGTCATTGAAAAAAGGAGGCCAAACCCAGCGCTCCCGGACAGCCCTAGAGAGCTGGAGCGGGCCTGCGGGGGGCAGCGAGGCGGACGGTGTTCCGCACAAAAACGAGCGGACTTTAGGAATCTCTTAATCTGGTCTCTACACCACCTTCTACCTGTGAGGAAACTGGGGCCCGGGGGCGGGGGTGGTTAACGGACGGGTCCCAAGTCATACAGGGATGAGTTGAATATTTACATTTTTAAAAGCCACTTCTTGCTTAAGTGGGAACCAAGAGGGGGCACAGAAGTAAGCAGGATGCTCTCTGAGTCAAATCCAAAGTTCCTCCCAAGACCTCCAATCAATTAATTTATTGGTGGGGCCAGGGGAGGTGTCCCCTCCAAGCCAGTCCCAGCCAGGCACCTCCTGTGGGTCCTGTTTCCAGGGCCCTGCCCACCCCCAGCTCCTCCGTCCTGCTGACAGCAATGCCACTCAAGTCTGCAGAAAGGATGCCTCTGTTCGTGGGGGGGGGGGGGCGGACAGGACCCCACACTTCCCAAATGCCTGGACGCCACGCATTCTCTCCCCTTAAAAGACAGGCAATGCTCCCTGCCATTTTCCACAAAGACAAACTGAGGCCCAGAAGCTTTAAGGGAGGGAGGGAGCTTTGAACTCAGAGCTAGTCCTCAGGGCAAGTCTATCTGCATCTCGCACTGGGCCAGCTCCGTGAGGGTGTGTGTGGTCCCGCCAGCGTCCTGTGGCAACAGCAAGTGGGGTTTTATTACAGACAGGATTTGGGGGTGAATTCTAGGTTGTTCTTGACTTCTCCTCACAAAAGGGTACACACAATCCCAGGCAGGTAACGCCTAGGTTAGGAGGGGTACGTGGAGACAGGGCCACAGGCCAGGGCACATGCCCCAGAAATGATCAGCCCCCCAAACCGAGAGCCTTCAGGCCAGGGATGGGGGCAGGAGCCAGGACGCTCACCAGATGTCAGGTTGCCGGGGGTGTGAGGAAGCACCGAGCACCTGGGGAAGCCGCTGGATCCCCAGAGGGTCTGGTTTGGTGCTCCCTGGAAGTGACAGTCCCCTATCCCAGGGACCCCAGCCACGACTAGCCCACTCCCCTTGCCACAAAGCCCCCTGCACCCTTCCGGAGGCACAGCCTCTCCTCCCTATTGTGCTGCTCCTGTGACCATGAAGCCTGCTGTCCAGCCCATTGTTCAGGGGGCCCAAGAGGACAGGGGACCAACTCAGACCCCTTCCCCAGCCTGGGGCAGGGCAGCATCACCCAGCCACCAGAGAAGCTGAGACGGCGGCTTGGGGCCGGGGGCCATGTAGCTGCGGAGGCCTTGAGCCACCTTGTCCGGGAAAGGGACAGCACAAGGACAGTCAGCACCCTGGTCCTCCAGGCCGACCGGGGCCTTTGCTGCCCCTCCCCCGCCTGCAGGGCCCCTGGGGAGAGCGCTCCTTCTGGAGCCACAACAGTTCCTCTCCGGTGATTTGTTCTGAATTTTCAAACAAAGAGTAATTATGACAGATGTAGAGCAATCAGCATCATTATGCAGGGAAACAAGAAAGGGAAAGGGAGCTGAAGAGGTCTCGGGGGAGAGGGACTTGCCGTTCCTCCTCAGGAAGAAGCGACTCCCACCTCCACCTCCAGTGGCCTAGCACCCTCCTATCTTCCTTTCCTGCCAGGAACCTGTACCCAGCCCCTGGGCCCACCTCATGGGTGGGGCAAGACTTCTCTACACAGGCCTCCATCCTAACTGGGCCTCCAGCAATGCCCGGGCTGGGGAGTGTGCAGCCCTGCCTGGCCCACCTGGACATGGCTCCCACTGCCGGGGGTTCTAAGCTGTTCTCCGCTCATACCTCTCCCACCACTCCTTACCCTGCGCTGCATGTGCACAGTATTGGCTCTGTTTCTGAGGCAACAATGCTGATTCTGTTCTCAAGGGACTCTAGCCCCCTTTAAGGACCCGCAGGCCATTAAACTTGGGGTCAGGCAGACCTGGGTTTACATCCCAGCTTCCCTACTCACTGTGTATCCTTGGGAAAGTTAATTAACCACTCTGGGCTTCTGTTTACTCATCTGTAAAATAGGACTCGTAAAACCTATTATTGGAAATGTTGTGGGAATTAAGTAAATCAACACATAAAGAGCTTAGGACAGTGCAGCGTCATATCACTTAGGACTATTTCTACTACTGGTTAGTTAGGCACATAGGCAGCATGCAGAACTCTCAGCTCAGCATTCAGCATGCTTTGGCAACTCAGCGGCCCTCTGCAATATGCCGTGGATGGCAGCAGCTCACATCCAGGGTCTGTGGTTAATACATCCAGAACCATGACCACAAAGCCTAGGCTAGGCATGTCCTCGGGCACGTTATTTTCAGGTTTGTGAAGTGAGATGGTTGGAGCAGATGAGCTCCAGTTTCTCGCACAGCTCTGGAGGCGTATGATCCTTCCCAGAGGCTGGGAAGACCCCCGAGGCCCTAGATAGGCTGAGGATTTTAGGACTCTTCTACTGTAGCCTGCAGCTCGGGTTAAAGGCTAGAAGTGGCCCCTCTCTCATGGTGGTCTGCCCCCTCCTCGCCATTTAGGTGGTCTGGTCTCCATCTGCCCACCCCAAGACCCCGGGGCCCCTTGCTAGTCCCCCCCTTGCATTCCAATGGCCTTGGGGGCAGCAGCCAGACCAGAAAGTCCAGTTCCTGCCCATTATCACCGCTCGCATCTGCACTGCAACCCAACACCAGCATTCCAGAGAGCAGCCGGGGCTGCCCCACCACCCATCGTGGCCAGTGTCCGGCTCGATGACAGGCCCCAAGCAGGGGCCAGTGTCAGATTCTTCCCAGTGAAGGCCTGCCCCCAGGGAGGCTCTGACTTGCTGGGGAGGCCCTGGACCCTCTCGCTTGGGGTCCTCTTTGAACCTCATCCTCTCAGTCTCTCCTCTTCCTATCTCTTTTTGCTCTGTGCCAAGATCTGAGCTCACCTACTTTTGTTCCTGAAACAGAGGGATCTCCCTATTAGCACACAGAGGATGGTGGACACAGGGATTGCCACAATTGGAGAAAAGAGGCAGGATGAAGGAACAATAGAGAGAGAGAAAGGCTGGAGGAAGAAAGGCAGTGGGTAGGACAGGGCAGGAGAAACAAGGGCTGAGGGAAGATAAAGACAAACACCCTAACGGTGGCCTCAGGAAGGCAGAGGTGGGGCAGTGCATGCGTGCATGGGGTAGGGATGGGAGTATGTGTCGGAGAGCATCAGACCAAGATCCAGAGAAGGGTGCACAGGAGAAGCTGGGATGTGAGCCCTCGATACCAAATCTTCCTCCCTTGCCCAAATCAGGTGGCTGGCTGGCAGGTATTGAGCTTACACTTCCCACTCCCTCCATGTCCCTGCGGTCTGGAGTCTGGCCAGGAGCTCCCACTGCTTGCCTCTCCTTAAGCCTTTGCTTGACCCCTGCCTTTCCACCTTCACTGAGTCCTGATATCACCTGTCTAGACACCCCTCCTCAGGAAGCGACCGGGCCTGCTCCAGGCTGTGGAGATCACTCTCTTTCTGCCCTTCCCTGACACTTGAGGGCCGTCACAAAGGGTTAGCATTTCTTGAAACAGGGTGAACAAAGTTGGGAGCAGGGGAACAAGCTCAGAAATCAAAGAATGGTCTTTTGGTGGTAAGGATGGAGAGCGCAGGCCAGCGAGCTCGGACTGCAGCAAGATTTTTGGCACCTGCCTTACAAATAAAGCAACTATGCCTAGACACCCAGAGAAACTAGGCCATGCCCATGTGCCCATAATGCAAGCCCCGCCCTCCAGCAATGAACCAGGGCTCGCCTCCCTCCTCTCTCACACCAGCTGATTTGGCAAGTATCAGCCCCTTGCAGGACCTAAAAATTATCTACCACTGTCTCTTGCCCTGAACCACTCTAGCTTTCCAGTCTGGGCATGCTGCTCAAGGGAAGAGGGATTCCCACAGGAAACCCCTTCTAGGAGAGATGGATTCCAATCCTGGGCCCCACACACATCTTCCAGACACACACCCTGTGCTCAGGCACACCCCACCCCTTCACCCCACCCCCACCTCGCCCCGCACCACCGGTCATTACATTCCTTGTTGCAATAAGGCTATGGCCAGAGACTCTTAGGGCGCCATAGGTTATTTACACAAGACAGACATTTTTGGAATCACTTGGTCCAGTTTAAACAAAGACAACAGTGAGCTGTTTGGTTTTCCGTTCTGGGTGCCCTTCTATTCCATTCTACTTTTATTGAGGGCTGTGTAGAACAGCCTTCAAGCTGCTGTGAAAAGTCTCTCTCTCTTACACACACACACACACACACACACACACACACACACACACAAACACACACGTCTGCAGGGACTGCAGAGAGGAGAGGGAAAGGCAATACAAGAAAGAAGCCAGGAGTGAAAAAGTCCTTTCTCCTGGGGGTGGGGAGGGGACAGGGGGTTAAGGGGGGCTGGGGGCCTGTTTCATTTGCAGGCTGCAAATGCCTCTCCTATTCAAGGGCCCACATTCCCAGCCAAGGCGCCCGGCCACGGACAATGCCGGGAACAGGAACAGAGGAGATTTGCACATTGTGTTCAAGGGGCCAGCTGGCTGCCTGCGACAGTGGAGCCAAGGTGTGGGAACCAGAAGTGTTCGACTTCCACACTCGAGTCCTGTGGGGGGGTGAGGGGGCCCTCCCCCCCCACAGTGGGGCCCAGCTTGGCTGGGAACCCAGGCCTCATCCAGCCAGGGAATAAAGTCCAAGGCAGAAGACCCTAGGACCCAGGCATGAGGGGGTGCCAAGCAATTTGGTGTCTGATTCACACCCCATCTGGCAAGGAAGCGAGAGTCTCAGCTCCTCTGGAGACACACAGGCAGCCGCAGCCACGCCACGAGCCTGCCCTGAGTGTGTGATATTCCCCTGCCGCTCTGCCCTGTTGGCAAGCTTCTGTTCCTTTGAGCTATGCTATCAATTACCAGGCAGGGAGAGACAGAGAGAGAGAAAGCAAAAGAGAAGCAGAGAGAAAAACAAGAGAGACAGGGCTTTGCACCCGGAAGGCCACATGTTCATTTAGTTTTTACCAAGCCCGACAGGCAGGGAACGTGAGAAATACAAAAGAGAAGCCCTTTAGGAGCTTAAAATATACTTGAGGGGACAGATGGGATATCCAGTCACAAAACAGTCGCTTAACAATGCAAGCAGCCATCACTGGGGGAGGAAGGTTGAGCCTGAATACCGCAGACCACAAACACTCCCCGCCTTAGGAAGGGGGAAAAGAAATTACTGTAAGCTAAGTGGTCTTTGGGGAAGGATCAGGTAAGGCACAAACAGGGACAAGAAGCAACTGGGAAAAGGCCCAGCAAAGATAAGCATGTCCCGAGGACAGGCTGGGTGGCAAGGAAGGCTTAATACCTTACAGCAGGGATGAACCTCAGTCCAACCACCCGGTTTTACAATAAGAAAAGCAAATCCTAGAGAGGGTAGGTGACTTTCCCAGAGTTGCACAGGACTCCTGGTGTTCAGGAAGGGCCTTTCCATCCCATCTCAGACTTCTCAGGAGTATCAGAAGGGCTGGTCTGTGGAGTACTGACTGGCAGGTGAGAGGACCTGACCCTCACCCATTTGCACCTACCTCTGCACAATGGCATGTGTACAGGTGAGCTGCCTGGCATGAGAACAGACCTAGGCATGGCCACTAACTCATTGCACCAGTGACATTTCAGCTGTAGCACCTGCTTCTTGCTCTAAGGGGCAGCCAGACATGTATGTGGGGGAGACTCCCTCAGGGCTCCCTGAGCTGAGCTGCCCTTCAAGAAGGAAAGAAAAGCTTGAGTTCCACACCTCAGACCTGAACATGCAACTTCCATGTGACCAATGCCAGTCATTGGGTCAGGAACCATTTCCCCCCACAACCCACTGCCCTACTGCAAAACATTCCAGGGCCCCCTAAACACACTGAGCCCCCTGCAAGGTGTACTTCCAAGCAGCCCCAGCCCACAGTTCTGACCCCTACCCAGACCTGGTTCTACAGACTTATGCCCTGACCCTGTCCATATATCTGCCACACCACAGATCTTGCTGCTGGAGAGGACTCCAGAATAGCTCGTTAAACTGCTGGCCTACAGACAAGATGAGAATGAATCAGATTTCAGAAGTGAGTGAGGGCCAGAGAAGCACATGGACCTACCTAGGTGGAGACAGCAGGGAACTAAATTGGACTTTCTCCCCTCTTACCACACCCCACTGCCTCTTTCTAGGAATCTGGGCTCCCCAGGAGCCTTCCGGGAATGGTCTAGAACTTCACATTTCTCTCCTCTACCACCTCACCGAAATAATAATGTTAATATTTAAGGGACACTTTCTACGTGCCCTGCACGGTGCTAAGTTCTTTACTCACATCATCATAGGTAATCCTCACAACATTCCTTTTTGGTATTATTTCCCTCACTTTTAAAGATGAGGAAAGAGGCAGAGAGAAGTTAGGTGACTTGCCTAAGCCCATCCGGCTGGGGTTTGCCTCCACAGCCCACCATCCTAACCACACAGGATGGCCCCAGGCTGGGCCGGAGGCATGGAGACAGGCCGAACCGCATCCTGAATTTGTGGTCAAAACCTGGCACTAACAGTAATACTTAATGAGCATTTCCTAGACCATCACATTTAATCTTCCAATACCTTGATAGGCTCATGGAATTAGGCCTGTTTTTTCCAGATGAGGGCACAAAGGCTCAGGAGGGTTAGTAACTCATGGGAAGGACTTATCAGTGAGGAGCATAGCTGGGGTTCAAACCCACCCAGGTCTGGCCCTGAAGCCCATGTTCTATAGACTTCACTCTGCCGCCTACAGGCCCCCCATCAGTGATGAAAACACGAGCGTGGGCTCTCTTCCGGCAGCTGTGGACCACAGCACCGGCAGCACCTGGGCTCCTGGTAGGCACGCAGCACTCCAGGCCTTGGCCTAGACTTAATGATTCAAATCCGAAGTTTATCAAGATTCACAGGTAATTCGCGGGCACTGTCAAGTCTGAGAAGTCATGCTCTGGATCATATAGATCTTCACCCCAGTTCTCCAGGGTTCCTGAACTGAGGCCAGGAAGTGAGGGGTAGGGACTGAGGGCTTCTGCCTGTGTGGAGCTGGGGATGGGTTCCCCAATGGTCCTCCTTCCTTGAAGCCAGCCCATCCCCATCCAGGTGCACAGACCTCAACAGGTGTGAGTCAATGCACATGTTCCCACGGGACAGGTGACTCATGTGCCCCCTCTGGACCCCCTCCAGAGGGACGGCCGAAGATCTCACAGGCCAACCCAGCTTCAGTGCATACTCTGAGGCTTGGGAGGATCCCCAGGCCCTCCCAGGAAGGGAGGTTGAAACAAAACAAGTTGCACTCCGGCTCTGATCATTTCAGTCCCTGGTAGATTTCCCTGGGGTACTCCCTAACTGAATCCCAGTGAGGGCGAAAACCGGGGGCTGAGAGCTGATTCAGGAGCCTGCCTTTCCTGGCAATGCCACTGAAATTGCCTCCCACTATCCTATGTGTCAGGCAAAGTGGAGGTTAGTCTTTATACCATCCCGTAAGGTAGGATTACATGTACATTTCACAGGTGAGGAAACCAGGCCACAGACAGGTTAACTTGTCCAGGGTCTTATCATTAACAAGGGTCTCAATTTTCAGGCCCCAAATTATAAGCACATGGAACTGCAAGGCAGAGAAACCCAACATACTGGAAGCACTTGTACTCTTAGGGCCCTGAGCCACTCCATCCTAAAAAGGAGGTACTGGAACTGAAGCCCCCCAAGGACGTAGCCTGCAGTTTAGCCCACCCTGGTCAGGCCATCTTCAATGACAGCACCCGAGACCACTGGGACGGAAGAGGGGGCATTGCCAGCCCAGAGCTGGGATACCCCAGAAGACCCACCCAAACCTGGACCGCTTTCTGCCTCACAGGGTTAGTGCATTGGGTGGATTGTGGGTCTGTGAGGGGTGCTTAGCTATGCCCCCTCCCCATCAGCAACTGTGAGGCAGGCAGGAGAAGCAGGGGACTCTAAAGGGCTCTTCACGCCTTTACAGCAAGGCACTTCCCATGTCACACAACACCGGCAGTACCTGCAGGCACACAGGCAAGGAGTTACCACCAAAGGAGGAAACCCAGCAGCTAATCAGCTCTGGAGGTTTCTAGGGACATCAGCCTGTGAAGTAAGGAAAGGGGATCCAGCCACTTGGTTGCTTGGTATGCAAGCATTCCCCCATGGGGCCACAGGCCTTGAGGGGAAAGAGAGGCCATATCAGACTGCTGGTGCTTGGAGGCAAACCCCCAGCTGTCCCCAAAGGATTAACCAGGGTGGCCTCATCTGCGGGCCCTTCCCCCAGCCAGGGCCCACAGGTTAATTTCTTATACTGTGAGTTAAAGGGAACCAAACATCTTGAAGGTATTACCGTTTATAGAAAAGCACATTTACAATTAGCTATATATAAACAACAGGGGATTTATCTCCCAGAATTCTAGGCTGGCAATGCAGGGTCCATCTATCCCTCAGGGCAGACTTCGGGCCAGGGAAGGTGTGGAACCCATCTCCCTGAGAAGTCTCATTTCTCTGGTCCCCACCTCTATCCATGCTTCTCTTCCTCACACCCAGCCATCTGCTCAGAGAATGCCCAGCCTTCCCCTACACTGCCAGGAGGCCTGGGGATGAGGGGCTGCTGGGCCAGAAGTGATTTGGTCTCAAGGTCCAGGACTGCCTCCCAGTGAGCTCCATATGGGGGCCTGGATCAGCCTTCCTTAGAACAAAGGGGCACCTTAAACTTAATGGGAGGGCTCCTACCTCAGAGCGATTCATCACTCACCAGCCGTTCGGAGCAACTGGGCAGATGCCCTCAGAGCCAGAAAGAAATTTGTCAGCCATCAGACAGGGAAGAGGCACATGCCATAGGTGGTAAGCAGGAGGGTGCAGGATTCAGGCTGCCTGGACTTCACTCCTCTGCTTACCACAATGACAGTGAATTCACCTAAGTTTCAGTTTTCTCGTCTGTAAAAGGGGGCAAAAAATGCCTGCCTGGGTCATTATGATGCCTAAATTAGATAATTTATGTAAAGCACTTAGGCAGGGTGCCCAGCAAGCAGCAAGTGTTGAATCACTGTCAGATAGAAATATTACCAACAAAAGTTAAGACAGCCCCTTTAAGGGACCCCCCCAACCAAGTATAAAGAAATGGGGTAGAGAACATTTTCCACTTGCTAATGCTTTGGCCCTCTCTCAAGAGCAGTGGTTCTCAACCATGACCCCCCTCCCCTGACCTCTAAGATACGTAGATACTTTTGCTTTATGCAACCTCACCCATGAGTGTGCACAGATTAAAAACAACAGAATTTTTGCAGAACAGGGCGTAAAACACAGCCATCATTTCATCCCCACAACGGGTGGGCCATCCACACAAGCAAAGCACAATTCTGGAGCTGAAACACCTTGCCGGGCCTTTTCTCTTCCATTCAAAAAAACACATCAGGTATCATATCACCACAATGTACAGCTTAAATTCTTACCACTTTGTTGTCAATTATACCTTAATAAAACTGAAATTCAAAAATCGTATCAGCATGAAGGTGGGAGTAATGTCATCGTCGTGATAAATTGCGATAACCCTGAAATTATTCTACTGTACTTTTTGTAAAACAAATTGCCCCCGGGCTTCAGAATGTCATTACTGGTATAGTGAGTCTTATCCAAGTCAAAAGGTTTGAAAGTCAGCATGTAATTAAAAACTGCATGTAGCCAAATTACCCATCAAAATTCTCTTATATAACCTATGAAATATGATCATTGTTTATCTCTAAACACAAGAGTCATATTCAATGGACTGGGATGCTCACAATATACAGGCATGGGGAAACTAAGACACAGTGACCCAAGAGCTGGATAAAGCTGTCTTGCTCTCTCCCTCTTCCACCATCAGTGTTTGGCTACATTCTTGTCTAATCACTTTCCAATTGGTTAAACAAGTATGTGATATAATCTCACCACCACCTATTACTTTTATGCACCTCTTGGCTGGCCCATGCTGGAAATTTGTCCTCCAGAAGGCTGGTCCCCACCCCATGCTCTAGGCTGACCCTAGATCCCCAGGGAAAATAAATAAGCGGCATCCACTTACTTGCAGCCTGAATGCGAGCCCTGCGGCTGACCACCAGCCCAAAGCGGTTCTGAGCCACACACTCATAGTCACCCTCATCTGAAGGGCTGCCTCCCTGATCCAGCCGGAAGTGACTAATCAGCAAGGACCCGTTGGCCAGCAGGCTGGAGCGGGTGCTCTCTGGCAGCTCCACCCCATTCTTCCTCCAGGTGATGCGCACTGGAGGGGTGCCCTCCACCCTGCAGCCCAGCACTACAGGCTGCCCGGGGACTGCAACACCATCACTTGGCTCCACAGCAAATGCCAGTTCAGCAGAGGGGCCAAAGCCTGCATGGGGTAGGGGAGATGAGAGGATTAGGAGACGTTAGTTTGGGACAATCAGACATGAAGAACTCCATACACAGGGGGCTCCAAGTTCCCCAGATCTGTGCACCCCATCCCCATCTCTCCATAAATGCTAATTGGAATCTCTATTATACATAGAATTTGAATGCATTACAAAGTGCTGTCTCATGCAGTGTTTTACTTAATCAGCAGACCATCTCAGACAGATAGCTATTATAAGGAAACTGAATACAGATGAGGAAGCGGAAGCGCAGAGGCATTAAGTGACTTGTCCAGGCTCTCACAGTTAATGCTTGCAAATCTGGGACCCAAACACAAGAGCAGTTCCAACACAGCGGCTACCACTTCTGCAGTCACTCTGGTTAAGCGCCGCAGCCTCACAGACTTCTCAGGGTGTGAACTCGGGTAAAGTATTCTACCAGTCCCGGCTTTCCCATTCCTCATCTGTTTAAATCAGGAACAGTTACATGGCTTGTGCCATAGGGTTGCTGAACATAATCAACAGACTCAAAGGCACTATGTCAACTTAAAAGTTCTAAACAAACATACAGTGGGACAGTAATAAATCATTGCTTCTTTTTGCTGGCAAAACCATCAGAGGCCCGGTCTGATGCCCTGCAGAGAGCAGGTACAGGCTAGGCTGTGGGAGGATCCATTGCCTTCCCAGGGAAGCTCCAGGTTTTGGTGTTTGGGTTGTTTGTCTCTGTCATAAAGAGAGCCAATGGGTACCAAACATCAACTCAGACTTCCCAAAAGTCAGGAAGGGAGAGATTCCTAGAACCTTTACTTCCAGCAACCTCCTGCACAAGAGAAATGAGCTGGAAGAGGAGGAGGCGGAAAGGAGAGAAGAGGAAGTGGGTGTGTGGGTGATCAGGGAATCAGGAGAAACCTGAAAGGAAGGACAAGCCCCCTAAACCCGGGTATGATGCCAAGTGAGCAACTTACCAGACCAGTCAGGACTCTACTGCAGGAGGAATGAACCCACAGGGTCTGAGAGGGCGGCCACAGACCCCTCCTCACACTTTCAGGGAATATCTCGGGGCTGGCTCCGCGCCAGGAGACCAGCGCCCTCCCTGGCTGGGGGAGATGGGAAAGCGGGTGGGGAAGGCGGGGGGCCTGGGGTGGTGGACGATTCCCCTACCTTCAGGGATAGTTTACATTTGAGGGTCACACCCCTTCAAGCCCTGCCCATCCTCCCCAGGTCCTGTGTGTGTTTCAGCGGCCTCGGTCCCCTCCCCAACCCGCGTACAGCAACTGGGGGATAAAGTTTCTCCTAGATGTGGACGCGATACCCTGCGTCTCCGGAGCTGAGAGGAGAACCGACACCTCCCAGATGAGTGTCTGCTGAGAACTTGCGGTGGGAAGGAAGGGACTAGGTCTGTACCTCTCTCCCGTGAGATGGGCCCAGTACAGCCACTGAGGGACCAGCGTGATGGTGACGGAGGTCCGGGCAGCAAAGCCTGCAGACCCTGCGCCTGGGGACAGGGGCGCTCTGCGTGTGCACACTCCGGGGAACGGGGGCACGTGCGCATCCCCGCCGCTCGCTCGCCCTCGGTGGGCTTCCCATTCCCTTCCTCAGCAATCGGGGCTCTCTTGGGTCCCCTCTCCCCACGCACGGCCCGCCGGGCATCTTCCTCCTCCTCTTCCTCTGTGCGTCCAGCGCACTCCGAGTCCCAGTGCAGCTCCAGCTCCAGTTCATCTCCCAGCGCAGCGCGCTCGGACCCAGCCTCAGCCCCCCGGTCTGCTTTGCCCACCAGCTCGCCCCCTAGGACGGGACTCAGCCCCGAGGCCTGCCCGGCTCCTGTACCCTCTCCCCAACTCCAGCCCGCCCGCCTAGCGCCCGCTTTGCCCCGCTCCTTGCTCCTCGGTCTGGGCTCGGGTCCTGCTCTGGGTGCTGGAGCCGCGGCGGGCCGAGTGCGGTCTCTCCTCGAGCGGCTCGGTGCCCAGCATCCCCGTGCTGACCCCGGCAGCCCGGCCCCGGTGCCGTCTCCCCGTCGCGCTCGACTCCCCGTCTCCGCACAGCCCGTCCCGCCCGGGGTCCGCCCGCCCTCGCGCCCGCTGACTCCCCGCCCGCCTGGCCCGGGGCTCGGTCCGCAGCCGCCCGCTCACCGTCGCTCGGCGCGGGCAGCAGCAGGGTCAGCAGCAGCGGCAGCAGGAACCGGGGCCGGCGCGGGGGCGCGGCGCGCGCAGCGGCCATGGGGCTCTCGGTGCGCGGGGCTCGGCGAAGCGCGGCTCCGGGCCTCTCGCGGCTCACAGCGTCCGCGGGGCCGGCGCCGGGGCCGGGGCCGGGACTCCGGCCGGGGCCGAGCCCCGGCGGCGGGGGGTCGGTGCCACATGCCTGTCTAGGGGCGCCGGGGGCGCAGGGGGAGCGCCGCTTGCGCCATCTTGCACCCGCCGCGGCGATCTGTCAGCCTCGCCCGGGGGGCGCGCTCCGCACTCGCCCCGCCCGCCCCGCCCCGCCCCGCCCCCTCCCCCGCCGCGCCCCTCCCTCCCCTCCGGGTCCCCTCCCCCAGCCCCCTCTCCCCGGAGGCCCGGTCTGGGGAACAAAAGAGCCGGCGAGCGCTTTAAGCGGCCGGACATTCCCGGCTGCGCGGCGGACTCGCCCCCTGCGCTTTGAACTGGAGCTGGAGCGGCCGCTGCCGTCCCGGGCCAAGGCCCCTGACCCACTCCCAGCAGGTCAACCCCGCACTTGGGGGGCTGGGGATGACGATCCACGGGCTGGGGGGTGGGTTCGTACTGCGGACGAACACGCAAAGCTGGGGGATTGCTGCCCCCTTCTCCACCGTGTCCAACGCTGTATTTTCGAGATAATTCTCTAAAAGCTGCACAAAGTTGTCAAAGATTCGGTTTTCAATGGGTTTCTGGCCCTTCCGCCCAAAGGCTAGGTATTTCGCTAGACTGGACTACAGAGACCGGGCCATGAGGAGCAGACCCCACGGAACAATGAGAACGCTCCAGGAAACGGGTTTCCAACCCCAGTTCTGCCTGCTGTTCTGTCCAGGCAACTCAGGCAGTCACTGGAAGCTCCTCTGAAAGATACTCGTATCTCTCCTGCTCACCCCTAAAGATACTTAAAATGACACGGGTACTAACAAATGACCTAACTGGAAAAACACACTGAAAGTTAAAATACCCAATAAAATTTCTATGCTACAAAGAACTCTCAATGTTTCAAGCCAGAGAACATACAAGGAGACAATACAAGTGCCATGTAAGAATCTTACAGAATACAGGAATGCCTCCTAGGAGTTACATAACCACGCTAGCCTTCAGAGTTCTTGAATCTTGGCTGTTCACTATTAAACGATCTTCTGTTGAGTTCAGCATGATGGGCTAGACCATCAGAATCACTGAGTAGCCACCAAGTTCTAGGAGCAGGAGATTTAGAGAGGGTGGTCTCAGCCTCGCTCAGCTGGCTGCTCCTCTGGCATTGGACTGGGGCTGGCAGAGGAATAACTGAATCTCTCTTCTGATAGACTCTGTCATCTTGGAATCAGGAATACTAACCACTTAGAAAACTAACTTGGGTACAGACAAATAAGGAACGGCAGGCCTCCAGAAATAATGTAAGTTTACTAATGGTGGGGTTTATACAGTCCGGAGAGTCCTTATGCTATAGTAGCCACTGGGAGATGAGCCTGGGAGGCGGGACCTGAGACAGAGGAGCAAGCGGTGGGAGGCGATGGAGAAATCCAGGGTCAGGGACCAACAAAGCCCCAAATCAATTTCATTGCGAGGAAGGGCAAGCAGGACGGGCCCGGAGTACTGGCACTGCCTCCTGCAGGCCTTGAATTCTCAACCATCCCTTCTTGGCTTGTCCTGGACTCCAGGAGAGGTCAAATCGGTGTCCTGAGTCGCTGTCATTTTAAATTCATTTTGACAAGTGTTTAATTCTTCTTTATCACAACCGTTGGTCTGAGAGTGATATGCAAATAACGGCTATTCTGCTGCATGCAAAATGTGAAGTATCTCTCCCTATGATCTGTTAATTAACTGGGGTCTGGCCCACCAGTCACTTTGGGGGTGGTCCTGGGCAGGGCAGCCTCTGGTTCTTGGTTCCTTCTAGTAGAAAAGCATGCACGGTCCCAGCTCTGTAAAGATCTTAGTAGAGTAGCTGTCAACCATGATCCTGAGATGCATGAGGGGTGTGTGTGGGGTTTTGTGTGTGACTATGTGCCCACATTTGAGTTCACGGACACAGGGTATTTGTGAAAGTGAGTGTGCGTGAGTGGGTCCTCTGGCTTGGAGAAACAGTGTCCATATGTGTACAAGTGTGCAGTCGTGGGCAGTGCTGGAGACCAGAGAAGAGCTGCTAAGCCCACATCTCTGGAATTGTTCATTCACTTCTCCCTTGCATTCTGGAAAGTTAAAAAAATGTGTACATCTTTCCTAAGTTTAAGTCTTTTTCCTAAGTGCTTGTTGAGGAAGGAAGATGGTTCCTTTCCCATGACCTTCCTATGACCCAGGTCTTTCCCATGACCACCTACTTTCTACCCTCAAAAATCAACATTTCCCATCCTGGTAGGAAATGCATTCTCTAGGGCAGAAAGGCTGAGGAAATTCTAGTCATTGGTTTCAAAAGAGAATTCCACCTTTTTGGAAAATAGTTTATTAATTCATTACAGGGACAGATACATGATGAATGCCTTGGCTTAACACTAAAGAATATCATATTTGTAAGTAACAAAAAAAATGCTGGAAAAATAATTAAATAATATAGCGTAAACTAAATACAACGAAATGAGCGGGTACCGCTTATACTTGTCATGCATCAAGAAAAGGAAGGTTTTAAAATGCGACTCAAGAAACGTAAGGCATCAACGGTAGATGACAAAGGGATTAATACCCTGTAAAAGGACAATAGACTCGTTTCTAATAAAAATACTGCTACAAAGACACAAACCTAACACTTCCAAATTACCCAGAGCCCAAATCACATATAATGCTAGTGAGTAATGGCCACTTTCTTATCAACTGTGAGTTATAGGCAGATACCAGATTTATTACTTATTTGCTTTTGAGAAACAATTTTCCACCCAACCTAATGGGTTATAAATTGTCTCATTTGCAGCTATTTAATTTAAACCAGAACCTCAGTGCCTGTTAAACGAGAACATGAAAAATGACTATGTGGTGTAATGCTAAGAGCCTACTGTTAAAACAGCCGTTTCATCCGGGCAGTTTTTTTCCTTTAGAAAAAAAAAATCAAACCAGCAAAATAAAACAAGGCTTTTGACCTTCAGAGCAATGATGACACATACAATGGTGTTAGCCAAAGCAACCCCGAATGCTACAGAAATAGTACAAGTGACAATTCCATCCTTAACAAGATACAAACCGACATTAATAATCTTTAGTGTTATCATAGGCTGGTTGAAGGGGGCGGGGGAGGAAATGTAGGTGCAGATGTCAAACGTGACTGACACCCGAGTGTAATAAACACAGATGCTGAAAGGGTCTGAGGAAGCTGCAACTCCACTGAGAGACATTTCACCGTTTAAAAAAAAAAAAGAAAGACTGGTTATTTCTAATTTGGCCCAGAAGCCAGAGTTAACCCTTGATGTGCCAATCAGTTAAAAAGACGCATTTAGAAAGAAAAGACCCCACATTCTATGCTCCTATGAGAGGCTGAGGTGCAAAATTAAATGACATTGTTTTTGCTACACAGGAAATGGAAGTCAAGCTTGTCCCTGTGAGGTGGGTCACCAGAAAATGACTTCAGGATTAAATGTAAAGAAAAAACAAAATGAAATGAGCCAATTACCCTGGTCCTGTGCAAAGACCTCCCTTCCAGCACTGCACAGGGTGAGCTCCTCTCACTACCACCCCATCAGCTCACGTTCAAGGTGCACAGAGTGGGAAGCAGCCCGCTGCGGTGCCCCTAATTCCCACTTGCCTTCCCTCCTTTAGCTTCAGCTGGGAAGGTCCCAACCCCTCTATCCAGCAAAACTGCCTCCCTACATAGAAGGCAGACAGTCATTTTATCCTGAGCCTCTGGGTCACATTCCCCTTTCCCTGCCTCAAAGATTCTTTCTGTGGCTTGGATTCATCACTTCTGAGGAGAACCCTCCTATCTCAATCCCGGGGAGAGAGATGCCAGGGAAGCTAGAAGGTCTTTTCCAGACTCGCCCTGGGGGCGGGCCGTCTGCTCAGGGATGGGGCACCAGGAGGCGCGGAGAGGACAGGTGAAGTGAGCGGGTGGACCCAGGAGTCATGCTCTGGCCTTGAGGCAGACATGAGGTAGTCATGTTGTCAGGGAAGGACGCAGAGATTGAATCTAGGCAGGGGGACCACGTGACACAGTCCGGGAGAGGTGCAAGAGGTATCGGGGACAGACAGAGGGGACAGAGGAAGGGCAGAGCGGGGAAGAAAGTGCATCTGGGAGGAAGAGCAGGGCCCTAGGCCCGGGAGACAGATGGACCACTAGAGTAATGAAGGGGAAGGAAGGCGGCGAGAGCAAGAGAAAGCAGGTTTTCAAAAGCAGGCACTTCCCAAATCACAAAATGAAATGCAGAGTCGCTCTGACGTGAGCCGAAGTCACCATCTCAGCTTGGGCAGTGGGGGGCATGGGAGACGGGAGGTGATGCAACTGAAAGGTCAGGCGTTCAATGCCTACTTGCTCCCCAGCCCAGCTGGACAGGAAAATGGGCTGGGGCTGTCTTTGTCAGACAGGACACCGGAGACACTCTCAGAGTGTGTAATAAAAGGCTGGGTGATGGATGTGGGGGCCCGCGGGGCTGGGGACTGACCACTCTGGGGCCCTAGCCTAACCTGGAGGATCAATGAGGCTGTAGTGACCATGGCCTGGACCGAGGTCCAGGTGCACACACATGTGCTCCACACATGGGCACATCACACAGGGCTGTGCCTCATGTGTCTCTCACATATCACGTGTCACAGAGGATGGAGGGAGTGAATGATTAATTTCTCCCTCCCCACCAGCCAAAGCACCCTGGGAGGCTCCAAATGGCTTGATGATGCTCAGTATCCATAGGCACACATATGGACATGCATGGCCATACGTGCCATGTCCCATGATCCATACCAGCCTGCCCCAAACTGCACCCTCTAGGGGAGCTAAGTAGAGGAGGGGACTGGGGCTCTGGGTAGGCCTGGGCTGGCTCCTAGAGGGCAGGAGCCTTTGGCTGGCAGCTCTTTCTCGGGGCCTCTTCCAGAGTCTCACAGGGCTGGGGGTCCGCGTAAGGGCAAGAAGCACTGGCTGCCTCTGACAGGCAGGGAAGTCTGTCTGGCCCAGTGGCTGGCCCTCGCCCTAGATCTACGGCACCCAAAGAGAGGTCAGGAGCCTCCAGAGGCAGGGGATCCTCAGGTTCCAGGTCGCGGAGGCGGAGGTCAGGGCTCCCTCTGGACGCACCGAAGTCGGAGTGCACAATGACTTCAGCCTTCACCTGGTTCCTGCAGGCCGGGGGTGGCTTCTTCCCCCCGCTGCCCTGGGTGGGGCAGAGAACACAAAGACAAGGTGGCTGTCCGTGAGAGTGATCATCAGAAGAATGACCAAATATCTGGGGTAGAAAGAGACTGATTCCCATCCCCCTGCCACAGGGAAGTCACCATCACGGGTCGCCAGAGAACTCACTACCTGCTCTCTGTAATACACGCACCCTTCTCTTCTTTCTCCCAGGACACTGACCTTTATGGCGTCATACACCAGAGCCTGAAGCAACAGCGCCTGCCCAGTTCCAGCAGGGGGCCACAGGGTCTGGGTCAGAGAGGGCATGGCGCCGGCCTGGGGCAGCTCACGGCCTGCCCAGGAACCCGCCCAGTCGGGTCCACCTGGCTGCGCCCAGGAGATCTGCACAGGGGACAGAAGCAGAACGCTGAGGGGCTGGCTGGGAGAAGGAAGCATGAGAGAGGGAATTAGATGGAGCCCTTCCTCAGCCTCTCGGTCCTCTTGCTATCACCCTCCCAGGAATACGGGGAGAGCACAGAATGGGCTGCATCTGGGGGTGGATTTAAAGATGGAGAAGTCTTCCTGCAGAAAAGCCCGATGCTAGACGCTCTGACAAAGCCCGAGGTTTTCAAGCCGGGAAGGTTCTCCTTCACCACAGAGGCAGGGAAAGGGTGAGGAAGGGACCGAGTTTGAGTGGGCTGGCCAGAGAAGGGCAGAATGAGCCGGCACTGCCAGCGCAGAGGGGACCTACCCTATATGGGCCCACCTTGTCCAGTCCTGGTCCCCTGGCCACCGCTAAGCTGACTGGCCTCTTTTCCCCACACTGGGGAGGGCTAGGTCTTAGGGGTCTTCCCAGCTCCCAGGATGAGGGGGGGTCTGGGTGCTCTGGCCACCGACCCACCGGCACACAGCCCAGCAGGGGCTCTCCCCGACTTCCCTGAGAGGCAGGCTGACCTGATGGTGGCTCATCCGACTCCCTGCCCTGCCAACCCTTTTGTGGAGAAAGGAGAATGTCTTTTCTTCTGCAACACGCACCGCAAAGAGACGGAGCTGGGGAGGGGTTTCTGTCACAGGGTCACGCATTGTGCTCTTGCGCCCCCTGGCGTCCTGTTTGGGAATGCCACAGTGTGCGGCTCTGACCTACCCAGGTCCCAGGCTCACCTTTCTCTTGGAGTGACCCCGGCAGTCAGAAAGGCCACCACCCAGAAGGCTGTGCACTTCCGCCCTGTCCTCGATGTCTGAGGGTGGTGGAGACCCGTCCTGGCGACAGGGGTGCACAAGGGACTCCAATTCATGGGCAGGTGGGGGACTGGAGGGCCCAAGGCGGGCCCGGGAATACAGTGCAGGATTCCCAGCGGCGGCCATGGAGGACAGGCCCGGGAGGGCTTCCCTGGAAGGGAAGATGGGGAACAGGCACAGTGGTCAAAGAGTGAGGGGTTGGGGCAGGACTGGGCCTTAGTTTCCCAGTCTGTGCAATGAGTAAGAAACTCTGATTGTTCAAATCAATCATGACACTGCAAGTGGGACCCTTCCTCCGCTGGCTCCAGGCCTCTGGAGATTGCGGGTCCCTCTTCCCAAGATGCCCACAACTACAGAGGAAATGGAAGGCAGCTCTGGGTATGCCTTCCCTCACTGAGGGACAGGCTGGGGCTCCCCTAATCCACCCCACTCTCAGGAGGACATCACCCCAGTCCCTTCATCCCAGAGTCCTAACTTTAATGGGGCTCCTGGGAATGCTAAGGCAAGTCATGGCCACCTTCCCTGCTCTCTCATCCATGCTGCCCTTCTGGAAACCTCCCCTCTCTGCAGTCAGCCTGGCTCCTTTGCCCACCTGTGGGGGCCCCGACGCAGGCCAGCACACATGCAGGCCAGGAGGCAGAGGAGGCCCAGGCAGACCCCCACAACGATGCCTGTGACAGAGTGCACGTCCAAGGAGTCTGGTGGGGGAGAGGAGACAGAACAGGTCAAGAAAAGGATGAGGCCTAGGGTCACAGATCAGGACTTCCTGTAGCTTCTTCAGGAGACCAATGGACTGAATCACACCCTTTGTACACTTGAAATTTTCTCATGCAAGGACAGGCATGCCCCACAGCTTCACAGGGACCACAACTACCCCTCTGTCTATCCTCCCCACTGGACATCTGGAAGCTGTGGTCCCTCCCCGTCAACCTGGCCTTTCTGTGAAACACACCCCTTGCCTGCCTACCAGGGCTAGTCTCACAGGTGAGCCACAGGGCAGCTACATGGGGCCCAGGGTGAGAAGGGCTTCAGGCTTGGTTTAATGCTGTCATCATCTGGAAACTTCCGAATTTTTTAGTAAGGGGCCCCACTTTTCAATTCATACTGGACCCTGCAGATTATGTAGCCAGTCCTGCGACCCACCTCCACCCCCTAAAGCTCATCACCTCTCCAAGTCAATCCTCCAATTAAAGCAATCTCCCAAAAGAAACCAAGCCAGTCTCCCATAACTCTGGCCTCTCAACTGAATCACCACTGAACCACACCCATTTCCCCATCTTATTTATCCTCTTCACTCCAGACTGCAGGGCAGCCGTCCAAAACAATGTAAGTGTACTCATGCTGGAGACAGGGCCTTGGAGGAACTAACTAGGGTTAGGAGTCAACGCCGGAGGCCTCTGGCTACCTTGGGCTACCCTAGACGGAACCCACTCTCCCCTCCCTGCCCTCATACCTGAGAACTTCTCCTGGAGAGTGGTCACATCCTGCAAGCCTGAGAAGGGCCCAGGTCCCACCTCTGTGCGTGCCCCCATCTTGAAGAAGTACCTAGTGTCGCTCTCCAGGCCATGTACCTCTGCACTGAAGATGTTACCTGGGGGTGGGAGGACTGGGTGGGGCTGGGATGCAGGGAAGGGCTGGAAGCAGGACTGAGAAAGTCTGCCCCTCCCGCTCACGCGATGGCCTCCATCTGCCTCTCCGAGAAACTCCTCAAACAAACCCCACGCTACTCTCACTACTCACCCAGTCACTGGAGTGGCCGGGCAGGGCAAAGAGGGTAGGGAAGCTCTTGCTCGGGTGCTCTGGGGAGGGAGCCCTCACCCTCCGTGGTGAGCAGGGTCCACTGGTGCTCAGGCTGGGTGTGGTTGTCGCTGTAAAGTATCAGATACTCCACGATCTCCCCATTGGGCTCTGTAGGGGGGCACCAGTGCAGCCGAACAGTGGACGGCGTCAGGGAGCTCAGGCGCAGGTCAGATGGGGGCGTCGAGGGCCCTGCGGTGCACGGGAGGGTGGGGAGAGGTCGGGTCACTGACAGCCCCAACTCCAGGAGCAGCTGAGAGAAAGGGCGTAAGGACATGCCCTCCTTTCTTCCTCCTTCAGTGGAACAAACCACAGACCACAAACCAAAATGAGGTCTGGCCTCTAACTGGGGAATTTCTGGGTAACAGTTGGGACAGGGGCTTCACCACCTTCCTCCCTTCCAGAAACCCTCCTCCACTCCTTGGGGCAGAGCCCATCAGAATTCCACACTCAAATATCTCCAAGGGCTGAGGAGATTGCCTGGTATTCTAGGACTTGGGGCAAAGCTCAGAAGGTTTTGGAAGGCTTCCATTTTAAACTCTCATACTGAGTCTGCCATCTATTCCATGAGTTTAAATTAAAAGTGTTTAAATTTATTTATTATTTAAAATTCCTAACTCCCCTTGCCCAAAATCTTAAATGACTGATGCCCTGTGTTGCCTTTGTCTAGGCCCGCCCGTGACACAGATTCTTCAGGGTCAGAGGAACCCCAGTGCGAGAAGCACCGCTCGCACACTCTGTGTTTTGTTTTCACAGAAGCAGCTGACAGGGTGGAGTGAGGAAGGGTGAGAAGCAGGGACACAGGTGACTGGTGAGTCGGAAAGGGACCGAGATTTGCAGGCTGAGGTCTTCAAGGCCCAGCGGAGGTGGGACAGGGACCCAGGGCTCTGAGGCACAACAGAGCCACAGCATCCCAAGCTGCCAGAGCCTCTGGGATCCCAGAGACTCTCTGCCTCTCACCTTCCGGTCTCCCCATCTGCAAAAGGAGAGAGCATCCCTGCTCCGTAACAGTCAGTTGTGCCGAGGAGCCAATGTCATAAAGTCTTTGGGAAAACACTGGGTCTCCCTAAACCTAATGCAGCTTGATCAGAGGTGGGTGAGAAACAACTTGTAAACAATTTTTCAAAAAGCAATTTCATAGGAATGGAGGGCCTCTCCCCACTGCCCCCACCCACGCCACCTTCCTGTTTCAGATCCAGGGACACAGGTTTTCTGCAATGGGAAGGTGAACAGTCTTAG
This sequence comes from Smutsia gigantea, assembly GCA_032199065.1. Taxonomy (NCBI): domain Eukaryota; kingdom Metazoa; phylum Chordata; class Mammalia; order Pholidota; family Manidae; genus Smutsia; species Smutsia gigantea. The sequence continues at coordinate 61,154 of JAVSCE010001133.1, forward strand.
GGCTGGCGGAACCGAAGAGCCTTCGCTGTGAAAATGAAAGTCCGTTTGTCTTGAAATGCCCTTTCAGAGGGTTTCAGAGTCACAGATGTGCAGAGCAAATGGTCCCATCCTCTTTCCAGATGAAGACACAAGAGGCCCTGGGTGGGGAAGGCAACTGCCCGAGTCTCCCTGTGTCAGGGGCAGGATGGGGGCCTGAATATGGAATCCAGGACGCCTGAGTCCCCTCCCTGGCCCTCTTCACCAGCTCAGTGAAGTCTTAGCATACCCTCAAAAGAAGCCAAATAATACGTTATATAGTAAGCCACATAAATCTTATGGTATTATGTTTGTGAGTAAACAGTTAAGACCAGCAGAGGGCTGGCCTGTGTAAATGTAAAATAAATGACCGAGGACATTTCAATAAAGAGGGCTGTTGGGGCGAGAAGACCAAGGGGCCACTTACGGTCAGGCAGGGTGGAGCGCTCCACCACGGAGCCAAAAGGCCCATCCACGTCCACACCGTGGGACTGCACTGCAAACTCGTATTTGGTGAATGGCTTCAGCCCCCCAATAAGGACATCTTCTCCAGAGCTGCCAGGGCAAGAGACATGACTTAGGGCTTCAGGCATGCCCTCCTGGCAAGGCAGGCCCCCCTAAATCTACTCTCCTGCCCCAGCCTGCATCCCAGGCCCTACCCTGGGCAAGGAATCTGCTCCCTGGCGTGGGGGCCACTAACACAACCCAGAGGTCTCAATGGATATTGCCTTCATGGTATCATGTTCGATCTCATGTCAGGCTCCCTCCTCCAGGAAACCTTTCTGGATTAATTCAAGTCATTCTCTACCTAAGGAACCATCTTCCTTGACTTAATTTTGCTCTATACTTGCAATTGTACATAGCTATTGATTGTTATGTGGCTTCCTTGGCCAAACCAGCAGGTCCTCAGGGCAGCCCTCTCAGGACAGCCTCTGAGCTGTCTGTCCCGTCACACTAGGAGCCCTCTGAGGTTGAAGAAGTAGGTCTGTCCTGTATCACATTCCCAAGGCATTGAGTACAACGCTCTGTCACAAGGGGATGGGACGGATGGAGTCCCCCTTTACACCTGTCACCATCAGGACCAGAGACCCTCAGTGTGCCCCCACCGTAACGTATGGGCCATGAAACAGGCCTGATGCCCCAGCATCCCTCTCCTCACTGCCACTGACTTTTCCTCCCCATGCCGACCACTCTTCCTCCCCCTGCCCGGCATCTGCCCCCTTCCCCACCTGGTGTAATAGGTGACCAGGGAGGCGTTCCTGAGCCCCCAGGGGCTGAAGCGCACCGTGTAGTTGACAATCTTGACTGTGGTGAAGTCTGGCTTTTTCCACCGGAGCCAGATGGATGTGGAACTGTTTGATTCCGCGTGGACATGGGCGGGGGGCAAGGGCGGCCCCCTCTGGATGGGCAGGTCTGAAAGGTAGAAATGAGAGCATGGGGAAGGCGGGCGGGCACTCATCCTTACACATGCAGAGCAGCTTGCAGTTTCCGAGGCACTTCTTTCCCCCTCTCTTTTGATCCTGTGAGTGGGGTGACATCAGTCCCTGTTCACAGATGGGGAAACTGAGGCTCCCAAGAATTTAAGCACTTTTTTGCCAAGGTCATACACAGAGCAGACTATAACAGAGAGGCAGAAAACCATGGCAGTTAAGAGCACAGACCCTGGAGCTAGGGATGCCTTGGTTCAAATTCCAGCTCTGCCACCTACTAGCTGTGTGACCTTGGAGAAGTTACTTAACCTCTCTCTGTGCCTCCATTCCCTATTCTGTTAATGGGGCTGATAATAGTACCTACCTCATAGAGTTGTCAGGGGATTCAATTAATATTTGTAAGCTACAGAGAAAAGTGTCTGCATTTTGTACAGACTGAAGGTCTGTGTTCCCCTAAAATTCACGAAGTTGAAATATGACCATATGGTGGGGCCCTCATGAATGGGATTAGTGCTTATTTTTGTCCATTCGAGCTCTTACAACAAAGTACCATCAACCGGGTGGCTTATAAACAACGGACGTTTATTTCTTACCGTTCTGCAGGCTGGAGTCCGTGATCAGAGTGCCAACCTGCTCAAATTTTGGTGAGATACTCTTCCGGGTTTCAGGCTGCCGACTTCTCACTCTATGGTCCATGGCAGAGAGCAGAGAGGAAGCCAGCCCAGCTCTCTGGTGACTCTTATAAAGGCACTAATCCCATTCATAAGCGCTGCACCCTCATGACCTCATCTAATCCTAATCACCTCCTCATATGCCACCTTGGAAGGCAGAGTTTCAGCATATGAATTTGGGGAGGATGCACACTTTCAGTCTACAGTAATGCCCTGATGGCTCCAGAGAGCTCTGGAGCCACTGCTGCCATGTGACGACACAGCGAGAAGATGGCCTGTGGTCTGCGCACCAGGAAGTGGGCTCTCACCGGATACGGACTCTACCGGCACGTTGATTTTGGACTTCCTGGCCTCCAGAAGGGTGAGAAATAAAGGTTGGTTGTGTTGCTTAGCACCCAGTCTATGGTATTTTTGCTATAGCAGCTCAGACCAAGATGTGTACAGTAAGTACTATAAGATGAGGTGCTTATTACACGAACATCAAACAAACTCCATGAGAGCAGGTACCTTCTGTGTGTTGTTCACTAAATTCCCAGAACAGAGCTGACACGCAGTCAATGCTCAGTAAAATATTTGCTGGATGAACAAACTGGAATTAGAACTGTGGCTTCTTGGCTCCTGGGTGAGGGTTCCTTCCACTAAACCACAGGGTGACAATCAGCCTGGGGAGTTAGCGGGGAGGGACTGTCCTGGTGGGTAGCCGAGGTGTCCCATACGGGCCACGAGACAGTGGAGGGACCAGGTTCTAGCATAGGCTCTGTGTGACCTCAGGTGAGTCCCTTGACTTCTCTGAGCCTCAGTTTCCTGGTGGGCTGCCTAGGGATACTCTCCCTGACTACAGTGGAGGGACAGTCTGATAGACAGTATAATGCAGGTGGATGTGTTTTAAAAATTGCTTAAAGGCCAAACTTGGGGTCAGGAGTCACCGATCAACTCTGGGTTTCCCTGTCCAAACCTTCCAAAGTAGCACTGCCTCCAGACCACGACAACAGGGTAGCAGGCCTAAAAGGACACGAACTGGGGCTTCCCTGACAGAGGCTGTCTGGGGTTGGAAAAGGACCGCGATCCCAGGAGAATGGGTCTGGAGGTGGCTGAGGCTACTAGACAGCCTGACTGTTAGGGCTGGCCCAGAGGAAAGGGGAAGGGAAGCAGCGCCCTGGGTGGAGCCCTCCTCCCCTGCCCCCCCAGCCCCTCACCTGGGGTGGGAGCCTTCTCTGTCCTGCCCTTCCACACTGCCGCATAGCCATCCTCATGTTTGTTGACTGCCACGAGCTTCACTTCATAGAGCCGGCCAGGAACTAGGGAAGGTCACAGGGTCACTTACTAGCTAGAGGGACCCCTGGGACCCCTCTGTCGTCCCCAGAGAGAACTCCATCTCCGGCTCCCTCTCCCAGGTGGTCCGAACCCCACCCAAGCCAGCCTGCCGTGCTCCTTCCCCCAGCTCTCCTCACCGAGCTGGGTCAGCTCATACTGCTTCACTCTCTTCTTGAGCCGGACAGGCCCCACATCCCAAGCCTGGTCTCCAGGGGCCCCAGGGGAGCGCTCGCCGGCCTCCTCCTCGGCCCCCACCTCCCGCCAGTACAGTTTGTAGCCAGAGATCTGGGCGGGGTGAGGGGGGGGCTGCCATGACACGACCAGGGACTCCATCCTTGCCCTCACCTTCAACTCTGCAGGGGCAAAAGGGACTGGGGACAGAGGGGCAGGATGGGAAGGAGGAAGAGAATGGGGAATGAGGAGAAGGAGGCCAGGGACGGGAAAGGGGGGAGAGGCAAGAGGAAGGAAAAGGCAGGAAGCCGGCATTTAGAACCTTGCCAGCCTTCTCCCGCTGCATCACCACTCAGCCGCCACCCTAAGGCCAGGCCTGGGCTCGGGGTGCACGGGAACTCACTATCTTCCAGACCCAGAGCTGAGAATTCGTGGATATCCCCTGGGCTTTGCAAAGAGGTCAGCAAGGGGCACCTTTGGCGGTGGGTAGGGGGCTGGCAGTCCCTGGCACAGAGCAGGGCAGGGCTCTACAGTTCTTCGGCAGGAATGAGTGCATGGATCCTGGGGGACAGGGGGCTCACAGGGAATGCTGAGGCTGGGAAGGAGGGATGGAGCCGTGGGCATCTGCAGCCTGACCGTAGGGGGCTAACTATGTGCCAGACACTGTTTTAGCACTTCACGTATATTTTTTAAATTTATTCTTACAGCCCTAAAAAAATAACGAAAATACTGTTATCTCCATTTTACAGATAAGAAAACTGAGGCTCAGAGAGGTTAAGTATCTGGCCCAAGGTCACACAGGTACTTTGCCTGCCAAGTTCGGTCTGCATTTAATACTCTACCCTCGGGCCTCTCAACAAAACCAACCACAATCATAATCATGGAAGCATCTACTATTTAAGAGGTTCTTATTATGTGGTTAAACACTTTGTTTACAATGCATTATCAATCCTCCTGTCCTGCTTGGCAGTAAACGAAGCCTTAGAGTTGTGAATGGTTCATCCGAGGTCACAGAACAGGCAGAAGTGACACGGGAGCCTAGGTATATCTCTGAGGACCAGCAGGCTGGTCTCCCTTACCTGTCAAGCAGGGGGGTGATGGAAGGTCTCTGGTGGAGGAGCTGGTTGGGTCTGGGTTCCAAGGGCACACACGCACACACATGGTCCCGCATACCACCCTCCTGTTCCCTAGACCCTGTACCATGGCTCTGGCTGTGCATGCTGGGCGTCCTGTGCTGCATCCACTGGGAGGGAGCCCCATAGCCAGCCCCTGTGCCAGCAGAGATCCGGACTCGATACACCTTGTTGGGCTGCAGCGAGTTCAGTGTGTGCTGTGTCTCATTCCCCAGCACCTCGGTGGAGAAAATCTGATCTGCTAGGACAGAAAAGACTGGCTGCTGGGTGGTCATCTGAGGACCATGACTCCTGAAGTCCCCTTCACCAACCACTCCCGTGCAGACCGTGGCTCCTCGGTGCCCATCAGAGCTTGAGGCCCTCTCAGCACGGACCCCTCAGTGCCTTGGGTGGCCACCGGGGCTCCAGGGCTGACTACGGGGCTTCCAACCCTGGCTGATGCAGGCCCGCAGCCTCAGCTCAGGGTGGGCACCATCATGGTATGCGGTCCCTACTTCCCCGCACACACAAGGGCGCAGGGCGCAGGCACGAGGGATTTGCTGCGGAGGCCACCGGGTACCTTCCTCACCCACCCTGGTCCCCCAACCACTTCCTCCTCCTAATTCTTTATCCCTTCCTACCGTCTCCCCTGGGCTAGGCCTCTTCGCCTCATCTTCTCCCCCCTGCCTTCCCGACCCCAGCCAGGCTCCTCTGGTCCAGCGCCCTATTTCCCTGTTCCGCCATGCTCACTAACTTCCTCAGACTCACGCAGGCTCAGCTGGACCTAGCTGTGTTAAGCAGCGCCTCCCCCCACCCGCGTGGATGACCCCCAACCAGGCATAGCCCGCGCCCTGCCCCCACTCACCTTCCTTTCCCAAACCATGCTCTATCTTGTACTTCACCACCTGCCCATTGCTCAGGCTGGGAGGCAGGGGCAGCCATGCCACCCTGATGTCCAGTGGGTCGGGGCTGGACAGGGAGAGCTGGGGCGCTGCGCTGGGGACTGAGACAGAAGAACATCAGCATGAGCTCTGCTCCACCGACGTGGAAGGGGAGGCCCAGGAGCGGTCAGGGACTTGCCCAGGTCACACAGCAAGTCAGAAGGAGGCCCAGGACCAGGATCTGAGGGAGGAAAGGGAGCCTCTCAGGGGACATCCTTCCCACCCTAAAGCCAGAAAACGGTTTGGGCACAATCTTCTACATCTAATGGGTTAATGTCACTGGCCCCTGTGTCCAGGAGAACGGCCATATGACACAGGGGACTCACCAGACCTGGGCTCAGGTCCCCAGCTGGACTACTGACCTTGGGCAACTCACTCTCACTTTTCTGGGCCTCAGTTTCCCCAACTGAAAATTGGGGAGAACAACTGCCCACCCCCTTACAGGGCACAAAAGATGACATGAGGCACGTAAAAGAACCTTTGCGTACACTAGTAAAGAAAAGCCAAGCTACTGTCCCGGAGGAATTCTCCGGGCCCCAAGGTGCCCACCACACATTCAGAGGCCCTACCGTCATCAGGCGTGTGGACCAGGGCTGGGGCAGAAGTGCGGCTGGCCCCCAGCTGAGAGTAGGCCACTACATAGAACTCATAATCAGTGTTGGGTTCCAGGTCCCGGACCTGTAGCTCCGTGGTGTCATTGTTCACTGCAAACTGGTATTCCACATTGTCCATGCCTGGGGGGATGACACAGGAGACAAGGGACTGTCGCAGGGCCGTCCCCAGGGGCCTACCGGCTGGAGCTGTCTCCAGATTGCTCCTGTTGTCCCAGTCTCTGAAACAGTCTATAGCAAAATTGTCAGACAATCGGGGCTGCAGGGTATAAACTCTAGCTTTTACGGTGGCACCATCAATTCCTGCATCCAAGTGAAGTGACTCTGGCTGCAGTTAACGGGCTGGCTCCAAGGAAGCCAAGGCATCTCCCTGGGCGCGGAGCAGCCTCTCTCCCTGCTCTCTCCTAACAGAGGCTAAGGGCAGAATGTGCAACACGGATTGACCTCTAGCCCCTGGACAGAGCACCTGGCCAGAGACTGCCGCTGCCAATCCAGATCTATGTGGGTGTCTCCCTGGGCTCTGACCCCATCCCATCCAGTAACAAGGGTGCTCAAGGCAACCCTTCAGTCACCCAATCTGTGCCCCCCGCCGCCCCCCACTGCGCCCCCGTGGGGGCCTTTGCCGGGATGTTTTGGGCTCCCGGTAGGCTTACCCCGGGCCTTCTGGTAGTGGAGGGAGAAGCCGATGATCTGCTCGCTGTGCAGCTTGGGCCGCTCCCAGGCCACGAGCACCGCCGAGCTGCTCAGAGGCGTGGCCGTGACCCGCGTGGGGGCGCTGGGCAGCCCCTCTCGCACGACCACCGAGAGGGGCGCGGCGGCGCACGCGGTCCCCGCCCCGTTCTCCGCCACGCACTGGTAGAAGCCGGCGTCTTGCAGGCCGATCTGAGTGATGACCAGGCCGCCGCCGCCGCCCTGCACCTTGACGCGCCCGTTGGGCCGCACAGGCGCGCCGTCGTGCAGCCAGCGCAGCGCGGGCCGAGGCTCCCCGGACGCGCGGCACAGGAAGCGCGCCGTACTTGCCCGCGTCCGCGACAGCGCCTCGGGCGCCTGCAGGATGGCCGGCGCCGCTGGGGACGGGGAGGAGGACGCTGGCCACACGCCCCGGTCCTCCCCAGACCCCGCCCGTGCCCCGCACGCCCCGCGCTCACGCCAGCCTCTACCCGACGACCCCCCATAAACCCTCCAGCCAGCGCAGCTCTGCTGCTTCTCCCCCATTCACCCCGGCCCCGCGCCCGCCTTTCTCTCCTCCCCGAGTTGTCCCCGGCCTCCTCGGCCTCCCCTACACACCCTAGTGCTTCCCGGGTCTAACCCGCCCTCTCGCGGACCACCGCCTTCTCCTGCCTTCCGGTGTCTCCCACACTTGCCAGTTTCCCCAGCCCTGAACCCTGTCCCCCAGTTTTCTTAGTACCACCCAGAGCACCCTCACCAGCCCCCAGTCACCCAAGCCAGGCCGGAGTCACCCCCTCACTCCATCCGCCGGTCTCTCTCCACCGCTTGCCCCCTCCGATCATCTGTCTGTGCCGTCCAAGCGCTAGCCCAGCCCTTCCTCATCCTCAGTCCCTCTAACACACCCGCCCGCCTTCCTCCCGCCCTCGGCCCAGCTAACCCGCCCCAATCCGGTCTCCCCCACGCACGCCCGGTCCTGCGCCCCGCCTCACCCAGTACGCGGAGCTCAGCCGCGGCGGTGGCGAAGTCGCGCGTGCGGGGCTTGTTGGCGCGGCAGACATAGACGCCCGAGTGCTGCGGCTGTGCGCTGGTGATGAGTAGGTTGGTGCGGCCCAAGACGATGACATCCGTGGAGATGGGCTTCCCATCTGGGGGAGGAAGGGGCGAGCGATGGAGGGGACCTTGGGGATTGCCCCTCCAGCCACTCTCGGACCCAGGGGCCCTCCACTCTGGTGTTAAGAGAGCACAAGGGTCCCAGTTCCTCCACTTGCTCGACCAGTGACCCTCTCGGAGCACTAGTGTCTCTGTCTGTAAAACGGGTGGGAGTCCCAAGCTGGAGCATTGCTGTGGGGGTGGAACAGAAAATGTGCTCAGTACACCTGTCATTTGTTACCATTATTATTAAGTTCGTTTCTCTGAAGAACACACCCTTCCCACATGGTCTTAGCCCAGTACTATGATAAAGATGTAGCTGGAAAGGTCTGACCAGAAACAAAGATTTGAATATGTCTAAGACTTGTATCTTCATGTGAAATGAAAATCATTTTAAAAGCCCGTGCCTTATGGACATGAACAGAAAATCCAGAGAAGAATTGGAAATGGCCAAGAAACAAAAAGTTCAATTTCACATAATCAAAGAAACGCACATCAAAACATAGATGTTACTTTTCCACCTAACAAACTGGGAAGGCTTTTAAAAACAGTAAGTTGCAATACTGGAGGAACGGCAAATGCTGATTGGGCTATACAGGGCCTCCGTGACTTTGAAGCCAAGGACTCCACTTGTGGGCACCTGCCCTGGGGAGACCATGACAGTGACTGGAATAGTGGGCAACTGGGAAGGACTTTAAATTCAACAGTAGGAACTGGCAGATTATGTTATGGCTATATTCAAATAATGGAATATACTATAGTTATAGCATAGTCAGTTTTTTGAAAAAGCTTTCAAGATGGGGAAATGCTTATAATATACTGTTAAATGAAAATAGGACTTGGAAGTGTAAATACAGCATGCTCCCAGTTTGGGGGGGCGGTAAAGGTACATGTGCACAGAAAAAAATGTGGAAGAAAATACACTCATATGTTAATAATTTTAATCTCCGAGTAGTGGGAGGTTTCTGTTTCCCTTTTTCCATAGTTTTCTACAACGTACACATCCAACTGTTGCAATCAGAAGAAAACAAAACAAACAAAACAAAAAAAGCTATGTCCCTTCTCTGACTTCATGGAGTGAGTTTCTAGAAAAGGAACGGGGCCCGGGGTCAGGAATGAAATCCTTTTCCAGCCTTTCTCTTCCCAGTCTGTCCTGGAGGGCTGTTCGCAGAGTTTCTCCAAATGAGTTTCCAGAACTACAGGCATTAGGATTCTCTCGGACAGCAATTCTTATGGTCACATGAATCACAGAATTGCAGGGACCTTGTTAGGAGGCAGAGGCCTAGGGCAGGCCCCAGGTTCTGTGTTTCTAACTAGGCCCAGGTGGTCAGTCCAAAGACCACACTTTCAGTAGCAAGGACTTAGGGCACTTATTAAGCATTAAGATTCCCGGGTCACAACTGTCCAGGTGTGAAGGAAGGGAGTTTCAACAAGCTTCCTGGGTCATCCTGGGATATGGTCAGGATTTGATAAATACTGAGATTAGAACTAGTAGGTGACATGGCAGGCTTACTCCTGGGATCCCCCTAACTAGGCAAGTGTCACAAGTCCATGAGGTCAGGGAGGCAGAACGATACCAGGACTGTTCTGTCTCATCAACTTGGTGGGGGTACATAGATTTTTGGTTTTTCCCTAAACTCTATATATTCATTATATACTCCTTTGAATGTGAGACACAAATTTACAAAAAGGAGGCAGTGTAGGGTAATAGACTGAGCCAGGGAAGAAGAGTAAAGAGAAGCTGGGTTTAAGATTATTTCTACCATCTACTTGGAGCAATTCATTTCATATTGTCAAATGGATACAAAAGTAAGCTTTGCTTTTTTTTCCACACAGGTCTGTAGGGAGTGGTGTACCAGGAAGAGAACAAGCTCTAAAGTTTGGGCCCTGGCTCTCCACCTGCCTCTCTGAGCCTCAGTTTCCTCATCTGCCCTTTGGGAATAACAGTCCTGGCCCCTACCCTCCTCAAGGGCTCTTGGAGGCCCCGGTAGAAGGATGGGTTGAGAGCTGAGCAGACTGCAGGGTGATGCTCGGCCGAGCACTCTCAGTACCCCGATAGCATCTCCTGTAATGCAGTCCCACTTGGCACTTATCCCTTGCTGCCTGATACTGTCACACCTGCCTTAACGGCATGCTTTATCTCCCTCACCCAGACTATGAGTTCGGAGGATAGGGTCCCTGTCTCTCTCATCCAGGTATTTTATTCACTATGCCCGGCAGGAAGCCAGGCACACAAAGGCAGCAGTACGCTGGGGTGGACCAAGAAGCAGCTTTGTAGTTAAACAGACCAGCAGTGGGGTCCTGGTTCACCTGACCCGCTGGCTGTGTGGCACCTGTCCAGCTCTCACACTCTTACCCGCAACACTCTTGTGAGGAATGGCAATAAGTAAAGTGGAGAACCTATCCCAGTGCCCACACTATGTAAGGTCTCATTAACAATTCTGTGAGTGGCAGATTCAAAGTGCCTCATAAAGGAAACATGCTACCAGATTCATGATTAAGTTTGTCCGTGTTCCCCGGCCCACGTAGCCTTGGAAGAGGAGTTCCCGCTACACCATAAGTCAGTGACCATCGAGTGGTCACCCTCATATCTCTGACTTGGGGACACATGAGATGTCACACTCTTCCTTTCCCATGACCTCCAATCCCCCCTCTCCACTTACCCTGTCGAACCCAGGACACAAAAGGCGTAGGATCAGCTGAGGCCATGCATTCCATCACCACACTCTGGCCAGACACTACAGTGGTGTTCTCTGGGGCTGCCACAATGACCACATCCTGTCCCCTGGTGGACACCAGGGACCCTAGAGAGACGCAGGCCAGCAGACCTTACTGCTAGGCATCTTCACACGCAGGACCCCCCCGCCAGAAGCTCACAGTCACCTGGTGAGGCAGGAAGCAGCCAGGATTCCGTCTGACAGCTGGGGAAAGCCTGCCACAGAGTCCAGCAGAGCTGGGACTGGAACTCACAGCTCCTTTTCTTGGAGCCAGGAGAGGAATGACCCGGCCTCAGACACACCGACCCTACTCTTCCCTTACGCAGCCCACCCTCCAAGCAGAGGCCCGTGAGGTCGGGAGTACACTTGGAGTCTGGACTTGGATGCGTCAGGCATAGTTTCTAATTCCAGCAAGTCCCTTTTCCAAGGGGCCTCGGGGTCCCACGTGGGAAAAGTAGGGGCTGGGCTCGAGTTTCTGACAGCTTGGCAGCTCTCGGCGCACCAATTCCGTGCCAAGTTCTCAGGGCAACCCTGGCCCCCCGGGTCGGCACGGTGAATACCTCGTCTGTCCAGCAGGTGGAGGCAGAAACCCAGGGCCCAGGAGGGAGAGGAGCAGCTAACCAGCTAAGCCCCAGGAAGCAGAGGGGAGTGGAGATGGGAGGCTGAGGAGGAAGGTGGGGAGAGACGTGAAGAAGGGAGGGGCTGGGGGGGCAGGTGCTTCCTTTCTTAGCTATTCTCACCTCGCTGGGCTGGACGTTTGATAGTGAGCCCCGGGTCATACAGATAGTGAGTAGAGAAGCCAGCATTCAAGCCAGATCCTTCTGACCCCAAAGACTGTGCCCTTCCTCCTGCATCACCCTGGACAGGAGCTTTTCAGGGAATGGAGAGGCAAGAGCGCAGGGGGCGGACTGGCGGTGCACAGCAGAGAGCGCGCATCCCCAGGGCCCTCGGGGCCCCAGACGCCTCGCCTCCCCACCCCTGACCCCAGCCCTGGATTCTCCATCCAAGCCAAGGAACACAGAGTCTCCACAGGAAGGGAGCTGTGGACTGAGAGTCGGGAGGACCGCGTTCCAGCCCCATTCTACCTCTGACTTGCTGGGTGGTATAACGTTCCCCGGGCTTTATCACCTCACCTGTCCAGTGGGATTCATACCCCATCACCTGTTTGAAGACAGGGCTTGGGCCTCCTGAGGCCCCTCCCAACTTTGAGGGGCCTGACTCCAGAAACCCCCAGGTTTCCTGGCCCAGCCAGCCCCCTCACCTCTGCTGGCCACGCTGAGGATGGCCTCCTGGCTGAAGCGCTGGTGGGCTGAGTTGGTGGCCACACAGCGGTAGGAGCCTGTGTCGCTCTCCTGAACATCCAGGATCTGGAGGACCCCGTTGGGAAGGGTGATGAGCCTTGGGAAGGGGGAAAGGGCACCCGTAAGGCAGACAGCTCCACAGGGAGGGCAGTGGGCCCAGACGGTCCTGGGCCCACCTCCCACTCCAGCCTGAAATACCTACAGCATCTCACTCTCAAGCCCCACTTGTAATTTCAAAAATGCAAATGACAACCATAAGATACCATTCTCACCCATCAGACTGGCAAAGGTCAAAGGGTTTAACAACACCCAGTGTGGATGAGGGAATCGGGGGGAGGCGCAGCTGTCTCGTTGGCAGCCTTACCAATTGATACACCTTCTTTCAAGGACAAGCTGGGGATATCTTAGTCAAACCTCCATGTGCCTTTTAAGCCAGCAAGGCCACTTTGAAGACTCTGTCCCACAGATATTCTCATACATGTGCACAAAAACATAAGCCTAATGATACTCCAGCATTGTCTATAACAGCAAAAGACTGGATGTAATCCAAGGGTCCATCTGTAGGGTGGGATCTAGCTAAATCAGTTTGGGCACATTCATACAACGGAAGGCTAGACAGCTGTTAAAAAGCAGGCAGCTCCATGTATGCCGATAAACGACAATCTCCAAAATGTGTTTGGTGCAGAACAGTGTGTGTATGGATATGTACACTTATATGCTTGCAGTGAATGTCACTGACACTGGTGGTTGCCTCTGGGGAGGGGAGTTGGCACCCTGGGAACTGACAGTGGGATAAGATTTCTACACAGTTTGAATTTGTTTACTCCCTGCCCACATTACCTCCTTCCTCCCCTGATAAAATCCCTTTTAATCACACTATCTCATCTGATCCTTGAAATAAGCTCAAGAGATAGAGGGGATCACAACTTCCATTTTATTGGTGACAAAACTAAGGCTCAGAGAGAGCAGGGTATTTCCCCCAGGGTCTCACAGCTGGAGCAGAGTTTAACCTTGAACCCAGGTCTCTGGCACCAAATCCCAGGCTGCCCGTGTCAGCAGCCATCAGATGGCTGAGAATGCCCTTGGAAGGGACACTCCCCAGCATGTCCTAGTGAGCATGTTCATTTCCCAGGAGAGGCAGGATGATGAAGGTGGTCTTTGCCCTCTTGATTACCGGACGGAAAGCAGCTCAGGTTAGAAAGGCCCGGAGACCTTGCTTGAGAGACAGTGTGATCCAGGCAGGGAAGCCAGGGTGGTGGGAAGCAGAGTGGGCTCTGGCCTAAGCTCAGGTGGAGTGGGTCTTCCTGAATCCTCCAACTGTGATCCCCACAGGGTCAGCTGGAGGTTGAGAGTCCTGGTTTCTCAATAGAGCAAATGGTGCTGGACCCTGGATGCAGGCCGGACCAAGGTCAGCAAGGGAATGGGGCAGCTGTGTGCTTAATGAAGATCCCTTGGCTTGTGGGGAAACATGATATGAGAAAATCTAGACACAAGGGAGGAGAGTAGCTCAAGGGTGTTAGAAGAGAATTCTGGCCATAGGCCTGGAAACCTGCTGTGTCCCAGAGGCTTAGAGAAAAAACGAACCTGTTTCACTCCCTCCCTTGTCCCGCCTCTGCCTTAGCATCTCACCTTCAGCCCCACCAGCTACCCCTATCCGTGTGAGGGCCAGTACAGGAGAAGGGACAGGAGGCAAAGGGTAGTTGGAGATAAAATTCTGGGCCAGGACCCAGCCTGCTGCTGTGGAAAATCTGATGGAAAAGGACAGAAGGGGAGGGAGAAGCAGAAGCTCTTTGGGAAATAAGGCCTCTTCCTCATTTGGGTCTCCTCCACCTAATATACTCTCTGCCTCCGAGATCCTCCCTCCTCCCTCAGTCTAGCTAGCTGACTGTGCCTGGCACAGCTCCTGCTGGGAGCTGCCCACACTTCCTGACCCCAAAGCTCCCCAGTCTTTCCAGGGAAATTGTGCTCCAGGTACCCAAGAGCTAATACCTTCTTTGACAAGTAACATTTCCTTTAAAATGTGTGTTGAATGAATGAATGAATGAACAAGTGAAGGAATGGATACCTTTTGCGCTATTGCTGCAGCCAACAGAAAAGCAAGATGGAACCATCTAGTGTTTATCTCAAATCTTGTGTTTTGTTAAGATGTGCCTTTAGAAGCTCTGCCCTTGGAAGGCTATCCAATATGTATTGGTTAGTGGGGGGAAAAGTCGTAAAAGAATGTTTATGAAGCAATTCTATTTTTAGAGAATAGATAAATGATAAGTTAGGATATGCACAGAACATGTCAAGAGTGGTTAGGCTCACGTCATTCACGGATGTTTTCTCTGGGGATGAGATTACTGGGAACTCTCATCTGTTCTGTCAAAAAAATTTTTTTTTACAGAAAATATTTAATGGTTTGGAAATATAAAAATGTTTCAACATCTAAATTGGAAAAAGCATGTGCCCTTGGATACTTTTGTAACTCCCAGCTCTCACATAGAAGCAGCTATGGCATAGTGGAAAGGACTGGTTCCAACATACATGATTTTACCAAGTGACATCCCGTGTCTGGGCCTCAGGTTTATCATCTAGAAAATGGGTTAACTGAGTCCTGTCCTGCCTCCTTCACAACCCGGACCCGAATGTGTTATGAGCTCACATGAGATAAGGGACATAAATACTCCCTATGAACCGTAAACCCTAAACACATGTGTACAGGGTATAAACTGCACACATATTTTTAAAAAGACTTGGAAGGAACAGTCAAAATAGTAACAGCTGTCTGTGTCCAGTTGGTAGGTGACTTTTTTTCCAGTTAAGCTGGTATATTTTATCATTTTAAATTTAATTCAAATTTCAAACAAAACAAAATGGCTACTTATAGAATGAAAAGCAACCTCTATGCAAAAGGAAGGGATCATCCTCTTTCCAAGCCTGTGTTTGAGCCCACTGTCCCTGCCCCCAAAAGGCCACTTGGGACAGGGACTCAAGGACAAAGTGGAAGAGATGCAGCCTACCTGAATCTCCGGAGGTCCAAGGAGCCCCATCCTACTGTTCCGAGATCCCCCAGGGAAAGAGGATTCTAGCTGCGGTCACTTGGGGTTGACAGAAACAATGGACACTGGGAGAAGGGCAGGGCAGAAAGCTGGGCTAGGGAGCCCACAGTCACTGAGACCATTAGCGCAATGTTTTTAAAGTGTGAGTGAATGGTGATAACAAAATGATCTCAAGTGGATCCAGACACACAGTTTTATTCTAGTGGTTATGTATTTATTTTTATGGCTACCTTCTATTTATGGTAAGTGTGGCTGGTTTTCCATTTTACTGGAGTGAGATAATGTACCTTTTTAGTATGTGTTGAAGTTACAAAAGAGAGAGCTAATTTAAAGAAATGTATTAAGTAAGTGATTGTAAAAATGGTTTAGGGATGGCCAAAATTATGACAGGCATTTGTGAATGCCCAGAATTTGGGAAACATTGCTCTCACTGATTAGTGGTTCCTAGGGAAGGAAAATTATCCTCTATCATTAGAAATTAGTATAAGTACCAGGGAATTGCCTCAGGGTCTGATCTTCACTATCAGTTGCAAAAATATGCACAAATATCCTGCCAGTGTGTTTATTAACTGCACATGTGTATACCCTACACCAGTGCATACATCTCCTTCAAACCACTGCGCTGAGTGTATGAATAGTGCATTTGTTCATGTACTGTAGCTGGGCACGTGTACAGCTACATACCTTGGTCATAACCAAGTGGCTGTTTTAGACATTTCTTTATTCCCCCCCATGCAATGTGTTAGGACATGTCAGCCCGACTTATTTATAGATGAGGATCACTTTTCAGAGGACATGGGGGCAAACACTCCCAGAGCTGGGAACAGCAGCGCCACATGCCTGGGCGAGGCCTGTGGCTTCATGGGATGGTGCTTGAATTAGGATGTTGGAAGGCAAGGGAGCCCTGCCGTTTGCTGAGAAACTCTGGGCAAGTCACTTCTCTGCTCTGAGCCACAGCTGGAGCTAAGCCCACACACAGCATGAACTTCTTCAGACCGTGCGGTTTCCCCACCCCAACCACCAAATCGCAAGACGCCGTGTGCCGTCCACTCTGGGTACTAGCTGTGTGACTGGGCCAACTTACTTCTGCCTCTGATCCTTAGTTCCCTCATTTTACAACCCAGATAATAATATCTGCCATGGCCATATGTACAGAACTGGAAGGATGTTCCTTATGTGCTAAGTAAAAAAAAAAAAAAGTAAAAAGTTGCAATATAATCCCACTTTTGTTTTGAGAGAAAGGTGATTGAATAAAAAGCCTAGTATGGACCATATAATCCAAAATTTTAAAGAGACTGTTTATAAACAAAGAGGGAAAATGCCCAGAGGATAGACATCCAACTAACAGTGGCTTCCTGCGCAGGATGAAAGGATGAGTGATTTTTGTTTCTTCTTTTTGTTTATATGAATTTGAAGAGTACATCTCCTAGGGATACAAACTAAAAGTAAATATGGGAAAATATGAAAATGAAGAGACACTGACCTTGAAGGATGATGGGAAGGATTCAGTGAGAAAACATAGCTCTCTTTAGGAGGTGCCTGCTGCGACTTTCAACACGGGGACATTTTTCTGCTCTCTGCCACCCTCTCTGGGGCTGCCAGGAGTTCGTTCTTGCCTAGCACCTCCCAGGAAGCACCCCCCAGCCAGCACTGAGAGGCCTCACATTCGGAAGGCACAGAACTCCAGGCGCCCGCGCAGAAAGGCTGGGTCAGTGTTTCCGAGGCCCACACCCTGGGATGCTCATTCAGGGGGTGCTAACAGGGCCGCTGCAAGAGGGTTTCTGGGCAGAGGAGTCTCGAAGTGCTTGGTTAGGTAAGTTAAAGAGTTCTCAGCACAGGATTTCTCAGGGCTTTATCAATGCCAAGAGGGAGATTTATTGGCAGTTTCCTCACCTTATTTAACCACAGAATCCTTTTTTTAAAGAATCACCTTTAGGGACTAATGTTCTACAAAGGATACACTTTGGGAGTTCATGATCCAGTCCAACCCTCTCATTTTTTTTCTTTTCCCTTAATTTTGCAGATGGGGAGAATGAAGCTGAGTGAGAAGTGACCTGCTGAGGGTCAGTGGGGCTAACAACCACCAAGTCAACAATATCACGTATGTCTCGGCCTCTCGCCTTTCCTCCTCCCTTACAACTGTTGTAGGAATGTGTCTTGTGGCTTTTCTAGAGAGAAATTTCTCCTACACCTTCATCCCTACCAAGACATGGGGGAAAAGTCTGAGGAGCTAGGACAATTCAACAACTTGAAACAGATTAGTCCCAAGGCATAGAGATCTGAAAACTAGTGTTTCTGAGCTTAAGGAACCTCACCTTCACAGGAGAAAAGGACACAGGAAGCTGGTAACAAGAGTTAGAGAGGTTTAGGGAGAGGACTGTAGGGGGCTGGGAAAGGACTTTGGAGCCTATTTCCAAAGACAAAAGACTACAGGGTGACAACCGAGTCATGAGACCAGCTCAGAGGCCACCGATGCAAATGGGCCTTGGGCTTTCTGGTCATGCTGCACATACGTGGGAGGCTGCAAGGTGAGTCCTGGGCGTAGTCTGTGCCCTAAAAGCTCCCCGTGGAATTGCTGCACCTACCCATTGCCTTAAGGGGACAGAGGAGGGTGAAACAGGAAGGACCTCCACAACCCACTTATCAGATGCTGGACCCCCTGGATGGGGTTGAGGAGGAGAGCTTGTGCACCCGGGGTAGAAACTCCTGAGCAGCCCTGCAAAGAGAAAAGGTGCCCAGCAGCCTCTGGGCCCTGAACACACAACACACACTCTGCCACGGACTCTGCATGAGGCCTCAGGTGAGACATGGCCCCCCTCTAGCCCATATTCTCCTTTTCAACAAAGCAAGTGGTCGGACTGAGAGACTCTGCAGTACTCTCTCCCTACCCCCCACCCAGGCTCCATAGCTTGGTGGCTGGCTTTCATCCCTGGGAGCAAAGGCTTGGCCAACTTCTCTTTGGGACCAGAAATGGGCTGAGAGTCAGGCGGCCCTGCTTGTCAGTTTGGGCCAAAGCCCTGTGACTCTAAGAAACCCAATTCCTGAGCACATCCCCCAGCCCTCTCTGCCCTGCCCACTGGGCCCCACTCCCGACTCACCGAGGCTCCTCACGCACTGCCACCTGGTCCTTCTCCCAAGTGATGATGGGTGCTGGCCGCCCTTCAATGTGGCACTCAAACCGAGCTGTCCTGTTCTCCTCCACTGTCTGAGACTCCGGGTGCAGAGAGAAGCCCGCCAGCACTGGGGACAGGGAGATGCCGCCGGGACGGGAGAGGAGAGGGGAAAGAGAGGTGAGCACAGGTAACAAAACACACATGCGCATGTGCGCATGCGGACAGAGACAGAGACACACAGGGTAACAGGAGCATAAGCAGAGCGAATTCCAACCAGTGGAGACAAAGTCGGAGAGAGGCGGCCAGGGCAGGTGAAGTGGTGATTACCCGTCAGTTGCTGCAGGCAAAATGAATTCCTAACTACCCCCGCCTAACACCGCCATGATGGTCAGAATATAGTCAGAGGCACACTTCTTCTGGCCCAAAAATTACTTCATGGTGATCTGTGCCTCGTAAGAGGTCCCCAAGGGGTGTGGGGCTGGATGGTAGGCCTTGACTCCACACCCTTTCCTGCCGCAGGGTGGGGGGCCCCCTGAGGAGGAGCCTCTGTGGCCCTGAAGCTCTTACAAGCCTCTCTGGCAGGCTTCCTGGAGGAGAACACGACCCTAGACCCTCAAACTCAGGAGTGGGCTCCGGAGCAGTGAGGCCGACAGGACCAGGAAAGGGCCTACTGAGCGGATGAAGCCGGGAAGGCGTGGGCTCGAGAGAGAGGCCTACGTGCAAGCAACTCACCAGGCATGCCACCTCCCACTCCCCAGGCTTCCTGGGCCTCAGCTCAGACCCCCCAGTGCAGGCACTTACTGGCGAGCTTGACCTCCGCAGCCTGGCTGGCCACCACTCCGAGGGGACCGTGCGCCAGGCAGGAATAGCTGCCCTCGATGGCCTCCGGGAGCCCAGGGGCTGCCTCCTCACTGCCATTGGGTGCCAGCTGTGGGGCCAGCCACAGGGAGCCATTGGGTAGGAGGTGCAGCTGGCTGTGCTCAGGCAGGGCACCTCTGTCCTTGCTCCAAGTGATGCTGGTCGGGGGTCCAGAGGCAGCAGCCCCCAGATTACAGTCCAGCAGCACGGCTTGCTCCGGGTCCAGTATCACTTGCAGGGGCCCTGCTCCACAGCTCAGCTCCACGGTCGTCTGCTGGGGCAACAGCAGCTCCCCTGTGTAGAGGAGAGGGCACCGGGGCCATCAATGTGTGTCCCCCACTTCACACAGCCTCCCGCTCATCAGTCACCCACCCGGGGTGGGACACTTCGTGCAGAAAGATGTGTCATGGAAAGATGTGCATCTGGATGTGGACTCTGCCCCTTCCTAACTGGGATCTTGAGCAAACTGCTGCATTTCTCCAAACCTGTCTTCCCAGGCTGCTCGATTTCCTCATCGACCAAAAACACACAGTTCAGAGCAACATTAATCATAATGGGCAAAAAGCAGAAACAACCCAAATCACCTGATGAATGGATAAATATATTACTCAGCCATCAAAAGAAATGAAGTACCGATACATTGTACAATATGGACAAACTTTGAACCTTTATGCTAAGTGAAGGTAGCCAGTCACAAAATGCCACATGTTGTATGACCTCATTTCTATGAAAGGTCCAGAATAGGCAAATCCATACAGACAGAACGTAGATTAATGGTGGCCGGTGGCTGAGCTCAGGGAAGAATGATGAGCAGTGGCTAAGGGATATGGGGTTTCTTTCTGGGTGATGAAAATGTTCTAGAATTAGGTACTGGTGATGGTGGCACAACCTTGTGAATATACTAAAAACCACTGATTTGTACAATGTAAATGTTGAATTTTGATATGTGAATTTTATCTCAGTTTAAAACAAAGTGATTCCTTCCTCATGGGGCTGTTGTGAGCATTAAATGAGATGATATGTGGGAAAGGAGGCTAGCACAGGGCCTGGCCCGGCCCAGAACTGGGCTCAGTAATGTCATTCCCTGTCCTGGAACCTTGCAGACGGCCTTGACCTTTGTCATCCAACCCACTTCTGCCCCTGTGACTGCGGAAGCTCGGCATTCCCTCCTGCAGCCAATCTCCCCAAGGCCCGCAGCAAGCCGGAAGGAGCCAGAGCGTGATGTCCTGCCCCTCTTCAGAGGCCCTACAAGAGCCTGCATCTCAGCACTGCCCCTGCCATACGGGGAAGAGTAAGGGAGCAGTGGAGAACGCAAATGCGATCCCAGGGTCAAGGCAAAAGCACACAGAGGCCAATGTTTATCTTTCCACCCAGGACCCATTATCCCTAGAGAAATGGTTGGGTCTCCCTGTTGTGTCTTCCAGGGGGTTGACTGCCACCTCCCTATCCAGTAAAGGCACAGCGGCCCATGGCCCCTTCCCGTTCTCTAGCCTGATACCTCGTGTAAAGGCAGAATGGCAATGTCTAAGGGTGAACCAGGGACAGAGGTGAGGACAATGGCCCAAACTCATGAGAAGGCGGGTCTGGGATGACACAGCCACATGGGGACGATGCAGAAAGCACAATGGCCAGGGAATCAGGCAACCATCAGTTCTAGACCCACCTCTGTCACAGTCTAGCTGTGTGACCTTGGGCCAGTCACTTCCTCTGGGCCTTAGTTTACCAAATGTAGCAGGTGATGTCTGAGATTTTATGATTTAGGACTATTCAGTGAACTGGACATATTTATTCCTGAGTAAACATAGAACACCACCTAGACACACACACGGATTGTAGATACAACTAACCTTCCGCACCTGAACACACACAACCCAGTCCCTGCTACGTGGGTCCAAACATAGACACATATGTGCCCTGTCTGTCCCCAGGCTCCCTTCCCACCACCCCTAAAGAACAAGAGGATTAAGGGGCAAAGACAAGTCCTGACTGACTGAGAAAAGGAGGCCAGGTTAGAAGCCAGGGCTGATACTCTGGTGTGAAGGATACGCAGGCAGACGTGGGCTGAACCCAGCGCCTGCCTTTCTTAATCCATCAGAAAGGCTCCTTGGCATCTCCAGCTACACAACTGGACTCAGCATTCCTAGTGGGTTCCAGGAGGAGAAAGCAGCCCTGCCTTCCCCCAGTTTCTGTTTTAATTGGGGAAACTAAACCGGCATTCACATCATGGCAGGCCACTTGCTGCGGTGGAATAAGCACTGGACTTTGGGACAGAGGATCAAGGTTCCATTTTGCTGCTCCACCTAGAGCCGGGCGACAACCCCTTAACCTCTCTTGGCCTCAGTTTCCATTTCTGTAAAAGGAAGCCTGTGAGATTTAACAAGATGATGTATGTCAGGGCTCCAGCCCAAAGCCTAATGGACATCAGTCAATCAGAGAACTGGGGACACATGCTTTGAAGACATTTCATAAACAATAAAGGGACATAGAGGCATACCGCGTTTCCTGTGTTTTTTAGAAATTGAAGATTTGTGGTAATCCTGCAATGAGCAAGTCTATCGGCACCATGTTTCCAACAGCTTTTGTTCACTTTCTGTCTCTAGGTCACATTTTGGTAATTCTCACAATATTTCACACTTTCTTATTTTTAATATCTTTGTTATGGTGATCTGTGTTCAGTGATCCTTGATATCACTACTGTAATTGTTTTGGGGCCCATGAACTATGCCCACATAAGACTGTGAACCTAGTCAACAATGTGTGTGTTCTGCCTGCTCCACCCACTGGCCCTTCCCCATCTGTCGCCCTCTCCTCAGGCCTCTCTATTCCCTGAGACACAGCAATACTGAAATTAGGCCAATTAATAACCTTAAAATGGCCTCTAAGTGTTCCAGTGAAAGGAAGAGTCAATCGAGGCACTGTACTTCACTGCTCTTATTTTACGAAATTGCCATGGCCGCCCCAACCTTCAGCGACCGTCACCCTGGTAAGATAGCAGCCTCAGCACCAAGGCGAGACCCTCCACTGGCGAAAAGATGATGACTTGCTGAAGGCTCAGAGGATGGGTATGATTTTATTTTTTTAGCAATAAGAGCATTTTTAAATTAAGTTATGTACTTTGTTTTTTTAGACACGATGCTATGGCTCACTATAATAGCCTATAGTGTGAACCTAACTTTTATATGCACTGAGAAACCAAACCATTCATTGAACTCACTTTATTGCAACATTTGCTTTATTCTGGTGGTCTGGTTCCGAGCCCACAACAGCTCTAAGGTATGTCCGTACAAATACTCACCATCCAGCCCCTTCTCTCTCTGGGGCCTGAGATTCTGTGATTCGAGCACAGAGGAGGGAAAGGCAAGTCAGGGCCCTCAGCCCAGTGGCTTCCAATTGCCCCGTTCCAGCCCCTGAGTGGTCGGCTTGAGTTTCAGGGGAGAAAAGCCCCACATGACACAAATCCCTGAGCCCTCGGGCAGCTTCCCCACCCCCCAGAGCACGTTCAGGGGCTTGGAAAATCCCCTGCCATGCTGAACCGACAATGTGAACAGTTGGGGCCAGCAGCTGCTGGGTGTGTCAGCAGCCCGGGCTCTGGCGAGCAGGGCGGGGGCCAGAGGGGCCGGTGGCTGGCTGAGCAGCCCAGAGGCCCCGACTCCCTTCCTGAATATTCATGGGTCAGCAGATGTCTGGCTTCCCCACCTCTGAGAAGCCTGGCACCTAATAGGGTGGATGGGCCTCCCCACAGGAGTACAGGGCTGTCCAGAAGCCCACACCAGCCCACGTTGGAAGAAATGCCTATGAAGCCTGACATCCTCACTTTTTAGGTAGGGAACGGAGGCCTGGAAGGGGGACCCCATCCCTCTGGGAGACAGTCTGAAGAAACAGAACCCGACACTGAGGACACAGCTGCTCCCGAGTGAACAGGGTTCCTTCTGCCTCAGTGCCCAGCCCGACTTGTGTGTCCAGAACACGGATCCTCAGGGACTCAGCTCAGGTTCCAGCCTGGTGTAAAGCTGCCCCTGCCTCCCCTGGTGAAATGAAGTCCTCTCTAAGTCTCCCATCGCATAGCCACTTGGGAGGGGCCTTTCCCATCCTTCCTCTTACCTAGATGGATAATGGGATGTACTGGGACAAGCTGGCCTGGAGTCAGAGTCCTGGATCCATCACTTGTCGTATGACCTTGGGTCCGCTACTTCCTTCTTTTTAGCCTCGGTTTGCCCAGCCTTAAAATGAAGAGTCTCCATATTTCTTATTTTCACCAAAATTCTCCCAGCGGCAGAAGAAAGCATATCCAGAGGCTTGCTGACTGTCCCAAATGTTTTTATTTTTAAACTTTGGGCACACCGCATATCCTGGTCCATTACACAGCAAGGTTTGTTTTAACAGAAATGTGGCTCCTACACCACCAAATCTTTTCGTAAAAGTGATGCTCTGGGGAGTGGGCCTTGTGTGCCCGGTGGCTTTGTGGCCACCCACTTCCTGCCAGCCTGGCCCACTGCCAGGGCTGCCATGGCCCTCAGAGCCCTTCCCATGAGTAGTTCTGGGCTGTCCCTCTCGGCCAGGGTGGACAGAGCGGACGCATGCTGCCCGCCAGCTTTCTGCCTTGAGGAGGCTCCCTCTCCCACAGTCCTTTCTCCTCGGGCCCCTCAGGGAGACCTGGTCAAAGACACGGAGCGTCTGCGCTCGGGAGTCCCAGGGCCATCTCTCCATCTCTTTTTTCTGACAGATCATTTTACCCATTTACGGGAGAAATTAGATTTTATGAGGCCAAATAGAACCCAGACAGAAAGGAGATTTGATGCTGAGCCCCAGGGCCAGTGTCCCGTTGTTCCATGGGATGAGCCGGATCTGGTGTGAGTTTTTCCGTGAACTCTAAGGAAAAGAGTGGGTGGGGGAAGGGAACCGAGCCCAGGGGCCTCTTTCATGAAGCCAGGCACTTGCTACCAACATCAGTGCCTTGTCATTTCTGAATTTCAGGGCCCAATGGGTTTACAACTTATTTTCAGTCTATGGGCAATTCTCCATGACACCATCACAGCTCTCTTATTCCAGGAGACACATGCCAATTTCTTCCAGAAACCTCTCCCTGTCCCCAGCATTGGCTACCCCCCTTACCACCCCCGAAGCCCCTCCTACCAACAGCTGGAAGGAGAGCTTGGGAAGGTTGCCTGGGACACAAGGAAGGCCGCAGTGATCCCTTCATTTGTGATCCTGAGGAAGAGGCTCGGCTTCAGGCGAACTGACAGCAAAGCCGCACGCGGCTCCTGCCTATGCCCTGTCCCCGGAGACTCGTCCCCCGCAGACCGTGCGCTTCCAGCTCTCCAAAAGCACTGCCGTTCCACGCACTACGCCTGCTGCCCTCTCGCCCCCACAACAGCTGCGCCTCTGGGAGCTGACTTACACGCCTCTCCTCTTTCTGCTCCACAGAACCCTGCAGCCTTAGTCATTGCACTTATCAGTCTAGATTTCTTCTTGCCTTTCTCCACCAAGAGGCAACAACCTCGACATTACATCCTACTCAGCTTTCTAAATCCCAGCACCTAAAACAGTGTCCGGCACATAGAAGGGGTTCCACAGATATTCCTTGAACAGATGAGTGGACATGTGGAGACACACTGAAAAAGATAAGACACAGAGCCCCATCATGCTTTCCCAAACTTTCAATTCCTCATCTTACACATTACAGAAACTTCCTTCAGGGCCAGGGATGACATGAATAATATATGTAGAAACTGCCTAGCATATTACGTGGCACCTAGTAGACACCTAACACAATGCTCAAAAAGCACAGAGTCAGAACAGCAAACATACGGAAAGAAACTCTGTACTTAGGCATTACCAGGACAGGGAGGCTTACCACCTCACCTGTTCTCCCGCTGTATGGCTCCTATAATTAAAAACATCTTCCTCCTGTTCCCACTTTGGTCTGTCTACCTGTCAGCTCCACTCACCTGCCAGGGCTCTGTCCTCCAAACTCTGTGACAAGGCAGTCAGCACCTTACAGAACCACCCAGAAGTCTGAGCTCTGCACCTGAGCCTCCAGTTATGGACCCTGGTGTCCCCACAACCCCTCAAATCCAGAGGATGCCTCAGCCTCCGCGGTGAGGCAGTAGTAGCTGCTAGTCCTGAAGACAAGGATTCCATGTCTCTGTGTGTCAAGCCCAGAATATCCTTTCTCTGGTTCTTTCACCCCTGGCACCCATCACCACCCTCTGACCAGGCTGGGGCTGGGGTCCTCCCCAATCAGAGCCACTCCTACTCTTTCCTACCATGCCCTGGGGGAGCTGGGAGCCCCCAAACCCACCTGACAGTTTGGCATCTGGAATTCTGCATCAAGCCTGGTCGCTGTACGTCAGAAACAGCAGCAGCCACATGGGGGGCAGTTGTGGGAACGGGTGCAGGCGGGTGGATTCCGGGGCCTGGACTCAGACACGCCGGCCCAGAGGGCCCAAGCCCGAGCCAGTGACTTCTCATGTGAGGGAGGATTGCAGAGACTGAACTTGGCTGTGTGTCTCCCAAATCCTGGGAAAGTAGGGCTGCTCCAAAAACCAGCAGATTGGTTCCAGCCCCAGCTCAGTCCCTATCCATGTAACTGTGGGATGTCACTCTGTTTTCTCATCTATAAAATGGGTTTATGCTGAAATTATTTCTAAATTCCCTTTGGTACTGTACTGACATTTGATGACACTCTAATTGTGAGATGGCTTAACTTGAAAGAAGCACCTTTAGGAGAAAAAGGAAATGCTAATTTATACATAATATGTGATTAATTGGGCCATGAAAGTACTTAAAGGATCAATGAACTTTTAGAAAACTTCTGAATAAGATTCACTATTAAGAAAAATTATGTTTGACCTGGTTTCTAACCTCCGAGATGGGGGTCAGACAGGGCGACCCCAACACCCGAACTAAGGTCGGCCTCTGAACTTCTGGGGTGGGGGAAGTTTCTGGGTAAGAAAGCATCTGTCATGTTCTTGGAGCCCTCCTGTGACTGACTCTGGCAAATTCTGGGTGGGAGAGCCCCACCCGGTGACAACAGGGCGCTTGGCATTCCACCACTGATCCCAGACAGGAATCCTGTTCCTCTAAAACATCTCAGTTTCCAATCCCTGACTCAAGAGCTGTCTTGGGGGACACCAGCCCCTCACTCTGCCATGCTGAGGTTGCTGAAATGCCTATTATTTTTCACTTCCCTCTCTCTCACCCCCTACAAACTCAGTCTGCCCTCCAGTACTGATTCTATTTCCTTATTATCTTTAGAATCCAGCTACTCTGGCCACCCTGACTGCCCTGACTCAAGTTGCCAGCATCCTCTCTTGGATCACCACCACAGCCTCCCAGGAAGCTAGAGAGTCTTGCCTCCAAGCCTGCCCCATCAATTCTCCACGCTGGCTGGACTCAGCTGATGTAAAGCTAATCTTGCAGCCCACCAGGGCTCACAGGGACTCTCAGGCCAAAAGCCTTGGTGGGACTTCTAAGGCCCTTCATGAACTGGGTCCAGCCCTGTCTCTGCCTGCTTTCTTGACATTCCACAGCTCCTGTCCCATCCATCACCAACCTGACTCACATTCACCCTTGTGCTTCAAACTCCAGCCAGATTTAGCTTCATGCAGTGGTCAAACTAAATTGTCCCTGAGCATTCATACATGCTGTTCTCTCTGGAAAACAGCCACGATCCTCACTCTCCTTCTACAGGGCTATCTGCCTCCCTGCACTGAGCTCTATTAGCCATCACTTCCTGGAGGAAGCCTTTCCTGACCTTTCAGGACTACCCCTCAGTCTCCCCTCACCAGACTGAAAGCTTTACACCAGGGACCAGGTCTGCCTCCTTATTTACTATATTCCAGGCACCAGGCACATGCTAGCCAAAAAGGGTGCTCAGTAAATATTTGTTGAATGAATGAATGACCTTGGTCCAGATCTGGTGGCTAGTCAGAACTCTAGAGTGGCCCCAGGCCTGTTGAGCTTTGCACACTCTAAAGGTGGGAACAGTAGTGGCCTTGGTCATGCACACTGCTCAGGGCCTGACCTCGCCTCCTGCACTGCAAAGCCAGGTCTTCCAGGCAAACCGAGCCCCTTAAGGGAGGCCCCACCGGTACACCTACTCCATAATACTCAAGGACAGTTCCCACCCCTGATCCCACGCTGCTGGGTGACCCTGAGCTGGGTCCTGCAGCTCAGGGAAGAGGGTGGGCACAACTATTCCTTAATAGCCTGGGCTTCAAAGAGAACAGACAGCTCGCTAGCACTTCCTGCCCTCTTCATTCACCTGACAACCCGGGACCCCCGCTTCCCTAGTGCAACCACTGGCCCCAGGCGGCCTCCAGCCAGCTCGGCAGTCTGAGCTGGAAAGGGGCGTGTCTCTGTGGGGAGCGAGGGGGTCCTGGCCGTTCCCGGCACTTTCTCAGCCGCTGTTTGGGTTTCTTGGAGATGGGCCCGGGGCTGGCCAGACAGAGGCTCCTTCCTCGCCTGGCGGTCCTGCCTCCCTCCCACGTGGCCTGGCCGAGTGTCTCTGGAAAGCGGCAGCAGCTGGAGAGAAATCCCCCTCCCCACCCCCACCCCCAAGTCCCTCCCCGACTCGGCCCGGACACTTCCCCAGCTTTCCCTCGGCAGGGAAGGCAAGAACTAGATGAACAAAGCGGGCAGCCCATCCCCCTCCGGGCCCTACCCCCTAACTTCCCCAGGCGCCTTCCCCCAAACGCACCCCGGCCGGAAGGCGAGAGGGTGGGGGTGGAGGAAGGAGCCTTCGGCACGGAGACTTGGGACTCCGTCACCTCGTCCCCAGCCCTTTCTCCAGCGTGGCCCATTCTCACCCTTACCCTCCCCGTCAGCCCACACGGAGGCAGGGGCTGGAGGAGGCCTTCCAGACCTCGTCAGCCTTCCCTGCGCTGCCCCGGGGGTGGGGCAGGAGCGACACGCTGACGTCCCGAGGGCGAGGGTTTGACACGTCCACGAGAGCAGCCGGTCCCTGCCCTTTCCCCAGCCCGCTCCGGTCCACGGAGTGGGGGCGCCCCACCACCGCGCGCCCCACCCCGGGCCCTCCCCGGGGACCCCGGCCCCTGAGCAAACCTGAGTGTCTTGTCACCTCTGCCCCCAGTCAATCCGGAATCCCCGGCCCCGGCCCCCACCCCCGACAGGCAAGGACACTCCCAAGAGCCAAAGCCAAATACCAGCTCAGCTCCGTAAAACAATTCCGCTCTCGACGCAAATGGAGGCGCAGACACACCCCCACCCTCGTCGTCTCACACACACTGTAACCCGGAGACAGCGCGGGCAAGGCAGAGCCCGCCCAAGCCACCGGGGCTGCGGCCACGGCCCCGCGATGGCACCCGCGATGGCACCCAGGACACGGACGCCCGCCGAAGCCTCCGCACCGCCCGGCGCGCACACGCGCACACAGACACACTCACTCACACACACGCCGGACTCCGCAGACCAGGGACACCCACGCGCAGGCAGGACGCGCCGCAAGCGCCCCCGGCCCCAGCTCACGGACCCCCAGGCGCAGCGACACGGGCACAGGGACGGGCAGCCCGCGCCCCGCAGCCCACCCGCCGCCGCTCCCACTTACCGCGCGCGGCCAGCAGGCAGAAGGTCAGCGCGAGCAGCCCGCCGCCGCGGCCAGCGTGCCCCCGCGCCATGGGCTGGCCCGGGGCCGCCGCCGCCACCCCACGCCTCCCCGCGCCTCGGCCGCCGCCGCCAGCCGGGGAGGGCGCGCCGGGCGTCAGGTGGCCCGGGAGGCGCGCGGCGCCGTGGGCGGGGGCGCGGCCTCGGGGGCCCGGGCCCGAGCGGGGGCCGGGGCTGCCGCCGCCTCGCCCTCCCCTGCATCGCCATCTTGGGCGAGCAGCCGGGGCGGGGGCGCCCCACGAGGGCTGCCGCTCGGCCCCGCCGGGTCCCCCGGGCCCACGCACCGTGACCCTGCGCCGCGCGGGGCCTCCGCTCTGCTCTCTGGGGTCTGCGCCCAGCGCCTCGTTTGCTCCGGGTCGCCTCGGCTCCTGGTGGGCCGCTCGTTTCTGGGTTTATCTCTTAGTCTCCCTGCCTCTGGGGCTCCTGGTCTCTTCCTGCCTCAGTGTCCCCATCTCTTTTCCCTGTGGCTGCTTCAGGGTCTCCCTCCACCTGGGTTCCAGGCTCAGGGGAAGCAGAGTCAAGGCCCGGTGGGCCGTCTTGCCACCCGAGCCCCGTCCATTTAAGCCCAGGTCTGCACTTGGATCCTGGTTAGCTTCGCACCAACAGACCCACCTAGTGAGGACGTGGCAGTACCTTCCTCATCCCAGTTGGAATTGCCATTGCAAGCTGAAGGCTTCTTTTGGCTTCCTTCTCTTGCTCTTGAAATGACCAGCTCAGGCAGGGCGTTGACTCTATCCCAAGCGACCTCTCTGTAACCCTGGGATTACAAGGAAGGTTTGATTGCTCTCATTTTACACAAAGGAAAACTGAGGCTGGGGGAGGTGAAGTGCCTAAGGACAGGAGGCTAGGAAGCAGCAGATTCTGGACGGGAACCCTGCTTTTCTGACTCCAGAAGGTCATTTCCCATTCATTCTTCAACTGTTTACTTTTCCCAGCCAGACTAGTTGTCTCAGTATCCCACAAATATTTCTTGCTCTAAAGTCAGGGATTCAATCCTCAGGCCAAGGTAGGGAGAAAAAATGCAGATGAAATGACCCATGAAGGTATTTTGGTTCTGAGGTGTTTTTGCTCTTAGATAGAAGGCACTTCCAAGACTAAGATGCCATGGTTCTTCATTCCCTGTGTCGCCAGTGTTCCTATGACTTACAGCCACTTTGTATCTGGTAGGTACCTTACCCACCTGTAGCTGGTTAACTCCTAATGTGAGCTACACAGATCCAGTGGAATCTAGCGTTTATTCATTCATTGCCCAGCCCATCAATAGCATTTGACTTAGCTGATCAATCCCACTTCTCCTAGTGATCTCATCTGATCGGCAAGGCTTAAGATGACATCTTTGTGCTGAAGATGCCAAGTGTTCTCAGTTCCTAGCAGCTCCATCCTTCCTTTCCTGTTGCTCAGGTCAGAAACATTGGCGTCATCCTCAGCTCTTCACTTTCACGTCCATAGGCTCTACCTCCCCACTGCCACCTTGATCCATGCGCCATCACCTCTCACCTGTATTGTTGCTATAGTCCCCACTCAGGTCTCTCTGTTTTTGTCCATGTGGCCCTTCAGTCTTTCCTCAATACAGCATCGAGTGATCCTGTTAAAATGTGAACGAGGTCATGTCATTTCTCTGCTCAAAACCCACCCGTGCCTCCTCTCTCAGAGCAAAAGCCAAAGTCCTAATGATGATGAGAGAGCCTACCTGATGTAGGGGCCTGTTTTACCTCCCTGACCTCACCTCCTACACCATCGCCTTTGCTCACTGCCTCTCCTGCCACACTAGCCTCTTTGCTGTAACTTGATCATGGCCAGTTCCCTCCCTCCAGCCTCTAGACCTTTGCCCAGCTAAGTGCAACTCTAGAAATCTGTCTCCCCACACCTCTGTCCTTACAACTTCCCCCAACTCTCTATTGCTTTTATTTCTAACATGCTCTACATTTTACTTATTTTATTTATTGTCTGTCCACCCCACCAGAATGTGGGCTTCATGAGGACAGGGATTTTTGTCTGCTAAGTTCACCGCTGAATTCCAAGCAGCTAGACCAGTATCTGGCACTGTGTAGGCACCAGGGGGTGAGGATATAAGATTCAAGTCACTGCCCACAGGAACAATAGTGTCCTAAGTGGGACGGGGCAGCAGGGAGAATGGGAAAAACAGAAAGAGAGGCTGTGTGTTTGGCAGGGTTGGGTGTTGTTGAGGAAGAAGGCTTCACAGACCTGTTGATTGTCATAGATGTTGGACCAGGGTCGTGACAATTTAAAGAGGGTAGAACCAATGGTGGGGGGAAGAACACCCTTTGCAGAAGCCCCATGGTATAAGAGTACAGGAAACGGAAGATCCAGGAATCAACTGCACAGATATCCATGGGCCACCTGTTAGGGGTCAGGCCCTGGGAGCACAGCGGTGAACAAGACGGTCCTTGTCGACATGGCATTTAGTCTAGGGAGGGAGACAAGCGAGGAGACAACTCTAATGCTGGGTAATGAGGGCTGTGGTGGGGTGCGGAGCAAACACCCAGGCCAGACCCGGGGGAGGCGGGGAAGAGTTCTGAAGGAAACAACTACCTGACCCAGTGTCAGCAGAATGCAGGAGGTGTGAGTGGAGCAGGAGGGCACGGGTGGGAGATGAAGCCAACAGGAGCTAGAGGGGGCAGGCTTGGTACATTGCCTAAAAAGCAGTTGAAGATTTAACTGTCAATTGAATGAACAAGATGTCACCATTTAAAGAGTGTTGCAAAGTCCACAAGCCACAGAAAAAAAAATTAATTTCTCTGCATTTCTATCTCAGCATACAGGCTTTGGGTGGGGAGTGGGTGTGCAGTGTGACGGGCTCCAGCCAGCCGAATCCAGTGTAAGGAGTAAGAGTCCTGGTTCCTGTTCTGCCACTGTTAGACTTGCTATGGGACATCGGGCAACTTCCTTCCTCTCCTGGGGCCTTAGCTTCATCCCTGGGAAAACTAAGAGGGCTGGGGTATGACGTGCATTTCTGACCAGGAGTTCCAAAGAGTCAACACCATTAAGAGATACAGCACTTGTCTTAATTTCTTCCTTTTCGTGTCAATCAATAACATAGTCTATGATTTTTCCCCTTTCAAATAGTAGCACGGAACACCTCTAAGTGCATGTGGGGTGTTCATGGCTGGGTGGCCATGGAGGGCTAATCAGTATGCTCAGGTGGACCACATTAGCTAGTGTAGCAGTTTTTAACCATTACACAATTTAAGATGTTTTCAATCTTAGTTATATATTGTTTAATTTATACCCATGTTGGACCATGAGAAATATATGACAGGAAATATGAAGAGCCCTAATGGCTAAATTACAGAAATCTGGTGCTGAGGAGAAACCCGTAATTTTGCAAATTTACTGCAAGTTGATCCTCATTAGAAAAGAATGTTATGGTCTTCTAATCAAAAGTCAGTTGCCACCATATATCAAAAGTCAATGCTTAAAAAATAAAATCTAATGATAATTTGATCAAATTTGGCTTTTGTTTACTGGAAAGGCAGACCTCCACAATATTTTATTTCTGGAGAAATCCTTCCCAATAGATCCTAAAATCTTTTGTTTCACTTTTCAGAAATAAAACCAAAAAACATTGTAAGTTTTTAAAACATTTTAGCTTACAAAATGCAATCATATGAATGCAACTTTTGTCTATTTTTGATCCTATACCATATGGTTAAATTTCAATCTTTATTTGGTCCCCAAATTTGATATATAGTATGTGGATAAAATGAAGGTTCCTGTGGCCAGAATTCTCACCTGGCCCTGGTCGGCTAGCTCACTACACACGTGTGGGCAATACGTCATTACTGACTCTATACAAAGAGCCCCGCCCAGTGCTCTGAGTGACATGGTGGCACCGTGCAAGGCTGCAGGAGAGCAGAGGCTGGAGTGGTGGCAGCTCCGAGGACAGAGGCCCAGAGAACGGCTGTGCGGGACGACTGTGCAGAGAGGCCCAGAGGACGGCTGCGGAGGCAGAGACCGGCTTGCTGCGTGCAGACTCGCTCTGAGTGTATGGGATTTTAGTGACTGACCTGCCACCATGGAAATAAAGTTGGGTAATAAACCCTTTCACCCCAAGAACGTTCTACTGTCATTTCTTTGGTCAGAAGGAATCCATATCGAACTTGCCAGGAGTTCAAACCCATTGTCAAGAAAGTCCTGTTAACAAATTATGATTTTTTTCTGTGATTTTAAAATCAGCATGTATCACTTCTTAAATGGGAAAGAGGGTTTTTAAAATCACCAATTTAATTAAAATGGTAAAATTGCGTTCATTAACAATATACTGTTACAATGTTTTTTCTTAAAATAACTTCTTTGAGACAGTTCTAAGACAGAAGTAACATTGGGAGGACAGGTCAGGGACAGGGTCAAGAGACTGGGAAAAGGCTAGAGGACTACAGCTCCTATTGTTTTGACCAGGTGTATGGGATGCTGTCGAAGAGGAGAACAGAGGAGAGAGAAGATAATTCACTTTTTTAACACGTTGAGTGTGAGGTGCTTGTATGATGTCCCAGTGTGAGTAGAGATCAGAATGGGAGACATTATTCTGCGAGCTGGCACTTTCCCTATCTGAGCATCTCACACCCCTTATTAAAATATTGTTTATTAAATTGTCTGGCTCTACTGCTAGAGAGTAAGCTCTTTGTGGTAGGGACCATGTGTATCTTGCTCATTCATGTTTTCCTGGCATTCAGCACAGCATATAGTAAAATCCCAATGAATGCTTTTTATTAAAAAAGTGACTCCTGGACTGAGGAAGATGGGTGGGAAGGGAGGGATAAGAGGGAAAAAGGAGCATTACGATTAGCAGATGTAATGTTGGGGGGGCACGGGGAGGACTGTACAACTCAGAGAAGACAAGTAGTGACTCTATAGCATCTCACTATGCTGATGGACAGTGACTGTAATGGGGTTGTGGGGGGGACTTGATGAAGGGGGTAGTTTAATAATCATAATATTGCATATGTAATTGTAGATTAATGAACCAAAATAAATTATTAAAAAAAAGTGACTCCTTTATCATATGCCATGCAAAAAATGATGAAAGTTTTACATCATTAAAGGAGTCTGAAGATAGCTTATTACTGTGAAAGGGATTGGAGCACCAAAAAATGTTGGGAAGCACTTCATGGAGTAATAGCTAAGGTCTTAGAAGGCTCTACAACTCTTAAGTCAAGAATTTATGGACCACTTGCTTTATAGGACCAGCAGCAGGGGGCTGTGGGGCTCGTAGCGCTCTACAGTGGATAACAGAATCTACCACTGCAGTGATTTAAAAATATGTGTACAAGTTTTTTGACATTCCTCTCTTCAGGAAGTAAATCTACTCTCCCTCCCTTTGAATATAAGAGTGACTCATTTCTAAAGACTAGAATGTGGTGGAGGTGATAGTCTATGGCTTCTGAGGTTTGTCAAAACAGAAGATACATCTCCCACCTGGCTTTCTCTGGGGGACACGACCCTTGGGACCCCTGAGCCATCAAGTAAGAACTCTGGCCTTCTTGAAGCCACCAGGCTGGAGAAGCCATGTGGGGAGAATGCAAGGAGATAAGCCCCAGCTGTTCCAGCCTGGGAGTCAGATGTGTAAGTGAGGAAGCCTTGCTGGTGTCCAGCCCCAGCCCCTGTCTGACCGCAACCACATAGGAGACCCTGAGACCAGCTAACCCAGCACTGCGAGAGATAGTAATCGTAATGAATGGTTGATGCCGTAACCAGTAAGTTTGGGGTGATTTGTTATACAGCGCTGGATAACCAGAACAACTCCTGGAGTCTTCAACTGGGTTTGATTCACTATTAGAACACTCACTACCTCTTCCCTTTTAAGGAACAAGCAAAAGACAGATTTTACAATATCTTCACCCTTCATACTCAAAACTTTCTCCCACACTATGCCTCTGCTCAAACTCTCCAAGACAGGGGGTTGGGTCTCCTCTCAACCTGGGATGACTTTCCACCCCTTTCTTAGCATCAACTCACTAACCAATTTGTGGAATTATGGATATTTTGCTTTCCTTCTTTGTGCTTCTCTATGTATTTTTGCAATCAGAAATAGCAGATGAAACTTAAAGGGAAAAAATATATGGAGATAAATAGTGGACATGATTGCACAATGTGAATGTATTTAGTGCCTCTGAAATAAACACTTAAAAATGGCTGAAATGGTAATGTTTATGTTGTGTATATTGTATCACAATAGAAAAAATATATACGATGCCTTAAAACTCAACTCCCAGCTCTTTCAAGATGACCATCCAGTCCCCATCCATCTCTCTGGAGGCCATGGATTACTTCTGCCTTGTACAGTAATTTCTTCATTTCCCCATTTGTCTCAAGTCTTAGATCTCAGATGACATTGGAAGCTTCCTGAGCATAGAAAGTGTCATTATACAGGTGGCCATGTCTATGGTACACTTATAAACCCATTGCCTGGAAGTCAGAACACCGTTCCTTAAATAACAACACGACAAATGATGGCCTTGTTTTCAGACTAGCAGATCAAAACCTACCTAACTCATTGAATATCTGAAATGTTGTATATTGCAATGAAAATATATTACAGAAATACTAGCAATTAAAACAAAAACCATTGGAAAGGCTGATGACTTTGGGATTGAATTAGTAATAAATACATACACTAAAAAAGAGATGATTCTTAACTAGATAAAACAAAGTTCTGCATGAATGAAAATGATTCAAAGTTCATTACATGACACATCACTGAATACATTTACATAATTACAACGATGTAAGCACTGAACTTGGTCCAGGTAAAGTTACAATAGAACTATATTTGTATATTGAGAAGATGAGGACAATGGGAAGAATGTGTGTCTGGTGAAAATTCGAGGGAAAACAGCCAAATTCTAATCTTTCACAGTGGGATACCACTAAATAATGCATAAATACTGAAAAAAAATTCACAGAGTAAATTACAAACATGTTATTTAGAGATTTGTTTTAGAATTTGACTCCTTAAGCTACGTGCCTGTGTCATCATGATAAAACTATACCCCTCCAAAAAAGGTGATGAAGTTCTCTGTATCCTTTGGGGGATGCCCTCCTGCCCTGAACCATCCTTTCTTCTCAGCCCCCCAGGCAAACACTGTTCCATTTGCTCGTTTCCATCGCCACCTTGCAGTGCCCAACAGCTAGCTCCTGCCTGGATCCACTGCCCCTCAATACCCACCCCTGCTCAGGGCCAGCCCGGGATTCAGATGCCTCCTCTCTGGACCCCCTTGATGAGGGCCCCCCCACAACCGGCACCATGGGCAGAGGCTGCTCTCTCCCGGGGTCCCTGGATGCCCATGACAGGATGGCACTAGCTTCAGCAGAACTGAAAGGTTATATTGTCCACCCATCTTTGGAAGTTGCACTCCCTCCTGCTGGGGACTCTGTCCACCCAGTCCCTGGGGGCCAGGGCTCTCCCCCTAGACCTGTTCTACCCAACCACCTTTCCCCTCATTTTCCCCATCAAACCACATCCATCCATGGCCCACCCTCTCTTCTGGTCTCTCAAACTAAGCCTGTGAAACAAGCAGAATGGATGAGAGCAAATGCACAGCCCCCTTGGCACCCATGATGCAAGGCCCTTCACACTCCATCCCCACCACTCCCACTTTCTCTGTCATCCCCACCTCCACCCCACTTTATCCCTTCATGTCTGAGTATAAAGTATTTTCTCTGCCTGGAATGACCTCCTCCCACCTGGGGACACTCATTCCTTAACACTTAATCCAAACGCTCCTCCCGCTGGGCAGCCTCCCAGCCTTCCCCAGCCATCCTCTGCACCATTGCCCAGAGAAAATAATAGCTCATGTTTGCTGAGTTGTGTGCCAGATGCTGGGAACTTCGCAGTGATGCCATCAAATAATATCATACTGGGCTCTATGTTACAGAAGAGAAAGCTGAAGCACAGAGAAGTTAAGGAACTTGCCCAAGGCCACACGGTAGGAAGTGGTTCAGTGGAGATGGGATGGCAGGCTCTCTGGGTCAAAGTCAATCCTCCTACCGGCCGTCCTGCTCTGACTCCTGGGGGCTCACACAGCACTCAACATATCTTTGCGCTAACCTCTTTTGTTTACATGTCCATCTCCGCTGCTGGGCTGAGAACCTCTTGAGAGCAGAGAATGTGTCTGGCTTCTCTGAGCATCCCCAGATCCCTGGGTCACTAGTACAAGCCAGGTCGATGCCAGTTGCTCAAGTCCTGTTGCTAATGGATGAGTGAAGCCAGGATTAGCATGCCACTTCTGCACTGTGGACTTGGGAAAAACCTACAAACTCTCTGAGCTCTAATTTCTTTTTCTGGGGGGAAAAAAAATCCATGGGAGGAACAATACCACAAGCTGATTGGTGTCTCCCAGCTTACTGTGAAGGTCAGACTGGCCACGAGGCTGTCATGAGGAAATACTCTGCAAGCTGTAAGACACTCACTGTACAAATGTTAGCACTTGATATTCAGAGATCAGGGTGTTACCTGCTCACAGGTAAAACATTTTATGCCTCACGGTTAATGACACCTTTCTCCTAATAATGTGCCATACTGGACGACCAGCCCGGGTCGGGCAGGTGGGAAGTATCTGAGGCTAAGGCAGGGTAGTCACCTCCCAGGAGGCTTCTGTACCCACCCTCCTTGCCCATGTCTCAGAACCTGCTGTTCTCCCAAGATCCCGGGCTGAGTTATGTTCCTCTCTCTACGCAGCATCTATCTCCTCCCTAGTGCTGGGGCCTGACAGCTCAGGTCCTGGAAAGCAGACTGCTTCCCCTGGCAGCTTCACTCTTCTTGGCGAGGATGGGGTCAGATCAAGGGCAGGAGTGCCAACTTCTACTTCATAAATCATTTCTAAGCTCCCCTTCCATCCCAGGCCGTGCTCAGCACTTTGGCCTCCCGGCAGCTCTGTGAAGGAGGTAATAGCTCCCCTCTTTATAGAGTCCAAGGTTAGAGAAGTAAAGAGCTTGCTCAAGATCACTATTATTGGACTTGAACCCAAGTCTATCAGATTTCAATTCTCTAGTCTTTCCCATGCTCCCCCCTTCTTTCTCTGGGCAAGTTTAGTGAGATTCATATCCAAGACCCACCCAGTACATGCTTTCTTAGCATGAGCTCAGTCCCTGAAGGAACTCAGATTTCAGGCAAATATCGTACTTCCTTGATTTGAAGATACATTCTTATTTCCACTTTTACATTCCTGTTATCAGGATCTTATAAATGACAACATCTTAAGTTTTAGGAATTTTAGTAGTAGTCCTAGAGACTGTATTCAAGTGTCTCTGTTCAGCTACCAACTAGTTTTGTGCCTTTAGGGAAATCACTACCTGCCTGTTCCTCAGAGAGGTTAGTCAGCCTGACTTTCGGGAGCAGCTCTGCCACTTGTCAGCTGTATGCCTTTTATTGTCTTCCCTGGGTGTTTCCCCATCTGTAAGGTGGTGGGAGGAGTCACTGATTTTCGAGGTTTTCTAAGCTGCTCTGAATGAAATAAGGCTGGAGGGCCTGGAACTGTGAGGTCCCCTCTACTCCCTCCACGCTGGGCCAGCCCAGCAGCAGCCTGGGCTTCCTCCCTTCGGCAAATCCCTCTGCTGAGCCTGGGGTTTGGGAGAACATATTGCTGTGGGATGTGAAGACAGAAGAGCTGGAAGTCCTGAGCACAAGTGTGGAATCTTTAAGCAGCAGGCATGGCTACTGTACAGTCACTTCCTGGCTCAACACCTCAGCCTCTCATCTGTAAAGTTAAGCAGTAGATGAGATGATTTCTAAGAATCTGTTCTGGCTGTAACATCCCATGAATACAATCTCCCATTGCTCTACTTCCAAGGCTCTTTACCCTGGTTGCATATTAGGATCACCTAGGGAGCTCATAAAAAAAAAAATCAAATGATGGCAGACCTCCTCACTCACCACATAGATGTAACTGATCTTACGAGGGGCTCAGACATCAGTGTGTTTAAAAGGTCCACAGGCCATTGTGATAGCAACCAGGGCTGAGAAGTACCACTCCTCCAGACCTAAAGCCTCAGTGAGGGACAAAGAATAAAAATCTCAATGACATTTCAAAGAAGGAGCCCTAAAAGCTTAAATTAGGGAGACTGGTTTCTTTTGCAGCCCTTCAAGTGAATTGGTAGACGGGTGCTTAAGAATCTATAATTTATCAGACAACCCTAAATGGGGAAGGTCAAACTATTTTTTTCATTTGAAAATTTTTTGGTACTCAAGTATCTAATAAACAACTCCTGCCTACCTGGCTCTGCAGCACATATGATAGGGAGAATTAACCAAATGTAATACAATGCCTTCTCTCAACACCACCAGTGGCAAGCAGCATGGTGTAAAATTAAGTGCTACATCCGACATAATCTTTATTGAGCACTGTTATTGCATGCAGACACTGAGTACGTTATAGTACACTAAACATATTTAGTCCTCACAACAATCTGTCGAGAAGGGTTGCTATTATTTCTACTTCACACCTAAAGAAGCTGAGGGTCAGAATGTCATGTAAACACACGCACGCACACAAAGCTGGAAAGCAGCGGAGGTAAGGGTCGAGGCCAGGCTCCAAAGCCAGTGCTGGAACGTTCTGCTGTATCATCTATTTTGAGTGGGGAGATTCTCGGATAAGCTCTGTAGGGTGCCAAGAAGAACCTGGGCCTACCTGCAAAGTATGCATTCTGCTAATTGAAACACAAAACTCTCAGGATGTTTGTGGGTGAGGGAAGAGCCTTGGTGAGGATGAGGTCAGGTCAAATAGGGCCTTGAATGTCAGGCACAACTTGGATCTGATTAAGAGCTGGAGCAGGGAAGTGAGAATTTACCATGCCTTTATGAAGATGGCAGTGTCCTAATGGGTGTGCTAGAGGGATCAGAGGTGAGGTTGGTCCTGAGAACCTCTTGAGGGCAAGGGCTGTGTCCTCCTCCTCTTGGCTTTTTCATGGTCTAACAGAGGCTTGGCACATGACTGTTACTAATATTTGCTGAATGGAAGTTGAGAACTGCTTTGAAGTCACTTGGAATTCTTGAATCTTCACCTCCAGCTCAGGCTAGTTAGAACTGCTGCAGTTATCCAGCATATTATAGGTCCTAGACTGAGGCGGGGTCAGCACTAGGAATGGAGAGGACACGTATCATTAGGTTCCCAGCTGAATCCTGTAGCATCCACATGCATGCTGACAATGTAACCGTGACCATAAATGTGCCAGAAACCAAGCCAACATGGAGAGTTTGTTTTCTAGAGCAGTAGTGGTTTGCAGAACCTACCTGGCCAGATGACCTTCTTGTCACTTGGGTCGTCAAAACAAACTACACCACTACTGCAGAGTGCTTTTCCAGTAATGATGGGAGAGGTAGGAATTCCTGGAACAGTCTAAGGACAATTATCCTGGCTAATTGTTTCTACAAACTTCAAGAACTTGAGTTTGGGAGCCAGAGAAAGCATCTTTCAGTAAGGGACACCCAGCAACTCAAGAGTCTCATTGCCAATCTAATCCATTTCATTGGGAGCACCTCTTCCAGGGTGGCAAGGAAGGGAACCAGATGAACATTCAAATCCTGGTAATTCCCCAAACCACTCTAAGCCCAAGATAAAATTGTGGTTATGAGATTCTCATACTGTAGCTGTTTCTACTCCCTGCTCCAAAAAAAATCAAAGCATTAGTCATTGTTTCCTCATAACCACTGAGTGTGTGAGGTGAGGTCACAGGGAAGTCCAAAGGTTTCAAGGCACTTGCTCTGATGATTCTGAAGCACTGGAACCGTAGAGCCCCTGGGATCTCTGCAGTTCCAGCAGTTCTTGCAGGATGCTTGTAGCAGGGTTGAATGTTGATTTTTGATTAGTAATAAATGCAGGCTGAATGAGAGAGAACAAAGGTGTCTATAGAAAGCTTCCATGCGGTGCCATAAATAGGTTTATCCATATACTGAATCTTTTTAGAGGTTGGGTGGGCCTGGTCAGTTACTTCTGGCTGCAACCAGCCTCAACAGGTTAACCCAGTTGTACTCCAGTTTATCCCAGAGTCATACAAATGTCTGTTTTTGTGTCATGAGGTGGAAAAGTTAGGAAGCACTTGTCTATAGCATTACTCTGTTTATGTTTAAAGGTTTTTATTTCTAATAATTTTTGTATACAAATTAAAAGTTTATACATAATACAGCAGTGGTTCTTTCTTTGAATCATCATCCCTTTGAGAATCTGATAAAGCTGAAGTCCTCTCCAGAATGCACCCCCACTCACTCATGCAATATTTTGCATACAACTTCAGAGGGTTATAGAATCCAGACTGTTCTGGAAGGATTATCAGACAACCCAAATTTCCTAATTTTAGAGGGGTTTATCTGCTTGTTTTCCCCCACCCTTTCTCCAATACAGCTTCAAAAGACCAGAGGCTTGTCAAAGAAACCTCTGAAAAGAAAGTGTTACACTGAACTCACTTGCAATTTCCTGGAGAGCATGCAAAACCACTATCAACTCCAAGGGATATTTCCTCAAGCAACTCCCAGCTGCTCAGGGAGGATATGCTTATCACTGGCTCCAAGCACCACCTGCCCTTGCAGCACCAGCTGCTAGTTGGTGGGAACCACTTGCAGGTACAAAGCAGTGTTCTGCATGCCTCCCTTTGCATTTGGATGCATTTTTGGTTAGTGTTTAGACTAGAAACTCCATGGAATCACCTTGCAGTCTCCCTTCTCCATTGCAAGCACATGACCTTGCTCATGTGTATTAATCACTCCACAGTTGCCACTAATCAAGGCAACACTGTACAAATGGGGAATGGGAGAAACAGGAACATTTACATCCATTAATTTTAGCAGCATCTTTATTGCAACAAAGAACCTGTAATAAAATGCAAGAAAACTAATGTTTCACTTTACATGATTAAAAGCCATGTAGCTGAAAATGAGAAAACCCATAAACTTACTGGAGTGAGACATGCAATTCTTTTTATACAAGTCAATGCTTAAGACAGCAGGCACTTCATGTTCTAAAATTTAATACCTGAACTCCAATTGTGAAGAATACAACATAAATTTGTATTTGGGTTATTTAAAAACAAACATACAAACACTACTTTTTCTCTCTCTGTGAGGGACTTCTGAAATTACCCAGAGCTGTCTCTTGACAAAGTAAGAAAAGCAG
This sequence comes from Smutsia gigantea, assembly GCA_032199065.1. NCBI lineage: Eukaryota > Metazoa > Chordata > Mammalia > Pholidota > Manidae > Smutsia > Smutsia gigantea. The sequence continues at coordinate 103,015 of JAVSCE010001133.1, forward strand.
GAGCCAGCACCCTGCATGAACATGTCTCTACATTTTAGGATGCAAGACGGATAGGTGAGACTGGGTAGGGTTGGGAAGGTGGGAGTCAGGAAAGTTTCCTTATTCCTTTGTCTGCTGGGAATGGACCTACATATTAGTTTAGATCCAGCATGTCTTGTCTCTTAGCTCAAATAGCTATATAAATTGGGCTCCAAGGCTTAAGCAAGTGCTCTGCTCTATATCCCAATCCCCACGTCCCCTGCCATGCCAAGGAAGACACATTTAGTGTAACAGTTTTAATTAACTTCAGAATGTCATATACTAATTAGAAGAACTGCTTCATTAATAAGCATGCTTAGCATTTACTTTAGAATGGAAAAATTAACCATTTTATGTTATCTTTAAAATGTTTCATAGGAATATATTAATAAATACTTCTTTAAAAATTTGCCTTTTCTACATATCATTTAACTACCATGAGTTAGGACATCTGGGTGGAATCTAGTTATCAACTGACCACTAATTGGCTGTGTGGCCATGGGTGTATTTTCTCCACTCTCGGTATGTAGGTTCCTCCCCTAACAAATGAGAACATTATATCAAAGATTTAATAGTGTGAAAACTTTACAGATCTATAATGTGAGATCTTATAGCAATCATTCCACCTAAAGAGAGAACAATACAGAGAGGTGGGAAATACTCTGTAAGGAGTAAAACAAGTAGCAAGAAGTGAGCCTCAATATCTGTATCCCATTCCTTTAAAAGGTAATGCATGCATAGTGGCTTCATCCTCCTGCAGGAAGCTTTGGAAACAAGCCTGGAAGAGCATGGGGGAAAAACACCTTCATTCCAAAATGAAAAGGGATATACAGTTAATGGTGCATTCTGCTTCTCTCAGAGTGAGAAGGGGCTGATAGTTATCACAGATGAGCAACTGTCTTGATTACTCTTTTAGGTTCTTGTAAATTCATCCAGTGTACAAATCACCCATTGTTTGTTTAATTCAACTCCATTCTCTACAAACAAATTTCTTAAAGTAGCCCACAAATGGCTTGCTTTAGAATCACCTAGAAAGCTTGTTAGAAATGCAGATTCCTGGTCCCCACCCAAATCAACTGAACCTAGATTTCTAAGAGTGAGTGTCAAGCCTGCATTTCTTTTAGTAAGCAAGCACCCCAGCTGAATCTTAGGTTTTGATTCCACTGCTCAACGACACACAAGCAACTGTCCCTATTAATGGTTGCCCACATGCAACCATTTTAATGTTTAGCCTAGTGCTTTTTGGCTCTCACCAAAACTGTTGCTACTTTTATATACTCTTGCTTTTAAGTTGTTACCCAAAGACAGGGTATAAATAGTTTTAGTTGAGATCTCTACTGATTGCTTGACTTGACTATGATGTGTCCTGCATCGGTTTTAAAAACCAAACTCAGCCAAGCCATCTTTCTGCATGTGAATTCAGTCAGGTATTTTTTCCCCCTGAAGAAGGAGCATGGCACTTAAGGGACTTGGATAGAGTTGTGGTACAGGAAAGGAGAAGGCAAGATGCAAAAGGAAAACACTTGTGAATTCAACGGTACATGATGTTCTTTAAGGTTTGTTTTGGTAAAAGAAAGACATGCCAATTTGAAGAAACAGCCTTAATGGGTAGGAGGTTTCAAATGAGTAGCTGTCTAAAAGCCACTGTATACCAGTTCTACTTTGCATATTATATAAGGATAGATCCTTGGAGGCCAACTAGTCCACAAACAAAAACCACCTTCAATAGTCAGATATATACTTAAGTCATGGGGGAAAATACTTCCTTGGGGAAGAAAAGTTACCAAATCAATTTAATTTAACATTGAAAAAAATATAAACAAATCTTTGCATGGGAAAATATAAACAAGAAAATCAATACATATACAGACAGTGAAGAAAACTGTGGTACCTCTTATACAATATAAACAAACAAAGAGCAAAACCCAATCCCTTTCCCAAGGACAGAACCACCAGGTCACCCTGCCATTTCTGGACTTCCCCCCACCTCTGACGCATAATCACCATCTTATTAACGGAGGCTGTGCTCTCTCTGGGAGAATAACCTACTCTCTGTAGTGGTGAGAATGAAAAAGAGCAATTTTTCTTGAAGTGTTTAAAAGTACTGGTAACATGTTCCACACACCAGGGATTGTGATTAAAAAGGGTCAAACTCCTAGGTGCCTTCTCTGCCACTAGCTCCCATGAGACTCATATCTAGCACCCCAAGTTTCTAAGAGGACAGATCCCAATCAGCACCTGAAAGCCTATGAGCTCCCATAGTAGTCACGTGCCAGGGCTACACCAGGAAAATGTCATGGCCATTCAACACAATTGCTTATATGCTTTGAACACTGAACAAGAGAGCCATGCCTCCTGGTGATCAGCTTGTGGTAAAGAGGTTGTCAGGAAACCTCTTCATTTTAAGCTCACAAAATCTAAATTATGCTCAAATAATTTAAAAAAGGATAAAGAAAGCTTGAATTTGTAAGGTTTCCAAAATCAAGAAAAAAAAAGATTAGAATTAAATTATAAAGGTAACTCTAAGGAACTTTTCTTCCCCTGAGTGTTACTCTTTAACTGTACTGGCAAGAGAGTCACTTAATTCTGATTTCTGTAACTAATATTCTAGGAGTTTAAATTTCACTTCCCAAACTTTTTCATGAGTATTTTTGGCCAAATTATATTCCTACTTAGTTCTTAAGCAAATCCTCACCTTCTGCTCTCCCTGTCATTCTCCACACCCTAGTTTCCCCCACCCCACCACGATTCTCTTTCATTGCCCTAAAACTCTGGAACATTTAATAAGAAAATACCCAAATGGAAACCGGCACCACTAAATTTTCTGAAAAATACAAGTGAATATGTACTTTTTCCTTTTCCTAAAGGAAATTGCCTGCAAATATTTAAGCTCTAATCATTTGATTAAAAATTTTCTGCCTGTAATTATATTATAAGACTAATTAAATCCATGCTACATATACAGTTACTTGCCTTTATGTGAAAGGAGAAACCCGCTCTGTCATATTGTCCAAGAGAACTATATTTATGCTAAATACAGTTTTAATTGGCTAAAATCTGGTCAGAGCTTGAATGAAACAAAGTAAGTGTCTTTAGGAGGTCACTAGGTAATCCTTGAAAATCATAAATGACTGGTCAAGCCATAGGTTTAATAGTGATTAGTTCATAACATGCTGGATACATCCCAAGCAATGAAGCATAAGCTATTCAATTACATTTAAGTGCTACCAAATCTGTAACTAGTCAGAGTTTCTGGAATTGAACCAACCAATCACTAATATCATCATATTTTAACAAACTCAGAAGTATACTGTCAAAATACACTAAGTTCATGAGGTTTATAATGCTATTAAAAGTGAAAATAAGGTAGTATGGATACATGGTGCTAAGGTTTTATTTCTTTCAGTAATTCTCATGGTATTGCTGGGTGCCTTAGAAATAGGTGTCATTCAGTTTTGTGTGTGTATGGTTAAGGTATTAGATCTTTAACCATAAGCTGCAGACGACTGCATGGCACCAAACATATTTTCAGAAGTAGATGTTAAATGGCAGGTACCAAAATGTATGATCAATTCTACATTCTCTACCAATCAAACCTCCTTGTTTGGTTAAAGAGCCAGTGTATACCAGAGTTCTACACAGGTCAAAATTATATCACTTTCAGAGCAGCAATACGTGATCCAAGGTTTTCTTGAAGGTAGTGCAAAAGGTGCAGTTCATAATGTTCTCCAGATTCAGGAACTCTTATGCTGTGTCTCTCCTGAGGATAAATCTTAACAAAAAAGTCAAAATACAAAAAATAAGAATTTAATAAATATCTCCTTCCAAAGCTTTCCACGATTTTCAACAGGATTAATAATATGGAGCACAGCCTCTCCACTGTATCACACAAACACACCTGTCTAAAGGTTCCTCTCTTCTTTTTGTAATTCCCCATAGGCCACTAGGTTTACAGAAGGATTTATCTGTAGACCAATTGTTCTTCAAGTGTGGTCTGCAGACTTCTGAGGCCCTTGGAAACCCTTACAAGGGATATGTATAGAAGGTCAAAACTGCTCTTAGAACATTATTTGCCTTTACTCACTGTATTGACATGTGGACTAATAATGCAAAAGCAATGGTGGGTCAAAGTGCTGGTGCCTTAGTATGAATCAAAGTGGTGATGAATTGTACCAGAAGTCACAGTATTTTTCACAACCACCCACTTGCAGTAAAAAAGGAAAATGCCAATTTCACTTAAATAGCAGTACACATTAGAACTTATTAAATTGCGACCTGAGCACCTACCTGTAGTGATGAAGCAGGAAGAGCGCATCCAGCACCCCCACTACAGGACACACTCCCACTACAGGACACACCCCCACCACAGGACACACCCCCACCACAGGACACACCCCCACTACAGGGCACACCCCCACTACAGGACACACCCCCACTACAGGACACACCCCCACTACAGGACTCACTCCCACTACAGGACACACCCCCACTACAGGGCACACCCCCACTACAGGACACACCCCCACTACAGGGCACACCCCCACTACAGGACACACCCCCACTACAGGACACACCCCCACTACAGGGACTCACTCCCACTACAGGACACACCCCCACTACAGGGCACACCCCCACTACAGGACACACCCCCACTACAGGACTCACTCCCACTACAGGACACACCCCCACTACAGGGCACACTCCCACTACAGGACACACTCCCACTACAGGACGCCTCAAGGAGGAGCACCTGTGCAGCTGAGCTGCAGGCCTGACCGCACTTTTTACAAGGAACTCCACTCTTAACTTGAAAGAATGACTGACAACTACGGTGGTTCAGACCTGGGTATCTGACAAACCTTTACTCAAAAATGAATGATGTGAGCTGGTTGCTCTGAGGACAACACTGACAGTATTTGTCGCCAATGATAAATTTTGAGCTTTTAAGCGAAAATTAGAATTTTGGAAAATTTGCATCTACCACTACTAATTCATGAGCTTTCCAATACTGAGAGACTTTTCTGATGAGATCAGTGGTACTATTAATATACGTGATTTAAAAAATATTGTATAATGAAATGAGTCAACATTTAGAAGACTGGCATAACACAATGAACCAGTATTTTCCAGATGACCAATGCATAGGCAAAAGATCCATTTGAAGTACAAGATCTAATATATTTTAAGAGTATGAAAAGTTTATAGATATGGCTTTAGATTCTCCACTAACACTAACCTTTAAGAAACTACCACTTGTCCAATTTTGGTGTGGTATCAAAGAAAAATACTGTCTCCACAATTATCTGAAAAGGCTAAAATATTCCTCTCATTGCTTAACCACATATTCTGTGAGGCTGAATTTTCTGCATATAGTAGTTCCCCCTTATCTGTCGGGGATACATTCCAGGAGCCCCAGGGGATGCCTGGAACTGTGGATAGTACTGAACTCTGTATATACTATGTTTCTTTCTACACATGCATACCAATGATTAAGCTTAATCTACAAATTAGACACAGTAAGAGATTAACAATAACTAATAATAACATAGAACAATCATAACAATATGTCATTATAAAAGTGTGAATGTGGTCTCGCTCTCTCAGAATATCTTGCTGTATTATACTCACTTTTTCTTGTGATGAGGTGAGATAACATGCCTACATGAGATGAAGTGAGGTGAATGAGGTAGGCACTGTGATGTAGTGTTAGGCTACTATGACCTTCTGACAATATGTCAGAAGGATCACCTACTTCTGGACTGTGGCTGATTGCGGATAACTGGAACCACAGAAAGCAAAACTGTGGATAAGGGGGGGACTACTGTATACTTTAGCCAAAACAACATTTCATGACAGACTGCATGTAGAATCCAGGTGATATGAGAACCCAGGTGTCTTCCTTATTAAGCTAGATGTTAAAGGGATTTACAAAATGTAAAAAAATGCTACTTTTCTTGGTAAACTTTTTTATTTGGAAAGTACATTTATTTTCCCATAAAAAATGTTATTTGTGTTAACATGTAGTTTATTATTGTTATTTAAAAATAAATATTTAAAACTCTTCTTAGTTTTAATATTTTATATCAGAAATATTGATAGGCATAACCCACATAACAACTCCTCTGTGGTATATAAAGTGGTCCAGAGACTAAAACACTTGAAAACTGTTGAAAATTGTAGACAAATATCTCATAAATGTCAACTGAAAAATAAAAAAGGAAAGAGCAGTATTTTTCTTTCGTGGAAGGGGTACAAAGGAGGAGGAGTTTTTTAAAACCTGTTTTTTGAGTAACAGAGCAATGTTAGTGAGTAACTTGCTGGTTCCGTTCCACTATCAATATAAAATAAAAAAATTAAAAGACCATATAATCAGGTCCTAAAAACCTTTTACAACAGTGAAATCAAGTAGCGTTTCTTCACTCTTCTGAGAGGAAGAAGAAAAGCAAAGGAGATACTGCATGGACTCCTGTCCTTTCCCGTGATTACAGAGTGAAAGCAGACACAGACACACAGGTCAAGGAATCTGGTAGGCCAGTTTTCAGCCTGACTCCAACAGAATCTTAATTTTTATCCAACTAGAGGCACTATTAACTATGCCTGTACAATTCAGATCTTCAAGCAGTGAGTGGCCACGGCTGAAAATTCAGCCTTACTCCATAGTTTATTATATTTCAAAGTAATCAGTCACTACTTAATACTAGAAAATGTATAACTCACCTGTAAATCATATGGCTTTCCAGCCCTCACTAAAAAACTCAGTAATATACTGGTGTGTGCAAAATGGACATTCTCATCCAAGAACCCATGTAAGAGCAGTAAACGATTTGGTCTGGAGAAATGGAAATGTCAGAGAATTAGGCAAAATAGAGTATTTGGGAAAACCACTTAACTCCTTCAAATTAATCAAAATTAGCTATGTTAAGTTCTTTATACTGAAATGTTAGAGTAAGGATTCAACATTTTTGATATTAATTTAGTAATACATTAATGAAATGCTACATGTAATAGAAAAAAATTTTTAAATCACGTGCTCAATTTCCTATTAAGACACTAGCACACATCAATAATTTTGACATGTCCCCAGAAAAATAAAAATCATGAACATTATTGGTGAAATATATTTAGGCAGAAATATAATTTTTTCCATCTTGAAACAGTTGTACACTTAAACTTCTTTCAGCACAAGCAACTGCCTCAAATATAACTTGTAAAAAAACCTAATGATACGAATTGGCCTGTAATTTAGTTTTAAGAAACAGCTATGTCATTCTAGGGTTCAATAAAGTATTAGTCTTGGTTTTGCAGCATTTGTAGTTCTCATTATGATTACAGACAATTTTTATGAAACACAATTTTAAATGTTTAATCTTAATTTTAAAGCTTGAACTTACTCAGAGGGAAACTTTTCTGCTTGCATGGCCACAGATCCTAAGTAATAGCCCTGTTCATTCTGGTCAGGATGCCCCATGTAACGTTCCGTGTAGCCCGTATCATAGAAGATCCACAGAGTGACTGGGGCCCCAGCAACAGCAACCTACATAAGGCAAGTGACAGGTCAAGTGTGGTCCGGAAAAGAATGGCTAGCATGAGAATTTGTAACTGCTAATTTACAGGCTAAAATTATCCTTAGGCTTTAGCTCCACAACTGGGGCATACATGGTCTCAGGCAACTCAGTGAATCAAAGTGGAGCGCTAAGGTCAAGAATCTGATACCCTGTGAGCCAGTCAGCTTCATGTCCCACAGGCATGGTGTATACCAAAACCTTAACCTGGGCTGGCTGAAATATAACCATGGGCCCCTTTGTGAAAAGGGGAGACTGAAGTAGAACATATGAATGTCTCAGTGTAAACTCATTCCTGTTACAGGGGAAAAAAACATGTGAGAAGTGTCAGCATTACATAGGAAAAGCAGTCATTTTTTTTTTAAAGTCTCTGTTGGCAGTACAGAAAATTAAAACAATGAATGAAAACATTTGCCTCATTATAAAGCTCCCACATTTTATATTTAAATATTCTAATTACTTCCTTGACAGCTGCAACCCAGGGAAATTATGGCAGTTTTCAGAATTCATTTTGTGACTATGATGAATAAAGATTATTTGAATATATATGCAAGAATAAAAACCCTATCATTTTTATTCTTAAAAATACAAATTATTTTTTGCTGTAAGATAAAATCATCTTATTGAAATGATAAAAAAAGAAACACTACTCACAATTCCCATTCCTTTAATAACTGTTAGGATCTTTATGTATTTCCTTCTAGCATATTTTTCTAAGAAGTTGTTTATGGAATTGTAATCATTGTTTATGTATTTAGTAATATATTCATTTGACACAGGTTTACTTAGGACTTCTTATGCACCAAGGGTTGTGCTTGGCTACTGAGGCTGCAGTGATGCCCAGGGCAGACAGGTCCCTGCTCTGAGAGCTTACAGTAATTACAATCTAATATGTGCATGTACTTTACTAATCATGACTATCTCTCATAATCTTCACATTTCTATAAACAGTCAATAACTTGTCATCAAGTTGACTAGTGTTTTTTATATACATACATATATATGTCTATTTTATATACAGATATATACACATGACCCATCTATTATCTCACATGGCTATTAGACACAGAAATCTTAACATTCCATAATACTGCCAAGTTTACACCTTCAGAAAATTGGTATTTTCTCATACCCTTAATTTATAGGAAATTCTACCCTTATTGCAAAAAGGAATACAATAGAAAGTCACATACCCTGAAGATATCTGACCTCTGCATTAAGGCCATTAGGGAGAGATATCCTCCATAGGACCAGCCATGAATGCCCACACGATCTAAGTCAATGAAATCATATTGAGAAGCTAGATACTGGAGTCCTTCCACCTGGTCCTCTATTTCTATTTGACCCTGTCAAAAGGAAGAACATTTCATTGATTCTGATGAATACAAGTCTCATTCTAAGAGTGCTTTTAAAGCTGTGAATATTTTTACTAAAGATTCCTATAGTTTTTTAATATTAGAATTCATTGTTAATTGAGATTCTGTTGCCCCAAATAAAAATTTTAAGCTCTATTTATATATAAATAGGGGCCTACAGCTTCTGTGTCTAGCCTGTCCTAGAGTTTAGTTACCCCTGAGTCATAAAGTACTTTCCTATTTCAATCCAAACTGTCCTTTGGTGCATGGGCATTACCCATTCCCATTTGTTCTGTTGTCTGCTAAGAGGTCAGCATCTTCCTTGTAACAAGCCTTCCTAGACCCAAGACAAAAAATTAGCCCCCTTAATAGGCTGACTAATTTTCTTTTAAAAACTTAATGCAGTAAAGCAGAGGAATCATTCTTGAGGCCTAATCCTATTTGCCCATTATCTATCTCCAGGAACTGAACATACTATTTTTTGAAAGTCCTATTAAGTCCCAATTCCTACCACCACCACCCTGTCTGTATTACTAGGCCTGCCAGTGCACACAATCTCACTTCACTGAGTCAAAAGCAAAAATAAGAACAACAAAACTTACATGAGAATACAACATAAGGTCAAAGAACTGGCTGTGGGAGAAAATCCCATGTCTTACTCAGCATGTCCAATACACTGGCAAACACAGTAACTGCCTTACTGTGCAAAAGGAACATCGGATTCTCATCATTTCCCAAAGCAGCAGAAAGGACATGGGGCATCTCTAAAAGGTAGCATTTAAAGCTTCCTGTAGAGAGAAAGAGGCTTGTCACAAGGAAGGCACTAACCATTTGCTTTCTCTCTTCACAGAGGACAGAACAAATCTCAATTATTCCTCTCAATAGGGTACAGGATGCTGAACACTAAATGGTGCTGCCTTCTGGCTAAGCTAGACACGCAAAATAGAAAGACAAGGTATTTCTATGTAAAAGTGGTTCTATCTCAGTTCTCTAAAGTTACAAACAGGTAGACATGAGTTAGCCTAGTGCCAAGTTGTAGCTTCCCTCTCACCTCTGAACTCACACACACACACACACACACTCACACACACACACACACTCACACTCACTCACAGCCCCTTCCCCAACTCCCTCTGTGGGATCTCACACCAAACAGCGCACCAGAAAATGTAAATATATTTAAAAGGAAAATATTTTTACGCTCACACACCATTTTATATTTAAAGGCGCCTTCAAATTTAAGCCCTCGGTGACAGGATCCCCTGTTGTCTATCACTACAACCACATAACCCAGAGAGGCCAGGGTATTCAGGCGGAAATACTTGACTCCTTTAAACCGATTATTCACCAACTGCACCTGAGGAAGAAAATACAACTTCAGTGAATTTATCATATGATCACATACAAAAGCGTAAGAGAGAAAGGATGCTGCAGAAAGGAGAAAGCTTAAATTTTTTGTATTATGCCTTTAAAATGAAATTTTATTTTCTTGTGGCAAAAACACTAAAATGAAATGTACCTTCAAAAAAATTTTAGGTATACAATACAGTATTGTTGATTATAGGTCAATATTGTACGGATCTCTGGAACTTACTCATCTTGTATAATTGAGAATTTATGCCTATTGATTAGCAACTCCCCATTTCCCCCTCTCCCTGATTTATTTTTAAATTAACTTAAGTCTTTTCATGTTTATATTGCTTCTTTTCTTTTTTTTTTGTTTATTTTTGCTTTTATTGTTTAAGCTTTTGGTGTCATATTCCAAAAACATTGCTGGTCAGCAAGATGCAGAGTAAGAGATCCCAGCTTTCATCTTCCCACAAAAAACAACAATTAGACAGCAATTCATGACATAATATAACCATGGAAGGGCGCAAAAGTCCAACTAAAGACCTACTGTAACATAATGGAGCAAAGAAATGAAGATCTATACTGAAAAAATCACTGCCAAGATTGCCTTAGACTCGGAGTTAGCTTCTTTTCTTTTTTAACTTCACATGCAAGGTTCACAGCAATTACTGAGCAACTAAACACATTAAAACTGTAAGATATTAATTACACATAAGAGATTTGGCCTACCCCACAGAAAAAGTTACTAAAATCGTTACTTCTACCCTGAAGAATTGTGTCAATCAAATGGCAAAGACAAAGATAAATAAGATAATTTATTTCTTCCTACCTGTCTCTTCTTAGATTGTTTCTGACTAGTACTGGGAAAACTTAGTATTTTAATCAAACGCTGTGACCAGTCCACCTTCTTTTTTCCTGTTATACAAATCAGTGCAAGATAGGCTAATTCTTAAATTACTTTACTGCCCTAGAAACTATACTTCAAAATGACTAAGGAATTAAATATAGTTTAGTGCTTTACCAGAAATAAACTACCTATGAAAAGAGGACTTTAATTAGTAGACAGAAGTTATGGAAGTTCAAGGTTTGGTGGACACTAAAACAGATATTAAACAAACAAAAACTGGTCCTGGCAAAAGTGAGAAAGAAGTTTTCCGTGGCTGAAACCAAAATGGGAAAGCCAAGTCAACCAGGAGTTAAATAAGAATCAACACTATTTTCACTCAAATATCTACTGAGCATTTATTGGGCTAGATTGGGGTGTATGTGTGTGAAGAACATTCTCTTTCTGGACCTTTGGGTGCTCAGTACCATTGTAACAACTGCAAAACTGGTCTTCCTGGTTGTCTTCTTGCCCTCCTATAGTCTGTTCACATAGAGTAGAGTGGTAGAGTGATATTTTAAATTTTTAAATGTAAAATCAGATATGATTATTTTTATTAAGGTATCACTGATATACAGTCTTATGGTTTCACATGAGCAACACTGTGGTTATTACATTCACCCTATTATCAAGTTCCCCCTAGCCCCAACCCCACTACAGATGCTATAGAGTCACTACTTGTCTTCCCTGTGCTATACTGCCTTCCCTGTGACCCCCCTACATTGTGTGTGCTAATCATAATACCCCTTAATCCCCTTCTCCCTCCCTCCCATCCCTTCCCTTTGGTAACTGCTAATTCCTTCTCGGAGTCTGTGAGTCTGCTGTTTTGTTCCTTCAGTTTTGTTTTGTTGTTATACCCCACAAATGAGTGAAATCATTTGATATTTGTCTTTCTCCGCCTAGCTTATTTCACTGAGCATAATACCCTCTAGTTCCATCCATATTACTGCAAATGGTAGGATTTGTTTTCTTCTTACGGCTGAATAATATTCCATTGTGTATATGTACCACACTTCTTTATCCACTCATCTACTGATAGACACTTAGGTTGCTTCCAGATCTTGGCTATTGTAAATAGTGCTGCAATAAACATAGCTGCATATGTCTTTTTGAAATCAGATATGATTAGTTCCCTTCAATAGTAAGGGTTTAGATCAGAGTAAGATCTAAATACCTTAGCATTGCCTTTGAGACCCTACATTATCTGGCCCTTGGTTACATCTCTTATCTTATCCTATTATTTTGCTACTTTTTCACTATACCCAAACCATATTATTGACGATATCAGGTTGAACCTAACCCCAGGACCTTGACATCTGCTGTTCCTTGTATGGAATAGTCTTCCGGGAGATCTTCGATGTGGCTCATTCCTTCTTATCCTCTGTATCCTCAGATACCTTTCCTGACCTTCCTATTAGAACTCCCATTTTAGTCACTTTGCCATCCTCTTCCCCAGCAATTATTCATAGCAATTTCACTATATGAAGTTATATCACTTATATGTCTACTTGTTTATTATTTCCCTCATTAAGCTCCATGAGAGTGGGACATTAGTCTGACTTGTTCACTGTGGTATCCTCACTGCCTAGAATAGTACCTGGTACATAGCAGGAACTCAAAAATGAAAAATAGAAGAATGACATTTTCCCTTTCTACCTTGAGGGGCAAAGGTGCCTGTTTTTAAAGGGAAGGAGCTGAAAAAGAAGTAGTAATCAAAGAAAAACACAAACAAACATTTAAAGAAAACTACCTTTGTTCTGTCATACACAGAAAATGGCCTCAATTGCCTAATATGAGCATTTTCCCCCAAGCCAGTGTCTCTGCCTTTGCAGGCAAAGGCCTGCTACTTTTGGAAGGTATTTAAACATAATATCCTTTGATATTGAAGTTTCAAGTCTCCTTTAGTATCAGTTCTTCAAAACCTGTGTCCTTCTATCACCTAGCCTCTCTTATGTTTAGGGAGCATCCTAAGTATTTGTTAAAGAAACACTTTTAAACATACAGCTGTTGCCAGTGAAGGGTTTAAAGAACTAAGTCTACATGACTTCAACAGGAAATATTTGTTGTTTTTCTTGGATTTCAATCTTGTCTGACTATAGACATTGTCCTATTTAATGACAAAGTAACTCACTTCATGTTATGAATTTTGACACGTTGCTGTTCAGTAGATTCCCACTTTGAGCTGAATATACACCAAGAAAATATACAGTTTAGACAACTTACAAGATTTAATCAAATTTCACAAGGCTATTGTACATTATTAAAAAGACGTTAGGAGTCTTTTCATAATTAACCCAAAGGGAGTCATCAAACAAGAGGATCAGCGAGCTCCCAGTGCACTGAAGTGTCAGGGGCATTCTATCACGCAAAGTCTCCTGGGCAATCTCCTGCAAACTGGACATAAAATGCTCCTATGACCTCCCCAAATTTGAATACCTCCAAAGAATACTCAGAGAAAGAAACTGTCTCTATAAGTGCAAAAAAGTACAGTTGTATTCAAAGCACTACAAACAATTTTGTTTAATTATTTATACATACTGGTGTGTAATTATCTGTTTGAGCCTCTGTTTTCAACTTTTCTTGGGTATACATCCAAAAACAGAATTGCAGGATCAGATTGAAATTCTGTTCAATGTTTTAAAGAACTGCCATATTGTTTCCCATTGCAGCCACACCATTTTACATTCCCATCAGCAATACGTCAGAGTTCCAATTTCTCCACACCTTCATCACCATTTCCTTTCCTTTTTTTTTTTTTAAATAGCTTTTCTAATGGATGTGAAGCAGTATCTCGTGGTGGTTTTGATTTGCATTTCCCTAATGACTAGTGATAATGAGTATCTTTTCCTGTGGCCAGGACTTTTAAAAGTTAACTACTAATAAGGACGCCTTTAGCCTTAAAATCTACAGATAACCAGTTTTTATAGTGTGTTCTTCATATATCTCACATATCTTTCCTCACTGGGAAGGAGAAACATCCTTCTTACTTAGCCTTCATATCAAAATTATGTAACAAAACATGCAAAGCTTCTGAGAGTGTCCTGTAATTTCTCTCTTGAATTCTTTTTATTAGGGACTTTTATGTTTACAAAGATTTGGCTTTAAGTTTTTAACAGAAGTCTAACTCTGATGATTTATGTGTAGATGACTATAATAGAAATATGAATCATGTTTTGTTTGTAGAACACACTTAATGATGGCAAAGTAATTTAACTTGATACATGATCATCATTGGTGAGCTTTTATGGCTTATGTAGTTATTTTATTTTATTTTTTTGATGACCTGGCATCTGGATACATTTCCAGATACTGAGTAACTGGGTGTAACCATGAAGGATATACTGAGTCTAAAAGTTGCATTATAAAAACAGTGTAATTGTATTTTAATTTCTTCAAAAGTTCAAAGATACATAATCGAGAATAAACATTTAAAAAAATTACTAACCAATTCACCTATCTAAAACAATTCATTCTGATTGTCGGTAGAATTTACTTAATACTCACATGCTGATATATATATTTTTTAATAATGATAATGACATTTTATTGAAGCACATGTAATATATAAACTTCCATAATTTGATAAGGACACACCCCCCCCCATCAGGCACCTTGATAGGACATTAACTGCCTCTCAGTCGAGGAGTTGATGAAGAAAGGTCCTTAACAGATAAATTCCAGCTAATAAATGGAGAAGGAATGATAGCTTTGGGAAGTCACCATTTTGCGCCTCTTAATTCAGTAATGGATGAATTTAATATAAAAGGGTAACAGCCAAATACAGTGTGCCTCCTGGCATGATGCAATAAGAGATACACAGTACCACCTACCACAGGGTTTTGCCAAATAATTTAACCTGGAACTAATCAAGGCTCACTTGCTGATATTTAATCTAGAAAAAGGAAAATCAATGTGTACACTTCTTATAATGCTGAATAGCAGTATAGCAGTTGCCTCAGATAGCTGATATAAGTATTCCAGTTTGCTTAAGAGATGTAGCCTTAGAATGAAAAGGGGAAATTCATTTAGCTACCAAGGCTTTCTGAAAATATTTAAGACCCTTTTTATTTACCAAGACATTTAATTGTTTAGTTTCATTTCGCAACAAGTTTCTCTACATAGAAAACAATGTATTTACCTACTGACATGAACATTCCATTCCCATGACAGTTACAGTTCTCACTGTAAATTAAGAAATTAACGATTTACAAATTAGCCATCTAACAAAACCCAACTCCTAAACTGGATAATTAGAACATAAGCCAGAATCAGTAACAGCAGAGACCCAACAATGCTCATCTCTTAAATAAGTGATTACTTAAAATACAAATTACCTAAAAAGAATACACACATACAAATGTACATATAAAAACACACACACACACACAAATAAATATGCCCACCTGAGGACCACCATATATGAATAACACAGTGGGGTATTTCTTTCCAGGTTGTAGATCATGAGGTTTGTACAGCATCCCATACAATGTAAATCCAGTAGTACTTTCAAAAGAGAAAATTTCTGGAGGTGTATAGTCAGGAAGAGGACCTGAGAGGAGACAACACACAGAATATATAAAAGGAGTTCTTACGGGAGCTCTATAATCTGAGAGCAAGGAAAAGAGACCACAGACCCCCAAGCCCACACACAGACGACTGACCGTCCCCTCTTCATGTGGTAAGAAGTTAAGCAAGAACACTAATCTCTGAAAATGAGAACCTAATGAATATATCAAATTATCTATTTCAGAAGTATTCTGAATAATCAATCCTTGGAGCCTAGGAGGTATTTATATGCCAAACTATACAACCCTTTGTGCTTGGCTTGGTGTAACTTATTGATGGTCGTATACCTGATTAGAAACTGGAAGCACAAATTTAGCTCAGTTAATTTAATTTGCTCATGGTAGGTGCTCAATAAACACTTTTTTCTGATCATTATAGAATAAGCCTAACCAGAAACCAGAAACAAAGAAGTTTTTGGTTCACCAAAGCTATACAGACCTATCCTGTCTATGTATATTGAATGATGTTACAGTCTAAGGAGAGATCATCACCATATTACAAACTTCTGCTTGTGTACATCAGAATATACCTATGGTTTGAACCCTGTGGTTTTGCACTAATATCTTAATCCATTAGCAGGTATTAATAAGTGAATATACTGAACAGGAACAAGGATTTGGAGATAAAGTGGATTAAAAGATATATTAAAATTAGTCCATTTTTTCTGTTTAAGAAATCAAGCATTTTAAAAACAGGTAAGTCACAATGCTCTTAACTCCCACACAAAATGAATATTCTATCTTTTACTAAGATGGTCATTGCTTTAAAAGTCTAAGAAAGCTACTAGCTGGTTATTCCCTAAGTTGCAGCTTTTCTGCTCAGAGTCTCACTAGTTCAGTGTACATTATCTTCAAGTTCATTTGTTTATCTGGGAAATCATCCAAACATGTAAATAAATTGTTTCCTAGCTGCTATCTTGACTATTTCATTTTCAAAAAGGCCTTTCAGACCTGCTCCTGTCTGGAGTGGGAGGTAAACCGTCTTATTTGGTAGTTGATGGAATGCGAGGGGTGGGGTCAATCAGGAACCCAGAAGCTCAGGGACAGGCAGTGGGGAGAGATGGGAAAACTGTCCAGGAAATGTACACAGGCCACAAGTTTAGTGCACTAATGTACTAATACTACTTAAGATTAGGTTCAGGGAAATGAGTACCTGCTGAATCCAGAATGGTGGCCCAAAATTCCTTTGTTTTTCGAGTTGGGTTATCTTCAGGACTTGATAGCTTATAAAGGGACACGCAATGTGGATTCTTCTGGTTACTATACTTACTTATAAAGAAGTCACAATACTAGAAAAACAAGAAACAATTACTTTTTCCCCAGGGAAAAAGGTCATCTGATTATATGTCTGCATTGATGCTATAGCAGGAGTTTAAGAATCTGACTGTTTATTTACATATACAGTGCTGAATTTAAACCTAAGCTTTTTAAAATTTTTCCTTACAGAATCAGACTTCTACAGGCCAATTTCACCAATTTTCACAGCACAAACTTGTTCTACTGGGCTTTTGCTGTACTGAACTTTGCAGATAATTATTACTTAACACACTGAATGTTTGTGGCAACCTTACATCAAGTTCATTTGTTAACCAGCCTTTTCAGTCAGCTTTGTCACCTCTCCAGCCAAATTTGTCAGCACCTTTTTCCCAATAGCATTTATTGATTTTGTGTCTCTGTGTCACATTTTGGTAATTCTTGCAATATTTCAAACTTTTTCATTATTATATTTGTTACGGTGATCTGTGATCAGTAACTACAATTCACTGAAAGCTCAGACAACAGTTAGCATTTTTTAGCAATAAAATACTTTTAAATTAAGATACATACATTGTTTTTTTAGACATGATACTATTGCACACTTTAAACAGACCACAGTAGAGTGTAAACATAACTTTCACATGCACTAGAAAACCAAAAAATTCATTTGACTTGCTTTATTGCAACATTTGCTTTATTTTGGTGGTCTGGAACTGAACCCACAGTATCTCTGAGGTATGACTAGTAAAAAGGAGTATTATACGAGCAGATGGTGTTTCATACGACAGGAAACCCTTCTTAGACAAGGACTTAATACCCGGCTGAGGCAGCAAGAGTGGGAATAGCCGCGGTCAGTCAACCTTGTCACCTCTCCGGGATTTACATAACTGGCCACGTACAGATGATGTTCTAAAGGAGAGTCTTTGGTGCCTTCAAAATACACCAGCTTCCTGACTTCATCAACCTGGATCTGAGAAAATAATAACAACAAAAAAATCAGTGCTCACATGATTACTGGCAAGGCCAGTAATTCAATAATCCTCAACCTTATTCAGAATAATGAGTCACCCTTTGATGTTTTAAAATTTTTGCCATCGATGTTAATAAACCTGCGTGGATTTTGTTTACTTATAGCTAAGACTAGATCCTGCCCAGAAGGGAAAAGGGCACCTGAGTTGCACATTGCCGGTAGCTTCTTATGTGGCCAAAATGTATGCTTTTTAAAATACAAGAATTATTTTATTAAAATGATCACCTTTGCAAGAATAAAAATACCTTTACTGCAGCTTAGGTCAACCATTCAGGTACACTTAAAGGAGTCTTTTTTAGTATTCTGCATATTTCTCAGTTAGTGCAGTATTATATTAGGCAATAATTTTTTGGTCTTTTGTACAAATTTGCAAAAGCATTTTATTTTTATCTGCTTGGCTGGGGAATAACTGAACCCAATCACAGGTTCAATACTGATACAGTTTATAAATAAATATGGATAAGATCTTTTAAGTCTTCATTCAGAACTCCAACGAATTTTAAGTATCACAGCTGAATTCACTTAATATTCCTCCCAAATTATAGTAAGATTTTAAATAAATGGCTTTTATTGTTTTTTTGAAATCTTCTACCAGTCTACTTTTGTTAAACTAATGTTTAACAAAATTAAAATTTTCTTACACAGCAAACGCAGAAACATTTCTAAAAGCATGTGTTTCTAAACACATATTCTCCAGAAGCTTATCATTAAACATTTTTTAGCATATATGGCACAGAAATAAACCCAGCTGAAATTAAGTAGGCCCATATGACAGAAAAGATATACAGAAAGGATACTAGTAATAGAAAAGGACAGAACAAATATTCATGAAGCTTCTACACGTATGTGTTAATCTGTGCAAAAGGTCAGGACCGGCTCTTGACCTAGCAGCTGGGAGTCAGGCCTTTCAAAATTAAAGAAATAACTAGTTAATTTCTTATCCCCAATTATAATAGTTCTTTTCTTTGTTTCAAGTAATTACTTTATTCAACAGAAGCCATAACACCACCCGAGGGGCTAGGAATCTGTATTTCTAAAAAGCCCCCAAGTGATGCTCATGCCTGGCCAGTAGCCCCAACCAAACTTGGAGAACCACCCACGGACAGTGAGGGACAGACACATGGGGTTCAAAGTTTCAAAGCTTTACTCAATTACTGCCATTAGAAATATTTGGGTGGGAACATGGTCACTGGCAAAAATAGAGAGGGAAAAGGTAACTAAAAAAAAAAAAAAAAAAGCAAGGATAGAGGGAAAACAGAAGAGTAACAAAAACACGTAAATAAGTATGCCATAAAGAAGAAAACTGTTGGACATAGTGGCAAGTGGTAAAAAGACATTTAAGTTGCCAAAATAAGGTTCAAATATGCATAAATGCAGTTTTGGGGGTTCTCTCAGTCTTATCCAACCATTACACAGCATTAAGTTTACATTAGTATAATTTTTTTGTTATTGCAACTTAGAACTCCACAATAAGATTTTTCTCAGGTGACAAAAACATACAAGGTCCCTAAACAGAAAAAAATATATTTGGATATATAACCAGAAGGCCATGTGAGACTCTTAATGGAAATTAGACTTTAAACGTTGCCTATGATATTCTAAAGTTTTTACCAACAAAAACAAACCTGGGACATGGATCTTCATTCTTTCTCATTAATCACCTTGAGAACTACAAGTGACTTCTACAGTAACCAGTACACATAATCCTTCAATAAATCTCCGAATCAATTTGAGGAAATCAATTTGATTTTCACTATATCTTCACAGTACACATCAACTTAACTGTATGTATGAAACATATAAAGAATAGTGTTCCTAGAGATCTCATGAAACTAACCACCTAACAAAAAGTTGAAACAAATACAAGGTAATATGAAAAGCAAAAGAAAAAATTCAAATTCACTGAATTGCTACACAAAGCCACAAGCTGAGAGGAAACAAAGGGTGGATATCCCTCCTTCTCAATAACAATCTCTGTTTTATATAAATGTCCATCACTCCTTGTAGGTGGTACATAAAAAACATGAAACTTTAAATTTCTGAGATAAGATAAACAGGTGAATGAAAGAGAATCACTCTCTCTAGTAAATGAAATTTCTCATGTAAAAACAATACAATTAGTTTATAAGAGATTTAAAAACAATTTTCAAACTACATCCTAATTCATAACTTTTGTTAGACTCAATAAGTATGGACCAGACTTTTCCTTAAAAATAACAACATTATATTTGAAGATGGTATAACCAGAGCACATCTAACACCAAAGGCTATAAAACGGGTAAGACTTATTTTAGGCTAAGATTCTTCCTTTTTAACAACTTGAGTTTTTAGGCCTTAACTTAGTATTTTCAAAACACTGGGGTCATATGAACTTGCACTACTGATTTTTAGTACCACATACACACAGCAGATGTTGACCAAACATATCAGTAGAGTAAAAGAGCATACATTAGATCCATGCCGGCCAAGAACTTCCCATTCACCACTGGTAATTGCTATTTCCTCTTTGACAGGACACTTGAAATCACCTGAAGATAAACATAGTTATAATTCAGCACTCTATACCAGACTATAAGCAAATTAAACAATGAAGAATAGTATTTTAAATCCTTTTTTCCAAAAAAGCACATTAAAAAATACAAGTTATGTCTGAGGTAGTGAAAAGGCTTTGGAACTAGAGGGGTTGGCTGCACAGCACTGTGAATGTACTAAAAGCTACTGCTCATTTTTAAATGGTTTTTAATGTTACGTGAATTTCACCTTAATTAAAAAAAAGTCTACAGTTAAAAAAACTCCAAGTCTTCACAATACTCTGGAATGATGATGGAATTATCCACGTAAATAAAGTGAAAACCACAAAACAGATTCTTATGGCAAAGCCAGAAAAATACTCAAAAGTACTTGCACCCTAGACCTTTCGTTAGACTGAGAAGTCTAATGAGTAGACAAGACATTTTTTCTAGAAATCCAACAAATTACTTAAAAAGCTACAGAAGGAAAATTTTAATACAATTTTTCTTCATTTGCCAAAAAATAAGCTTAAGCTGGATATTAACATAGTAAATGCCAACATACCCTGTTTGTCTTTCTGAGATTTTGTCTTGGAAGATGAGGTTCTGTCAGTGGCCTAAGAAAGAGGTTAAAAAATGGAAACCATTTCTCTTTGCCTAGTTGCTGCAAGCTATGGCTGTGGGGAGTGACAGCTGCAGAGAGGCCGAGATAGTGAGATGGCACAGGGTCTTAATAGGGTCCCATTAGGTTAAAAAAATGGATTTATTTTCCTTTCTTAGGTACAAAAATTCAACTTAGTACTTTTAATTTTATGGCTAGAAAATAAATACTACTTAACATATATATAACAAATACTAATTGTTTCACATTAGAGCCACTTAAGGCAGAAAAGAGGAGGAAAGAGGAAAATAAAGTGGACATGAAGGAAAAGGATGAAGACTTGGAGCAAGAAAGACTAAGAAAAAAGGATGGAAAAGGAAAGAAGAGGTAGACACACTGAGGGCCCAGAGATAGACATTGAGAGAGAATAGAAACTAGGCGTTCTGAGATGAATGTTAACTGAGGAAATAGCTCTTACACTTTTCAATTGGAGCACACATAAAATTTTAAGTTAACATCTTTTGAACACTGCTCCAAAAATACTGTTTTAGTTAATTACCTACTACTCACAGCTCCCTGACCAGTCTTCATCACTACTTTTTGGAATTCCATATGTGGATTTAATTTCTGAGTAACAAAAAAGTTGAAAAGCACAATTTCACACTAAGGGCCAAGTTAAACTAAGGCTTGCAGAGAAGTAATTCTCCATCTTGGATATACAAGATCTTGTCTGCCTTAAAAAATACTAGGCTAAGGAAAGGAGCAGAGTCATAGGCAGTATTTACTTTGCTAGACCTGAGATGTAGCTTACTGTTTGCCAAATAGGAATGATTTATAAAAGGCCATGTTGAAAAAACAAACCCAATTAAAAAGTCAGCAAAGGATTCAAAAAGATATTTCTTCAAAGAAGATATACAAATGGCCAATGACACATGAAAAGATGCACAATGCTAGTCATTAGGGAAATGCAAAACAAAACCATAATGACATACCACTTCACACCCACTAGAACGGCTATTACAAATACATACATACATACATACATACATACATACATAAAAATAAAACCCAGAAAATAACAAGTATTGACAAGGATGTGGAGAAACTGGAACCCTCATACACTGCCAACGGGAACGCAAACTGGTGCAGCCGCTATAGAAACGAGTATGGTAGGTCCTGAAAAAATTAAAAACACAGCTGCCATATGATTGAGAAATTTCACTTCTGGGTATATACCCAAAAGAATTAAAAGCAGGTATTTATATACCCATGTTTATGGCAGCATAATTCACAGTAGACAAAAGGTGGAAGCAACTCAAGTGTCTGTGGACAAGATGAATGGATAAACAAAATATGGTATATACATACAATGGAATATTACTCAGCCTTTAAAAGGAAGGACATTCTGACACATGCTACATGGATAAAATTTTAGGACATTACGCTAAGTGAAATAAGCTAGTCATAAAAGGACAAATACACTGTATGATTTTGATTAAATGAGGTGTCTACAGTAGTCAAATTCATAAAGACAGAAAGTGGTTGTAAGGTGTTGAAGGGAGGGAGGAATGAGGAGTTACGATATATATTTTCTGCTAAATTGGGTATTTACTTTGAGCAACATAATTATATCAATCTAAAGAGCTCTAACTATAACTTCAGTGTAGATGCAGACTGTATAAAAAATCTAGTATCTAAAAATATCTAATAACTATATAATACTTTTAAAATAGTTTTTAAAGCTAAAAATGACGTAGGCTCACTTTAAACAAATAAAAATTATAGTTAAGGTGAAAGCAGAAAGTAAATATAAGTAATCCCACTACCCAGAAATTATCCACTTTTAATAGTTCATTGTATATTCATCAAGAACTTTGTTCCAAGTTTTCACACACTGCATGTTTATATTTTAACTTAATATATATTAAGTTTAATGATGAAGTATTAAGTATTAATGCTCACAAAGCATACAGAAGAGACATTACATTACCTTGCCCCTCCCACCTTCTGCCTCCAACATTTTTTTCTTTTTTAGATAAAAAAGGATTTCTTACTTGGGGCAGGCAGCCCACCACTGGATCGTCTGTATTTGCTCTCTTTTAAAATGGATGTGATTTTATATAAGTGACGAAAACCTGTTTTGCATTCAGAGGCAAAAATAAATTCAATTTCATCTTCATGACTTTGGGGAAAAACATGAAAGATGTCATGGATCTGTAAAATAAATAGCTTAATTAACTATACACATTAATGAAAATACTACATAAACAATCCAATTAAGCTACAGAAAGAAGAAGAACTTGATAAACATACTCTGAAATATAAATAACTGTCAGTGCTAGGGGGCATGGTGTATTTACAATTATAGATTTTGCCTGGGCCTTTCAGATTTATCTTACATTAGTCAAAGACATCCATTGAGAAATAAATGTTTCCAAATGGAGAAAAACGAAAAACATGACCAAAAGCTTTTTCTTACCCTCTCCATAATTCTTTGAAACATGGCATGAAGTTTGTTTAATGATATAAATCTTATTACAGAAATGATGAAGAAAAAAATTTTAACTTTTCTTTTCCAAAAAGAAATACTCTAACAGTTGAAGGGAAAACAGATGTACATATATATAGGCTTCATATGATTCACCGAAAACAGAATCATATGAAGCCTATATATTCAGCCAGGGAGTAAGCTGGCTTTATTTATTTTGTATCTTGTTTTAAGTTTTTTTCCACTAAATTGGAAAATGCAAACTTCAATCCAAAACTGGTATATTTTGGTATAGTTTGCCATTCTAGATAGGGCTCTTGTCCTCTCAGAGGCCCTGTCTGATGTGTCCAGGAACAAGGGCAAATCTGCAGCTAGGGAGATGTCATTTCAATGGCATCTACTTTCTATCTATAAACATTCTGGAACCATCATTCCTATCTGAAATGTTCAAACTAAGCACATGACATTCACAGTTACACTGAACTTAAAAAATTCATTTTGATAGTTTGCTATAAAACTTCATTTGCTTTATTTGGCATTCTGAGAAAATATTTAACCAAGAACAGGAAAACAGGCATACATTTATCCAGATGTCTGTTGTTTCTTCATAGATAATCAGTGGTGTCACAGAGTCAGGTACTGACTCGATGAGTCTCTGCCTTTCCATGGCATCATCTTCCACTGGGATAAATAATTCAGGCGAGATCAACACTATCTGTAGGCGAGTTTGGGAGCGATCTAGTAGGATGGACCAAGCACTATTTAAACAAATAAAAAGCACCAAAAATAAAGCAAAGTCTCAGGAAATGAAATTCCCCTACTCTCTCCCCTAGAAACCATTAATTATTTCTGTAATCAAAATGAAAGACTTTCTTTAGTGTATGTTAAATTATCACTTACTAGTGGCTAATTACAATTATTAGCTTATTCTACCCTTTTTCAAGAGGATATTAAACGGATATATTGATTTCACATGATAATGGATGATACACAAGCTTCATTTCCATCTATAATTTTATTTGGTACCGTAATTCAATTTAGATATGATATATTGCATAGGATGTGCCAACAATCATCTTAATAACCAAATAAACTCCACTGACTGCTTGGGTAACCCTTTTAATGGAACTCCAGGTCACAACACAGTAAAAAAGCTCAGTTCAACTACCCTGAGATTTCTGAAGACAATGGCTTCTGTGCCCAAGCAGGTTGTAAATTAATTTTGAGTGGAACCTGGCATCACCCTGAAAGAATTCTAACTTCACATTGTTGAGGTAATTTACCAAGATGGCTTCAGAGTAGACTAACTTTACATAGCACATCTGTTGTGACCTGCAGCTTCCCTGTCACTTCTCTGGCTCTCCGCTCTGGCTAAGCTTTGTTTCCTGGCAGTGCTTAAAACTTCCTGCCACTTTCCTAACTACTGTTGGAACCACCACAGCCACCTTGGTTTCGTGGTTGGCAAAGTATTGGCCCCCACCACCATACGGGCTCAAGCTTCTGCCTCCAAAGTTTCCTTCTTCCATGGGTCCAAAATTGGAAGACTGATTGTTGTAACTGACAAAATCATTGAAGTTTCACCACCTCCAAAATTGCTTCCATCATGACCAAACCATTATAGCCATCCCCACTGCCACCATATCCCCCACCACCTTGACCACTGAGTTTCCTCCATGACCAAAGTTGTCGTTCCCACAAAAATCACCTCCACGACCACCACCAAGTTTCCAGAACCCCTCCGACCTCTGGCTAGAGGAAGCACTAGCCATCTCTTGCTCACATAGGGCTTTCCTTACTTCACAGTGTGGCCACTTAGTGTGGTATTTCTGAATGACGATCTTGTCTACAGAGTCACGGTCATCAAAGATTACAAAAGCAAAGCCTCTCTTCTTGCCCCTGCCTCGGTAAGTCGTGATTTCAATCACATCAATTTTCCCATACTGCTCAAAATAATCTCTTAGGTGACGTTCTTCAGTATCTTCTTTAATGACACCAACGGACATTTTTTCAGTTAGGTGTACACCAGCTCTTTGAGAACCTTCTCTGCAGACAGCCCTCTTTGGTTCCACGACTCTTCCATCCACCTGGTGTGGCCTCTATCCACAGCTGCATCGGCTTCCCCGCAGCGGCACAGGTGACAGAGCTAAGGCCTCTGGAGCGCTTGGTGTTTGGGTCTCTCACTGCCACACAGTCCACGAGCGTTCCCCATTGCTCAGAATGGCTCCTCAGACTTTCATTGGTTGTTTCAAAGCTCACACCTCCAAAGAAGGGTTCCACTGCTGTTCAGGCTCTGTGGGAGACGCTGACGTAGACATGATGGCACTGGAAGGGGCCACTTCAATGATGCTTACTCAGCAGCATCCACAGGCAGAAAGCTACACTTAACTTTTCATTTTTTTAATTTTGGTATCATTAATCTACAATTACATGAGCAACATTATGGTTACTAGACTCCCCCCATCATCAAGTTCCCACCACCAACCCCAATACAGTCACTGTCCATCAGCGTAGTGAGATGCTACAGAGTCACTACTTGTCTTCTCTGTGTTGCACTGCCCTCCCTGTGCCCGCCCACACATTATGTCTGCTAATCCTAATGCCCCTTTTTCCCCCTTATTCTTCCCTTCCCACCCATCCTCCCAAGTCCCTTTCCCTTTGGAATCTGTTACTCCATTCTTGGGTTCTGTGAGTCTGCTGCTGTTTTCTTCCTTCAGTTTTTTTTCTTTGTTGTTATATGTCCACATATGAGTGAAATCGTTTGATACTTAATCTTTTTCCACCTGGCTTATTTCACTGAGCATAATACCCTTTAGCTCCATCCATGTTGTTGCAAACAGGATTTGTTTTCTTCTTATGGCTGAATAATATTCCATTGTGTATAGTACCACATCTTCTTTATCCATTCATCTACTGATGGACACTCAGGTTGCTTCCATTTCTTGGCTATTGTAAATAGTGCTGCAATAAACATAGGGGTGCATATGTCTTTCTCAAACTGCACTGCTGCATTCTTAGGGTAAATTCCTAGGAGTGGAATTCCTGGGTCAAATGGTATTTCTATTTTGAGTTTTTTGAGGAACCTCTATACTGCTTTCCACAATGGTTGTACTAATTTATATTCCCAACAGCAGTGTAGGAGGGTTCCCCTTTCTCCACAACCTCGCCAACATTTGTTGCTGTTTGTCTTTTGGACAGTGGCCATCCTTACTGGTATGAGGTGATATCTCATTGTGGTTTTAATTTGCATTTCTCTGATGATTAGCAATATGGAGCATCTCTTCATATGCCTGCTGGCTATCTGAATTTCTTCTTTGGAGAAGTGTCTATTCATATCCTCTGCCCATTTTTTAATTGGATTATTTGCTTTTTGTTTGTTGAGGTGCGAGAGCTCTGCGTATTTTGGATGTCAACCCTTTATTGGATATGTCATTTTTGAATATATTCTCCCATACTGTAGGATGTCTTTTTGTTCTATTGATGGTGTCCTTTACTGTACAGAGCTTTTTAGTTTCATATAGTCCCACTTGTTCATTTTTGCTTTTGTTTCCCTTGCCTGGAGAGATATGTTCATGAAGAAGTCACTCATGTTTATGTCCGAGAGATTTTTGCCTATGGTTTTATCTAAGAGTTTTATGGTTTCATTACTTACATTCAGGTCTTTGATCCACCTTGAGTTTACTTTTGTGTATGGGGTTAGACAGTAGTCCAGTTTCATTCTCTTATGTTAGCTGTCCAGTTTTGCCTATGCCAGCTGTTGAAGAGGCCATCATTTCCCCATTGTATATCCATGGCTCCTTTATTATATATTAATTGACCATATATGTTTGGGTTAATATCTGGACTTTCTATTCTGTTCCACTGGTCTGTGGGTCTGTTCTTGTACCAGTACCAAATTGTCTTGATTACTGTGGCTTTGTAGTAGAGCTTGAAGTTGGGAAGTGAGATCCCCCCTGCTTTATTCTTCCTTCTCAGGATTGTTTGGCTATTTGGGGTCTTTTGTGGTTCCATATGAATTTTAGAACTATTTGTTCCAGTTAGTTGAAGAATGCTGTTGGTATTTTGACGGGATTGCATTGAATCTGTAGATTGCTTTAGACAGGATGGCCATTTTGAAAATATTAATTCTTCCTAGCCAAGAGCATGGGATGCATTTCCATTTGTTAGTGTCCTCTTTAATTTCTCTTAAGAGTGTCGTGTAGTTTTCAGGGTATAGGTCTTTCAATTCCTTGGTTAGGTTTATTCCTAGGTATTTTATTCTTTTTGATGCAATTGTGAATGAAATTGTTTTCCTGATTTCTCTTTCTATTAGTTCATCATTAGCGTATAGGAAAGCAACAGATTTCTGTGTTAATTTTGTATCCTGCAACTTTGCTGAATTCAGATACTAGTTCTAGTAGTTTTGGAGTGGCATCCTTAGGGTTTTTTATGTACACTATCATGTCATCTGCAAATAGTTATAGTTTCACTTCTTCTTTACCAATCTGGATGCCTTGTATTTCCTTGTTTTGTCTGATTGCCGTAGCTAGGACCTCCAGTACTCTGTTGAATAAGAGTGGGGAGAGTGGGCATCCCTGTCTTGTTCCCGATCTTAGGTGAAAAGCTTTCAGCTTCTTGCTGTTAAGTATGATGTTGGCTGTGGGTTTGTCATATATGGCCTTTATTATGTTGAGGTACTTGCCCTCTATACCCATTTTGTTGAGAGTTTTTATCATGAATGGATGCTGAATTTTGTTGAATGCATTTTCAGCATCTATGGAGATGATCATGTGGTATCTGTCCTTCATTTTGTTGATGTGGTGAATGATGCTGATGGATTTTCGAATGTTGTACCATCCTTGCATCCCTGAGATGAATCCCACTTGATCATGGTGTATGATCCTCTTGATGTATTTTTGAATTCGGTTTACTAATATTTTGTTGAGTATTTTTGAATCTATGTTCATCAGGGATATTGGTCTATAATTTTCTTTTTTGGTGAGGTCTTCGCCAGGTTTTGGTATTAGAGTGATGCTGGCTTCATAGAATGAGTTTGGAAGTATTCCCTCCTCTTCTATTTTTTGGAAAACTTTAAGGAGAATGGGTATTATTTCTTCTCTATATGTCTGATAAAATTCAGCGGTGAATCCATCTGGCCTGGGAGTTTTTTTCTTGGGTAGTTTTTTGATTACCGATTCAATTTCGTTGTTGGTAATTGGTCTGTTTAGATTTCCTGTTTCTTCCTTGGTCAGTCTTGGAAGGTTGTATTTTTCTACAAAGTTGTCCATTTCTTTTAGGTTATCCAGCTTGTTCGCATATAGATTTTCACAGTATTCTCTAATAATTCTTTGTATTTCTGTGGGGTCTGTCGTGATTTTTCCTTTCTCATTTCTGATTCTGTTTATGTGTGTAGATTTTCTTTTTCTCTTAATAAGTCTGGCTAGCAGTTTATCTATTTTGTTTATTTTTTCAAAGAACCAGATCTTGGTTTCATTGATTTTTTATATTTTTTTATTCTTCTCAATTTTATTTCTTCTCTGATCTTTATTATGTCCCTCCTTCTGCTTACTTTGGGCCTCATTTGTTCTTCTTTTTCCTGTTTCAATAATTGTGACCTTAGACTATTCATTTGGGATTGTTCCTCCTTCTTTAAATAGGCCTGGATTGCTATATACTTTCCTCCTAGAACTGCCTTCGCTGCGTCCCACAGAAGTTGGGGCTTTGTGCTGTTGTTGTCATTTGTCTCCATATATTGCCTGATCTCTGTTTTATTTTGGTCATTGATTAATTTGTTATTTAGGGGCATGTTGTTAAGCCTCCATGTGTTTGTGAGCCTTTTTGTTTTCTTTGTACAATTTATTTCTAGTTTTATACGTTTGTGATCTAAGAAGTTGGTTGGTAGAATTTCAATCTTTTAAAATTTACTGAGGCTCTTTTTGTGGCCTAGTATGTGGTCTATTCTGGAAAATGTTCCATGTGCACTTGACAAGAATGTATATTCTGCTGCTTTTGGGTGTAGAGTTTTGTATATGTCTGTTAGGTCCCTTTGTTCTAGTGTGTTGTTCAGTGCCTCTGTGTCTTTACTTATTTTCTGTCTGGTTATTCTGTCCTTCGGAGTGAGTGGTGTGTTGAAGTGTCCTAAAATGAATGCATTGCATCCTATTTCCTCCTTTAATTCTGTTAGTATTTTTTCACATATGTCCGTGCTCCTGTGTTGGGTGCATAGATATTTATGATGGTTATATCCTGTTGTTGGACTGACCCCTTTATCATTATGTAATGTCCTTCTTTATCTCTTGTTACTTTCTTTGTTTTGAAGTCTATTTTGTCTGATACAAGTGCTGCAACACCTGCTTTTTTCTCCCTATTGTTTGCATGAAATATCTTTTTCCATCCCTTCACTTTTAGTCTGTGTATATCTTTGGGTTTGAGGTGAGTCTCTTGTAAGCAGCATAGAGATGGGTCTTGCTTTTTTATCCATTCTATTACTCTGTGTCTTTTGATTGGTGCATTCAGTCCATTTATATTTAGGGTGATTAACGATAGATATGTTCTTATTGCCATTGCTGGCTTTGGATTTGTGGTTACCAAAGGTTCAAGGGTTGCTTCTTTACTATCTAACCGTCTAACTTAACTCTCTTGTTAAGCTATTATAAACACAGTCTGATGATTCTTTATTTCTCTCCCTTCTTATTCTTCCTCCTCCATTCTTTATATGTTGTGTTTTATTTTGTACTGTTTTGTGTTTCCTTTGACTGCTTTTGTGGATAGTTGATTTTATTTTTTTGCCTTTAGTTAATATTTGGTTGGTCTGCTTTCTTTGCTGTGATTTTATTTTCTCTGGTGACATCTATTTAGCCTTAGGAGTGCTTCCATCTAGAGCAGTCCCTTTGACATATCCTGTATGGGTTGTTTGTGGGAGGCAAATTCCCTTAACTTTTGCTTATCTGGAAATTGTTTAAACCCTCCTTCAAATTTTAATGATAATTCGTGCTGGGTACAGTATTCTTGGTTCAAGGCCCTACTGTTTCTTTGCATTAAATACATCATGCCATTCTCTTCTGGCCTGTAAGATTTCTGTTGAGAAGTCTGATGATAGCCTGATGGGTTTTCCTTTGTAGGTGATCTTTTTTCTCTCTCTGGCTGCTTTTAATATCCTGTCCTTGTCTTTGATCTTTGCCATTTTAATTATTATGTCTTGGTGTTGTCCTCCTTGGGACCCTTGTGTTGGGAAATCTGTGGGCTTCTATGGTCTGAGAGACTATTTCCTTCCCCAGCTTGGGGAAGTGTTTAGCAATTATTTCTTCAGGACACTTTCTATCCTTTTTTCTCTCTCTTCTTCTTCTGGTACCCCTATTATGCGAATATTGTTCCATTTGCATTGGTCACACAGTTCTCTTAATATTCTTTCATTCCTAGAGACCTTTTTATCTCTCTCTGCCTCAGCTTCTCTGTATTCCTGTTCTCTGATTTCTATTGCATTAACAGTCTCTTGCACCTCATCCAGTCTGCTCTTAAGTCCTTCTATTGATTGTGTCATTTCTGTTATCTCCCTCCGGACTTCATCCCTTAGCTTTTGCATATTTCTCTGCAGGTCCATCAGCATGGTTATGACTTTTATTTTGAATTTTTTTTCAGGAAGATTGGTTATATCTATCTCGCGTGGCCCTCTCTCTGGGGTTGTCTGAGTGATATTTGACTGGACCAGATTCTTCTCTGCCTTTTCATGATGATAGAAGTGGTTGCAGGCAGGTGGCACGTGTTTCAGCTGGGAGAACAAAGCCCCTTCCTCCTTGGTGGACCCCTTGCCCTTCTTTGCTGCCTGTGTTCGTTATCCGAACACAGAGAGCAGTCTCTGGGATAATCTCCTGAGCTGCTGTGGGCGGGGCGGCCCTCGGGATAGCCTAGGGCACTGCGGGGGGTCGCAGATGCGCTGGGTGTGTTTTCCTGCAAGAACAGCGCCCCTTCATGCCTTCTGGACCTTGCTCCGGCTTCCACTGCCTGTGCCGTTTACCCGCACACCGGGAGCAGTCTCTGGGATAATCTCCTGAGCTGCCATGGGTGGGTTGGCCCTTGGGATAGCCTAGCGCACTGCTGGGGGTTGCAGAGGAGCAGCGTGTGTTCTTCTGAGAACGGCACCCCTTCATGTCTTCTGGACCTTGCTCTGGCTTCCTCTGTCTGTGCTGGGCAGCTGCGTGCCAGCGGCAGCTTTTGGGTCTGTCCCGGTTAGGTTCGTGCTGGGAGAAGACTCTGTGTGGTTGTTGTGGGCGGGGCTGTTCTCTGGCTGCTCCGCAGCTGTGGCAGGTCAGCCGGTTTGCTTTCAGCGCTGGCCGGGGGGGGGAATGAATGGCAGGCTGCTTATCGCCGTGAGGGGCTTTGGGGTTGCGTTACCCCCCAGGGGGTTACAGCGCCTTAAGTTCCTTACGATTCTCAGCCTGCTGGGCTGAGTGTGCTGGGACGATTTTGTCCAGCTGTTAAGCCCTTGTCCCTTTAAGACTTTTAAAAAGTGCCCACTTTTCTTTTGTCCCAGGGGAGCCGGCTGTGGGGACCCACTCGCAGTCTCTGTCTTGGATTTTACTTTCCCGTTTCTCTAATATCCAGTACACCATGCAGTGTGTGTCTGTGCTCCTGGCGCAGATTACTAGGGCTGGTTATTTAGCAGTCCTGTGCTTTCACTTCCTCCCCACTGTGATTCTTTTCCTCCCGCTGGTGAGCTGGGGTGGGGGGAGTGCTCGGGTCCCGCCGGGTCACAGCTTTGTATCTTACCCTTTCTGTGAGATGCTGAGTTCTTGCAGATGCAGATGTAGCCTGGCTGTTGTACTGTATCTTCTGGTCTCTCTTTTACAGAAGTCTCGCTTGGACAGAGTTTTTAAAAAGAGTTTTCTTTAAAGCTCCAAAACCACAGATGGCTTTTGAAATTGTTTTCTCCCTTTAGTGCCAACAAATGCCGGCCTTGTGAAACTGTTGTCTACATTAGACACAGGAACTATATGCAATCATCTTCATATAAGGCTCTGTAAATACTTCTGCTTAAATTACACAATTAAAAAAACGCTACTAACATCTGAGCCTTAAAATCATACAATTTAACCACAAATAACACTATGAAACTATGACTATGAGACAGAATTAAAATGCAATGTACATTTTCTTATAGGATTACAAATTGACAAGTTCACTTAGTTCTTTGTGGAGAAATAACTACACTGCAAATTCCCATGTGAAGGCAGCTCCAACCAAAAGGCAAACCTAATAGCACAGACATTTCGAAAGGTGTGGATACTAAATTATTTGTAAAGAAGTGACAATTTAACATACGCACTATTTTCCCTCTGGAGTCCATCCAGCTCTGGCAATATATTCAACTCCTTCAAACAGAATCTCAAAAGGCTGAATTAGTTCCTTATCTATGACATCTATAATCTATTAAAAAAGAAAAAAGGAATCTAGTTATTGAAGACTTAACAAAATAGCTTAAATAGCTTACTAGTTTACTTAAATCATTATCTTTAACAGCATGATACTTTTTCAAACTTACATGTTTAAAAAGACCTTAAGGATATAGCAAAACCAGCAGTAAGTTGTGGGTTTCCTAACAGAGTCTAAAAATCTTTTTCCCATGAGTTTATACTAACAGAACCCTTGATAATAACTGATAAGAATCAAGTTTTAATTACTTTAGACTCTAGCATTTAAGAAAAAAATAATAGTCCCTAGTTCTGTATATTTCAGCCTTAAATATTATTTGTGTAGCATATTAGTAAAATGGCCCTGGGTAAGTCAAACATTTTTCCTTTTAAAGTCTAACCAACACAATTAAAAAAATAAATTTAAAAAAATGGGCAAAGGATCTGAATAGACAGTTTTCCAAAGAAGATACACAAATGGCTGATAAGTCCATGAAAAGATGCTCAGCATCATTAACCATCAGGAAAATGTAAATCAAAACCATAATGAGATACAACTTCAAACCCACTAGAATGGCTGTAATAAATAAGACAAACTGTAACAAGTATTGATGAAGATGTGGAGAAGCTGGAGAGCTCACACTGCTGGTGGGAACATAAAACAGTGTAGCCACTTAGAAAAGTTTGGCAGTTCTTCAAAAGGTTAAACAGAGAGCTATATGACCCAATAACTCCACTCCTAGGCACATAACTAAGAGAAATAAAAACGTCTACCCACATAAAAACCTGTACACATAGATTCATGATAGCTTATTCATAGTAGCCAAAATGTGGAAACAATCCAAATGTCCATAAGCTGATGAATGGATAAATAAAATGTGGTATTTCCATATGTTAATTACTATTAATTTTAATACAATGAAATTACTTTTTAGGTAATAAAAAGTAATGAAGTGCTGATATGTGGTACAATATGGATAGAGCCTGAAAACATGATGCTAAGTGAAAGAAATCAGACTAGATACTATACGATTCTAAAAGAAATGTCCAGAATAGGCAAATCTGTAGACAGAAAGTAGATTAGTGGTTGACCAGGGACAGGGGGAATACTGAGGCTGTGGGGTGATGACTAAGGGATGTGGGGTTTCTTTTTGGAGTGATGAAAATTTTCCAAAATTGATTGTAGGAATGGTTGTACAACTCTGTGAATATAAAAGCCATTTTGAACTTTATATGACTGAACTGTATATAAACTGTATATAAATTATATCTTAATAAAGTTGTTAAAAAGAAGTATAACAGGGAAGACTGCTTTTTAATTAATCTTGTGTGTATTCAGCTTATAAGCATTTGACTGTCTAAAAGAAAAGCAGCTATGTAAGAGAAATGTGGGATATTTAACCACAGACAGCTATCCAGCACAGAAGGTAAGTCACCAGTCAATAACTACTATATTTTTAATAGTTATATGGAGAATTAACAAAGACAAAAAGGAAAAACTATTGGAAAGGAGTGGTAAATACATATATCCCCATATTCCTATCTTGGGAATATAGAAGTAGTAGAAAATTAGGTCAATCTGAAATCGTGATTTACAGATGTTGCAGCAAGTATAAAAAATTAAAAAGTATATCTAAGATCTTTACTAGACTGATTTAACTACTCAAATGACACAAAAAGTTAACTCAACATTTTATACTTACCCTTCCTTCAGCATCAATCATTATTTCTGACATCTTAAAAGTAACTTTTGGATTTGCTGTGCCTTCAGAGAGATATATAAACAAATAATAATAAACATGTACAATTATTCAAACTGATTTTGCCAGATAAATCCTCTTTACACTTCAGTTAAATCAGGAATATTGTATAGTCAGGGCTTTACTGCATAAGAATCTCAGAACAACACCTCAAATTTGTAATTTTCAATATGGGTATAAAAAAAGGCTGAAAAACATCAAGAGTCAGTATGAAATAAACTGTTTTATAACTGAAATGCTATAAACAGCAAAATGGGGGGAAATTACTAATTTACTAAGAACATAATCCCTTAAAAGTCTTTACTTCCCAGCAAAGACACCTTTTTATTCATTCCTTGAAATAACCAACTTTGTGCACTTCCCTAGGTTTGAAAATAATTCAAAATTAGCCTGCAATTAAGAAACCTACTTCAGTGACACTTAATGAACAACAAACTTATCCTTACTAAGGCTGTAAATGACCAATGTTGACTATACCTTTGGATGACTACAGAGAATTTTGTTCAGAAAGTAGAAATGAGTGAATATAAATATCAACAGAATACAGTACCTGTTTTAGGATAACGGAATGAATCTGCCCTCCTTGTTTCCAACATAGGGGACGTAACATGAATAATTTCCACCTCAGATTCATCGTTTTCCTCATACAGAATTCTAAGAATTTTG
>JAVSCE010001134.1:0-216699 GCA_032199065.1 Smutsia gigantea
AAACTAGAAATAAATTTTAGAAAGAAATCAAAAAGGCTCACAAATACATGGAGACTTAACAACACTCTCCTAATTAATCAATGGGTTAACGACCAAATCAAACAGAAATCAAAGAATATATGGAGACTAAGGACAACAACAACACAAAGCCACAACTTCTGTGGGATACAGCAAAGGCAGTTCTAAGAGGAAAGTATATTGCAATCCAGGCCTATTTAAAGAAGGAAGAACACTCCCAAATGAATAGTCTAAAGACACAACTACTGAAATTGGAAAAAGAAGAACAAATGAGGCCCAAAGTCACCAGAAGGAGGGACATAATAAAGATTAGAGAAGAAATAAATAAAATTGAGAAGAATAAAACAATAGAAAAATCAATAAAACCAAGAGCTGGTTCTTTGAAAAAATAAACAAAATAGATAAACCCCTAGCCAGACTCACTAGGAGAAAAAGAGAATCTACACACATAAACACAATCAGAAATGAGAAAGGAAAAATCACGACGGACCCCACAGAAATACAAAGAATCATAAGAGAATATTATGAGACTCTATATGCTAACAAGCTGGAAAACATAGAAGAAATGGACAACTTCTAGAAAAATACAACCTTCCAAGACTGACCAAGCAAGAAACAGGAAAACTAAACAGACCAATCACCAGTGACGAAATCGAATTGGTAATCAAAAAACTACCCAAGAACAAAACCCCTGGGCCTGATGGATTCACCTCTGAATTCTACCAGATATATAGAGAAGAAATAACACCCATTCTCCTTAAAGTTTTCCAAAAAATAGAAGAGGAGGGAATACTTCCAAACTCATTCTATGAAGCCAGCATCACTCTAATACCAAAACCTGGCAAAGACCTCACCAAAAAGAAAATTACAGACCAATATCCCTGATGAACGTAGATGCAAAAATACTCAACAAAATATTAGCAAACCGAATTCAAAAATACATCAAGAGGATCATACACCATGATCAAGTCGGATTCATCCCAGGGATGCAAGGATGGTACAACATTCGAAAATCCATCAACATCATCCACCACATCAACAAAAAGAAGAACAAAAACCACATGATCATCTCCATAGATGCTGAAAAAGCATTTGACAAAATTCAGCATCCATTCCTGATTAAAACTCTCAACAAAATGGGTATAGAGGGCAAGTACCTCAACATCATAAAGACTATATATGACAGACCTACAGCTAACATCATACTTAATGGCGAGACGCTGAAAGCTTTTCATCTAAGATCGGGAACAAGACAAGGATGCCCACTCTCTCCACTGTTATTCAACATAGTACTGGAGGTCCTAGCCACAGCAATCAGACAAAAACAAAGACATACAAGGCATCCAGATTGGTAAAGAAGAAGTCAAATTGTCACTATTTGCAGATGACATGATACTGTACATAAAAAACCCTAAAGATTCCATTCCAAAACTACTAGAACTAATATCTGAATTCAGCAAAGTTGCAGGATACAAAATTAACACACAGAAATCTGTTGCTTTCCTGTACACTAATGATGAACTAACAGAAAGAGAAATCAGAAAAACAATTCCATTCACAATTGCATCAAAAAGAATAAAATACCTAGGAATAAACCTAACGAAGGAAGTGAAAGACCTGTACTCTGAAAACTACAAGACACTCCTAAGAGAAATTAAAGAGGACACTATCAAATGGAAATGCATCCCATGCTCTTGGCTAGGAAGAATCAATATTGTCAAAATGGCTATACTACCTAAAGCAATCTACAGATTCAATGCAATCCCTATCAAACTACCAACAGCTTTCTTCAATGAACTGGAACAAATAATTCTAAAATTCATATGGAACCACAAAAGACCCCGAATAGCCAAAGCGATCCTGAGAAGGAGGAATAAAACGGGGGGAATTACACTCCCTGACTTCAAGCTCTACTACAAAGCCACAGTAATCAAGACAATTTGGTATTGGCACAAAAACAGACCCACAGACCAGTGGAACAGAATAGAAAATCCAAACATTAACCCAAACATATACAGTCAATTAATATTTGATAAAAGTGCCTTGGATATACAATGGGGAGATGACAGCCTCTTCAGCAGCTGGTGTTGGAAAAACTGGACAGCTACATGTAAGAGAATGAAACTGGACTACTGTCTAGCCCCATACACAAAGGTAAACTCAAGGTGGATCAAAGACCTGAATGTAAGTCATGAAACCATAAAACTCTTAGAAAAAAACATAGGCAAAATCTCCTGGACATAAACATGAGCAACTTCTTCATGAACATATCTCCCCGGGCAAGGGAAACAAAAGCAAAATGAACAAGTGGGACTATATCAAGCTGAAAAGCTTCTGTACAGCAAAGGACACCATCAGTAGAACAAAAAGACATCCTACAGTATGGGAGAATATATTCATAAAAAACGTATCTGATAAAGGGTTGACATCCAAAATATATATAAAGAACTCATGCACCTTAACAAACAGAAAGCAAATAATCCAATTAAGAAATGGGCAGAGGACATGAATAGACACTTCTCCAAAGAACAAATTCAGATGGCCAACAGGCACATGAAAAGATGCTCCACATCGCTAATCATCAGAGAAATGCAGATTAAAACCACAATGAGATATCACCTCACACCAGTGAGGATGGCCAACATCCAAAACACAAACAACAACAAATGTTGGCGAGGATGTGGAGAAAAGGGAACCCTCCTACACTGCTGGTGGGACTGCAAATTAGTTCAACCATTGTGGAAAGCAGTATGGAGGTTCCTCAAAAAACTCAAAATAGAAATACCATTTGACCCAGGAATTCCACTCCTAGGAATTTACCCTAAGAATGCAGCAGCCCAATTTGAAAAAGACAGATGCACCCCTATGTTTATCGCAGCACTATTTACAATAGCCAAGAAATGGAAGCAACCTAAGTGTCCATCAGTAGATGAATGGATAAAGAAGATGTGGTACATATACACAATGGAATATTATTCAGCCATAAGAAGAAAACAAATCCTACCATTTGCAACAACATGGATGGAGCTAGAGGGTATTATGCTCAGTGAAATAAGCCAAGCCGAAAAAGACAAGTATCAAATGATTTCACTCATATGTGGAGTATAAGAACAAAGAAAAAAACTGAAGGAACAAAACAGCAGCAGACTCACAGAACCCAAGAACGGACTAATAGTTACCAAAGGGAAAGGGACTGGGGAAAATGGGCGGGAAGGGAGGGAT
Source organism: Smutsia gigantea (assembly GCA_032199065.1). Lineage (NCBI taxonomy): Eukaryota > Metazoa > Chordata > Mammalia > Pholidota > Manidae > Smutsia > Smutsia gigantea. The sequence continues at coordinate 3,241 of JAVSCE010001134.1, forward strand.
AAGAGGGAAAAAGGGGCATTACGATTAGCAGATGTAATGTTGGGGGGGCACGGGGAGGGCAGTACAACTCAGAGAAGACAAGTAGTGATTCTATAGCATCTCACTACGCTGATGGACAGTGACTGTAATGGGTTTGGTGGGGGGGACCTGATGAAGGGGTAGTTTAATAATCGTAATATTGCACATGTAATTGTAAATTAATGATAATAAAATAAATTATATTAAAAAAAATAATAATAATAATAATAATTCTAAAAATATTTGCCTTAAAGTGTTGTAGAGATTACAAACCACCAGAAGTGAGTCTTGCATAATATTTGGCATGTAGGATACTCTATGGATTTCGTTGTTTTCATAAGCAGCATTTTAACACAACGTAAAGCAGGGAAATCCAAGGTAAGTGGGCGCTGACCATCTTCAACATGGAGAATTAAATTGGGGTGATATTATTTTTCCTCCCCAGGTAGTTAGAGACTGGTTGTGTGCCCCAAGTCTAACTAAGTGGATGCTCTATGTCCATCTTTGAGTTTTGCGAGTGAAACAGTAGCATAAGTCAGCGATATTTACAATGCACAGTGTTTCTCAACTGGGGCCCTTTTATAATGTCTGGGAAACGTTTGATGTCAAGACTTGGGACGTGCTATTGGCATCTGATCAACAGAGACTAGCCAGGCTGCTAGGCATCCTGCAATTCACCGGAAAGCCTCACCAATCAGTCTGTCCCGAATGTAAAGAGTGCTGAGGATGCGCAGTCCTGGGACAGTGCTTGTTAGCAGGGTGCATGAGGCAGTCTCACAGCCGCAGGGTGGACAGGACGCAGGGTGGGTCCTGCTGTCAGCCGCACTGCAGGGTCTTCCGCAGATGGCTTTGTGACAACCTTTTTTGCATCTTGGCCATACCTTGTCTGCTGGGATTTCTGCTTGATCTCAGCACTCCAGTTTTTTAATTTAATTTTAACCTACATGATACACTCTTCCAATAAATTACTTAACGCTTAATTAATTTCATTTTAGCCATTAAGAATGTCTGCTTAATAGAGACTGTCAGTAGCATCTAGTATCACAGATATCATTATTAATAACAAATTCATTAAAAGGAGGGAGGATCTAACTTACTTTTTAACAATATCAATAGCTACCATTTAAGTATTTACACTTGGCTAGGGAAAGTACACATGATATGCACTTTATTCCCTAAAGCCACTTTGCAAAATAAGCATTCATGTCTCTATTTGATGATGTTCATTTTGTTTTGTTTCATTTATATATTCCACAGGTAAGTGAAATCATATGACATTTACCTTTCTCTGCCTGACTTATTTCACTTAGCATAATACCCTCTAGGTACATCCATGTTGTCACAGATGTCAGGATTTCTTTCTTTTTATCACTGAATAATATTCCACTGTGAATATGTATGTAGATTCATAGACACCGGGAAGGGACTGGTGGTTACTATAGGGGAGGGGTTGGAGTACATGGGTGGGGTAGGTAAAAGGGATAAAGAGGCTCAAATATCTCAATTATAATATAAGTTGGTCATGGGGATGGTTGTACAGTGTGGAGAATACAGCCAGTGATTCTGTAACATCTTCCTATGTTGACAGGTAGTAAGAACATAGGTTGGTGGAAAGATTTAATAATGTATATAACTGTTGAATCACTGTGTTGTAGACTTGAAACCAATATAATATTATATATAAACTATACTTCAATAAAAAATACACTTATAAAAAAGGAAGAAAAAAGAAATGATGACATTGGGTCTACCCCATCATCCAGCTAATAGTATCAGACCCAAGTTTCAAACCCAGACCTTTTCAACTCTAAAGACTTTTTCTTTCATTAACCATTTGACTTCCATATGTACAGATCAGCCTACAACTTCCTTTCATTTCAGAACAAAAATTATAGTCTCTTTTGCTCCTCTCTAACTTCTATCCCACTCTAGTCTGGCCTTTTACCCCAAACATTCCATCACACTAGGGGTTTTCTAGGGGTCAAACCCAGGCAACTGAACTGCTTTTTCCTTCTCAAAATTCCACCCCCGCCTATTGTCAGGATTTCCCTAACTGTTTGGTGTCCTCTATCTACTCCTTCTCAGTTTAATTAGCAGGCTCTTCTAACTCTGCCCAACTCTTGAAATTTGGTGTTCATGTGGTCTTCCTCTTGGCGCCTTCTCTTCTCATGACACACACTCCGTGGACCATCTTATCTACACTACGTCATTTCATGATGCCATATAAGTTTAATTTACATCAATACTCATTCTTTAATCAAGAATGATGTAGAAATAATTTAAATGCCACAGTTTAATATGCAAACCTTCAGATACCCTTCTGGCTACTTATTAGATAACTTGAAGATTACATCAACTTTAGAAACAAAATTATCTGAAATAATACTTAACCTACAGGATTCTACTTGATCAATTAAACGATGTCCTTCATTGTCTCTAAGGTTGGGCTTAAAGTTTGCTATAAAATGTTCTATGAATTCCAGCTTAGAATAATACAATGTGAGATCACTCAAATTAAATCATCCCAGACTCCAATTTGCAAGTAGAGAGAATGGCTTTATTTCCTTGCCCGCATTCTTTTTTTCCAGCCGTGAGACAACAATTAGTTATTACTTCTGAAGGATAGAAAGCCAAAAGCCTGCTCAAGTTGTCAGGGAATCCTGTTCTCTTGAGCAGTGATTACAGCTACATAGTGAAAACTACACACTTAGAATGAGTGAACCTGCAGAGAACTACATTATCCTATTTGCTGCTCTGAAGCAGTTTCTCAGAGAGTGGGTCATCGTAACGTAAAAAAAGTCTTTTTCCCTCCATGCTACAATTAGCAATAGTTACTCCATGACAAAGAAGAACTAGACTTCTAAAATAACAGTTCCATGTCACATGGCTTTATAAGTGAAGTATAGACACTGCTGTTTTCCTGAAGCATGCTGTAGATCGCCAGCATGGCAAGGGCAGCCGGGGTTTCTGGCCTCAACCACAGAATTCTAGGAATTGATTTTCAGCACACATCACCAACCCACCTTTTTCCACCCTTTCAATGAATTCCCCTGCTTCCAGTATTTGCAAGCTGACCTCAGTTAAGCCTTCTTATTTCTTCAAAGATAGTTTAACAATATTGAACTTCAAAAGGAAATGGGTCAGGCTCTACATTGCTTTGCTTTGAATAAATGGGATCTCCTCAAATTAATTCTGATATATACACTACCAGAAACAGAAATGGCTGGCAATTTTTAAGTAAATTTGTCTTACTTGGCAATAGATCATAATATAAAATGTCCTTTTATAGAAAATAGTTGTGCTTAGGGCTTAATAATGGTAGATAGGATTATGATCCTTGATTGACATCTTCCTACAAGTTTTGGTTATATAAAAGATGCCTGTGAACAATATACTAAGAAATAAATTTTATCTTCATAAATATTTAAATTCATTTTCATCAAATTATTAAAAATAGGTTGAAATATGTTATTTTACGTGGATTTCATCTGGATCCTGGTACTAGAGATAAAAATGACATTTATGTTTAATATCTAGGGTACCACATATTGTGAAAAGACAACATGTTGTAACATTTAAATTTCTATACTTTATCTGAATACAAATTGAGTATTTCAGATTCACCTGGCATTGTGAGATAGAGGGCCAGACATAATCACTATATGGCATTTCCTATATGCTCAGTACTATAATTATAAATGCAGTAATATTTTCCCTTTTTTATGGAATTACACAAAATACATTTTATCAGAATTTCTGATATTTGTTGGGCACAAATCTACAACACTGCTGCAGATGGTGATTTCTTCTGTGTGTGAACTCAAATTTTTATGTATTACAATTATATCTTAGTATATCTGATGTATAAGATGCTTACAGTTTCACACATCTTATTTTTTTGACTTTGTCTTTGTCATACTTCCCTTTTGATAGTTGGCTTTGGAGGGAGGGTCATGGGCATTTTTTGCATCTGGATTACAGGAAATGGAGCTGAATTGACAGTTAATTGGGTCCACTAAGATATTATTATTTGATTTACAGTCATTCTATATGTAATTAAGTTGTTGTTAGCCATGGTTAGAAGGGCCTTCAGAAAGAGTCTTATCACTTGCCACACTGACTTAACAAGTGCGACACATTCACTTGTAAAGGCGCCTGCCCCTGGAAATATTGCAATATCAGTACATCCTATATCTCCTAGCACCAGATGTACACGGTAGTGGAGGAAAAATAATGTTTGAATATACAGAACCAAAACCAGAACTCATCTGTGGAAAATTCTTAGTCATTATATGTGCAAAATATTAAGTGAGAGATTTTAGTTGCTTCAATACCTAGCAAAACCAGAAGTCCTCTCCTGTCAAGAGATGGACACTTATATTCACTTAATCAGCACATACAATTATATGGGCACCCTCTTATTTTTTAATGGTAATTGTACAAAATAGGAATTATCAGAACTACTGTGCTTGTAAGGTAGGTACAGGCTTACAGCAGCACTACAAATCCTGAATAAATCTGTATGTGAAGTCTCATGTTTTATGTATACAGATTATGTCTTAGCAGATCTAACACATTTTGTCCTGATAAAGTCTAACAGTTAAAAAAAAAAAAGATGTGTAAAATTGACACCAGTGCAGCAAACAGCCTGAAGGAACAAGTGTTCCAGGGATAAATCTCCTACACATTTGTCAATAATTCAAAATAATCAGTATAATTGGTTCACAAAAGTGAGTGGCTCAGTGCGACACAGAGACAGTTTAAGCATGCATTTGAAGTGCTCTTAGGTAGCCTTAATTTCAGATTAATCTTTAACACTTTTTCAAAATGATTGATCTTGACAAAATTTAAAGCATGATAGAAACTGTTCTAGTTAGCCAGACATGTACAAACACACACAAAACAACCAGCAGAGTTTCAAAATGTCAAAACTATGTTATTACATCATAGCGGAACTTAAAGCCTCTGATGGTTAAAATCACAAAGAAATCTAAATTCTCAATCATAAAAAATAAAAATATGATTAACCAACTAGAAGATTAAATTATCTTTATATGGCCCCTACAGCAAATGATATTTCAAAATTGTGGTTATATGAAGAGATAATAAAAGCTATGCTAGAGAAAAAATTTTAAAGCCCAAAGTGTATAAGAATATTCTGTGTAGATAGAATAGAGATGTTCTATAATATTTTATAGTAATATGCAATATTAACAAAAATGTTGCATTACTTTTCTATGTAAAATTGTATATTTTTTGCATGTGCATAAATGAATGCAATCTCCCAAGGCTACAGTAATAATTATTTAAATAACATTTCTATCCAGAGCCTAAACAACAAAGACAAGGTGATGATCTGTTTATTGTGTCACAGTTAAAACAGGGAAAATTCAGTTCGTGAGGTATTTCATTTTCTACCCAGATCTCATTACTTCTTCTTTGTCAATAATCTCTGTGCAGTCTGAGTAATACTGTATAATAGGTGTAATTTAATAATTCCAGCATAGCTTTCAGATGCTTACATTACAAATGACATACATTTATAGTGGGCTGAATAATAGCCCCCAACTCCCATCTTCCTATTGTCCAATCCAAAATCCTTGGAAAAATTCTTTACCCATCTCTTTCCCTCATCCCTTTATCCATTATATCAGCAAATCCTGTTAACCTAACCTGTAAAATACATGCAGAATCTAACCACTCCCACCACCCTACTGCTATCTTCCTAGTCTAATCCACCATCATCCCTCACCTGATTCTTCCAATAATTTCCTAATTGATGAGCTTTCTTCCCCCTTTGTCCTCCTTTCTTCCTATCAGTCTATTGTCAGTACAACAGACAGAGTAATTGGTAAAAGTAAATCAGATCATGCCACTCTTGTGTTCAAAGGATTCCTGTGTTTTTCCCTTTTATTCTGAATGAAAACCTAAGCCCTACTATGGTTTACAAAGCCCTGTGTGATCTGGCCTCTACACCTCCCTTACTCTTCTCCAGTCACACCGACATTCCATGAAACACCATATTCTTGCCTCAGAGATATTTCACTTGCCAGAAATTCTGTTCCTTATATCTGCTTGTTTCTTTTATTTCCTTCAGGACTTTATTCTTCAGGACTTCACTTTCCGAGTGAGGTCTTCTTTGGGAGCATCTTTATTTTCAGTGTTCAGGTACTTCCAACCCCCCTTCCTTGTTTTATTACTCCCTGCAGTGTTTATCAGGAACAAATGTGGACTACACTGTAATTATCATTGGTGGGTTTTTTTTTCCATACTCCCATCTGGGATGTAAACTTTATAAAAATAGAATTAGTCATGTTTTGTTTGTAACTATATCAGTTGTGCCCACAAAAGTTCCTTACAGGGGTAACTACTTAATAAATATTTCATTTCATATCCAGATAAAGTGAACTCTCAGGGATTTTTAAAAAGTGGTCTACCTATATGGCTTGTGTTGTATCTTATCAATCTCTTTTCAAACACATATCATCATTGCTGCTGGCTCTGGTCTTGGCTTCTCTGTCTATCTGCAGACTTACTTCAGCAGCCAACAGACTGTATCCTTGCTTTATATTTTGCTACTTCCCACAACGTAGCTGGTGTGCTCTTTCCCAGAGGCAAAGCTGGTCACATCCATCCCCACTACATATGCTTCCGTGGTGTTCCTAGGGTTTCACAGTAAGGTCGTTAGTTTCCCTTCCACTCAAGGAGGAATATTGGAAAGGTATAAATGAAAATAATATATCATAGAAAGGGACGAACTTGAATCTACATAAACTTACTGAAAAGGGAATTACTTACAAGTTTTGATATTTTAGTTCTTGTTAGTACAAAAAGTTCACAATGTACATCATAACTCATGGCAAGTTACAAACGTGTATAAGAAATGACATTGATAACTGGGGTCTTAATGTATCCAAGGAACACAAATGGCTTCTAAGGCTTTTGTGGAGTTGAATAACTTGAATCACTTCTGTTTTCTGTTCATGATGTTTTGATCAGCTGCCAGAGTTAGGGGTGTAATGTGGTCTTGGATCTATTTAAAAGTAATTAACTTTTTGAAATACCTTCAATCTTAATTTCATTTGAACTAACTCAACAACACAGGTGATTCATACATTCTATTCATAATACATATTCAGTTATATATTATGACTGATTCTGTGGTTTGTAACTAATCCTTTTCATATTCTTCAAACTGAAAATTTATGGTATGAGAATGCTACATAATCCTTTAATTTTATGTAATAAAGATTCAAAGCCAGAGTGTAAGCTGTGTCTATATTGAATATTTAGGCATATCTAAGTAGTTATAAGTAGCTATGGATAGTTTCTTTGACAAGGATTTTATCTGCCTGTGAACAGCGAGCGAGGTAAAAAAGGAAAGAGTGAGTTTGTTGGGACTTGAATGAATGATGGTGCAAAGATCTTGTTAGAAAGATATTGATAATGCAAGATGCCTGTTATGCAGATAAAAAATTCCAGAGTTGGAAAAGGTGAGTCTTTCTCAATTCGGTTTAGAGAAGATAGCTCAAGGGAGGGATGTCTGCATTAACGTGGACTAGAACGGGAGAATCAAGCAATAAAGACAAGAGAGCATGTACGGGACAGCAACTGTTTGCCTGTGGAACACTGCTTCCTTTTTCCAGAAAGAACTCTCCCCTTCTTGGTGGGAATAGCTCCTTCTCCACTCTACCCTAATCTAGTACTGGGATCTTTCCATCATGGAAACCCAATCTGCAACCCATAGGAGAGGCACAGACTTACGTCAGGCTGATCAGCATTTTTCTCCCAAGGATTTCTGTAATTACAGTTAAAGAAAAAAGGGCAGTTACTCTCTGATGGTAAAATGAATGTGATTTCTAGAGATGTCAGGTCCAAGCCTGCAACATCTTAAAAGAATTAGCTCTGATAGGATAAAGACAACTCAAAGGAGAAAAGAGAAAAAAAAAGGAATAAGAGAGAAGGGGAGAATGTGAGAAAGAGAAGGCTTGAGTCATGGTGGAGTTTGGAGTTCTTTGATTGTTCTAGTTTTAGTACAATCTCTGATGTTCCTGTAGTTCTGAGTTTTCTTAGGCAGGATTGTGATCAACCTTTTTCTCTGAGCTGATTTTAATTGAGTTTCTAATGCTTTCACCAAGAGAGTCCTAAGCAAAACGAAGTCTAACTAATGTAGTTAGTCTTCCTCCGAGATAACGGAGAGGAGAGAATGGAGTGCAAATCAAAACAGATGCTGAGAATCAGTAACAGGCAGAGTTTTGGTGTACAGGTTTTAGGATTTGTTGCCATATAGTTTTGATGACTTCGAATTAATTTTCCTCTTTATGTCATTGTCAAAGTCTTGTTAAAAACTTGTGGATTTTTTGAGAACCCTGAGTATAATATATTCTTTCTGGGTCTTTGAAGGCATAGTATTAGTAATTAATACTGAGAATAACAATTCTAGTTAAAAATCCTTTTACATGTGGAGGTAGGTAAGGGGAATTTCCCCTGAGGCGGGGACAAACATGAAATGAAAGGAAGAATCTCCTGTGGTAGGCAGGAATTCTTGATTTAAGAAATATAAGAACAGAATTCTGAGGCAGATCTCTTGAGAGCAAAAGTAACAGGAAAGGCCAGAGAAACCTTGGGTCTGAAATGGTTAAAGAAATAATGATACCAGAAATGGACCAAAAACAAGATTGTAGACTTAGCTTGAGATTCTCTATAATAGACTTGGGTTATCCATCCCACGATAGAATAAATGTTCTTGTATTGAACAATGAAGCTAAAAGTTAGGTGATGAGTAAGTCTGTAAATGGAATGTCCTCTGGGTCCCTTGCAGGCTTGAAGCAGTAGCACATGGTTTAGTGAATATATACATATATATATTCATTTCTTTGCAGTCATGACTAACTGTAATCAACTGGGAAAACGGTGACACTCCTAGTGATTCAGATTTGGGTTCCAGAATTCTAATGGCATTTGAATTCCAGTAAGGCCTTTTGACACTGTCTCCCAATGCTCTTGCAGGCATGAATGGTGAGGGGAAATGATGAAGAGTGAAGAACACAGGTTCTGGAGTCAGACTGCCTTAGAGTCCTGCCTCAGGATTCTAGGTACTAGTGGCATGACTCTGGGAAAGTTACATAGACTCTCTGTGACTCAGTTTTCTAATTTGTAAAGTGGGGAGGGGATGATAATACTACATCTTCCTAGATTGTTGTGACAATTATGTAAACCAACACATAGAGCTCCTGGAGCTGTCTCTAACCCATAGTGAGCTCAAGCTGTTTTTGACAATAAAATATTCAGATGGATTTAATAATGGCCAGATCCCTGAAGTGTTAAATATATGTGAAAGTTCTGGTTCATGTCCAAGGTATATAGCAATAACTAGGGCTGGATACAGATTATATGTCAATTGAAATTATTGATGGAAAAACGCCGGGAATAGTAGTGATATGTAAAATTGGAGAGAAGGACTGCAATATATCCTAAGTGATTAAAACAACAGGGAAAAAATTCTAAAAATGTGAAATAAAATAGAAATAAAGTCCAACACTAAAGTAAAAGATCTATACAAATAAAAACTTTGCAAGTCCAATATTAGAAATATGCAGCTAAATAAAAGTATTTCTAGCAAGACTTAAGGCTTTGATCGATGGCAAAACCAGGAGCCAATGGCACAGTGAAGATGTCAAGAAAGCTAACAGATTAGTATAGCTGCAGGGTCCTGAACCTGCTAGGTAAGAGTTTGCTTTACTCTGTCAGACCACAACTAGAATAATACACATAGCACTTTAAGAAGGACTACATTTGGAATCTTATATAAAGGATTTCTATAAAGTTCATGAAGTTTAGCTTTGTAAAAAATGAGATTTCACAGTAAAATAATATGTCCCTAAGTTAAAGAATTCTAAATGGAATAAACATTAACTTTATTTTATGTAGCTCTAGGCAGCATATTTTATATATGCTTGAGGAATGAGACTCGGAGGAAAGTATTTTCTATCTCAGTGTGACAATTCCTGCCTGCTCAAATGCCACCCAGTTTCTAAACCTGTCTTGTTTAAGTCAGAGAGCATATTAAAAATTTCTGCTTGAATGCGGAATGCATTCTAGAATATGAGACTACCTCCTTCACTGAAGTGTCCAGAATGCCAGGGATGAGCTTTGAGTAAGCTCATGTCATCCTAATGGTTTTGCAGGGCATCTAACATCTGTTCTTTCTTTTGCTAACAATACCTTGAATTACTTTTGAATTACCTCCTCACATAGTCTCAATTCACTCTGCTTTTTATGGGACTGACTTAGTAGCATACGTATGGACACTGTGATTGCTTAAGGATGATAATATGCCCCAATTTTGTCCAATGACACTGAGGATATTTGTTTGAATTGTTGGAAAAAGATACTTATGTTTCGCCACCCCCACTCCCTCCAACACACACGCACATATCACACATACACACAAACCATACTTGACTCTGGGAAGCTATTGTCTTTGTACTAAATCTTTGACATATGCCAGAAGATGTGGAACATATACACAATTGGATATTATTCAGCCATAAGAGAAGGAAATCTTGCCATTTGGGACAGCAACGATGGACTTAGAGGGCATCATGCTAGTGAAATAAGCCAGGCAGAGAAAGACAAATACCATATGATTTCATTTACATGTGGAACCTAAAAACAAAACAAAACAAAATGAACAAAACAGAAGTAGATGCATGGACACCGAGAGAGGCTGGTGATTATCTTTGGGGAGGGATTCGGGTGGGTGGGTGGAATAGGTGAGGGGGATAAAGCACAAAAATCTCAGTCATAATATAAATTAGTCACAGGGATGGAATTATGGCATAGAGAATACAATCACTAGTTCTGTATCATCTTTTTATGCTGATAGATAGTAAGTATACTAGTTGGGGTGAGGGTTAATAATGTAGATGACTGCTGAATCACTATGTGTATACTTGAAAGCAATATAATATTATATATCAACTACATTTCGATTAAAATATATATCAAAAAACAAGACATATTCTTAGAGTAGGTCCTAGTAATATAATTTGAAACCCTGGTACTAGTATAACCTTGGACATTTAGCTTGTGTGAGAACAAATTCCCTTTTTTATTTTTTAATTTGCTTAAACTTTTATGTTAAACTAATTATAGACTTATGCGAAAATTGTAGACTTCTCTCAACAGTGACATCTCATATAACTAAATGCATTATTAAAACCAGGAAATTGATTGGTGCAGTATAATCAACTAGACTACAGACCTTACTCAGATTTTGCCATATTTTGTATGCACTCATTTTTTTATGTCTATAAGAAAAAATAGACAAGACCTAAATAAATGGAGAAATATATGATGTTCATGTATCAGAACACAATTAAGAGAAAAATTCTTCAAAATATTTGTCTAGGTTCCATGCAATTCTCCTCAAAAGCCAATTAATATTTTTATGTACTCAGATCCTGGCTTCAGAATTTATAGGAAAATGCAAGAATCCTAGAATAGGCAAAACAATCTTGAAGAAGAAAATTGGTGGATGTTTATTTTCCTGATTTCAAGACTCTCTTTAAGCTACAACAGTTAGGACAGCATGGGATTAAAACAAGAATAGACAAATTGACCAATGAAACAAAATAGAAAGTCTGGGAATATAGAGACACATAAACAGTCAATTAATTTTTAACAAAGGTGACAACGTAATTCAATGGGGGAAAGAAAGTTCTTGAACAACTGGATATCCATATGGAAAAACAAAAACAAAATCCAAAATCTTTGAACCCCCTACACCATTCACACATATTTTATTCAAGAAGGATCACAAGGCCTAAACACAAAAACTAAAATGATATATCTTGTAGAAAAAGTGTAAGAGAAAATTTTCATGAACTTGAGGTAGGCAAAGATTTCTTAGATAAGACCTAGAAGGCATAGACCACATAAGAAAATATTTATAAATTGTACTGTATCAACTTAACATTTTTTTCTCATCAAAAGAAATGGTTAAAATAAATGAAAAGGTAAGCCACAAACTGGGAGAAAATAATACAGTAATTATGTATCTGATAAAAGACATAGCATATATAAGAAATATGGAAGGCCATATAAGAATACATAGAACATATTATTACAGAAAGGACTCATATAACTCAATCATTAAAGACAAACAACCCAATTAAAAGAGTGGCAAAGCCTTAAAAAAATATGCAAATGGCTAATAAGCACTTGAAAGGCACTTAGTTTACTAAGTCATCAGGGAAATTCTAATTAAAACTGACATGAGATACATTTCCCACCCATGAGAATGGCTAAGATTAAAAGTGTTTGTACAGATGTCATGGATACCATGGTGACTATAGATAATAATACCACATTATATATTGGAAAGTTGTTAAGAGAGTAGATCTTAAAAGTTCTCACCACAAGAAAAATATTGAACTATGTTTGGCGATGCATGTTACCTACAGTTACTGTAGTGATCACCTAACAACATACACAAATATCAAATTATGTTGTATACTTGAAACTAATGTTACATGTCAATTTTATCTCAATAAAAAATATTTGTAAGAGTATGACACAATTAGAAACTCAGAGATTGATATCTGGAGTATAACATAGTGCAACCATTTTTTAAAAGAGTTGTCTAGTTTCTTGAAAAGTTAAAAAAAAGTTTCCAGCAATTCTTCTTCTAGGAATTTACCCAAAAGAAAGAAAATGTTATATTCATAAAAAGACTTGTACAAGAATGCTTGTAATAACTTTACTCATAATAAATAAATACAGAAAACATCCCAAATAGTCAGTCATCAATTGGGAAATGGATATGTGTGCTATATTTATACAACTGAACACGCTTGAGCAATAAAGATGACTGCGCTGCTGATACATGCTACAAAATGGATAAATCACAGAAACATATTTTGAGTGAAAAAACCAGACACAAAGAGTATATACTCTATAATGGCATGTATTTCCTGTTCAAGAATATGTAAGCCCCTTCTCTGGGCTCAAATGGTGGGAGTAGGGAGATCTGATTGGAAACCAAGCATGAGGGAACTTTTCTTTTATTGGGGTATTGACTACATGGTTGCATATATTCACTACAACTCATTATACATAATATATGTGCATATTACTGTTATTTAAATCATGCCTTAATAAAAAAATTGAAGCTGAAGGAAAAATATTTCTTGAATCACTGACAATTTCCTGAATCAGCCCATATTCAATACGTATCTTTAGATACACTTGAGTTGAATTATTGCCTGTCCATTATGAAACCATCCTTCTTTCCATCAACATCAGTTCCTCAAGGCCTAGTACCTCCCAGTTCCAGTCTTTCCTCATTTCTAATTGGTCATCTAGTGACACAGCACATCTCAACAAGTTCTATCCAAGCAAAGGAATAACTAAAAGCAGAGACACAGACTTGCAATAAGATGCATTTCCCATCACACTGAATATTCAAAGTTCAGAAAGTGATTTTATTCTGTAGATATTTTGTAATGCCAATAGTACATGCCTGTTTCCATCCTAGGCATTTAGTGATATGGCTTCAATAAGTTGGGAATTAATAATTTATAGCTGTATTTTATTTAATTTAGTATTTTTCTTTTTTAGGCATTTCTTAGCTGCAACAATGACTGTACTTACATATAACATGAAAATAAACCATAGGACAGAGTCTTCATCCTGGCCATTTTAATGATCAGCAGTTCCTTCAAACTGATTGACTTACTGGTAAGTCACATCACTTTTTAAGACAAGATAGATGAATCAATCTTGTTATATTTTCATTACATACTGGCACAATCTATGATTTTTTTAATTGTATAATAAGCAGTTCATTGACATAAAAGTGTATCATTACTTGCAAGATGGCGGTGTGAGAGGTGAGACAGAGAGCTCCTCCCAAAACCACAAATTGTACAAAAATATAGTTAATTAATACAACTAACCTTAAAACAACATCAAGAAAGAAGGCTGAACCAGACTACAAACAGACCTCACGAATAGAGCACACCTCACTAAACATGGTAACATAGGAAAGCTTTAATCTGGCGGGACCCAAGCCCTTCCCCACCCCAGCTCACCGGCAGGAGGAAGAGAAATGGAGCCGGGGATGGGGGAGGAAGACTGGGACTGCTGAACACCTAGCCCTGGAGATCTGGTTTGTGAGCAGAATCCTATAGTGAGTAGTGCTCTGGACGTTGGGGAGCTCAGACAGGTGGAGTGCTTGAGAAATTGACATTCTAGCCGTTTGTGGAGGAGGGGATCCACACCTGGCTGCTCTGTGTCTGAGGAAAGGCAGGGAGTTTGAGAGGCTTCCTAGCAGCCAGAGGGCTGCTAAAGGGGCAGGGTTTGCACGGAGCTTGCTGTGCGGGAGAAGGGAGAGCTGGACAAGGTTGCCTGGGCACGCTCTGCTCAGCTGGTTGGGAACTTTGGGGAGCTTCAGATGCTCCATCCCCCTGGCTGCCTACTCAGCTCCGAGGCTCCCCACTGTGACACCCAGCCTGCCAAACCTTCCTACTGGCCTGCAGGCACCTGCTCACAAACCCGCAGTCACTGCGCAGGCATCAGGCCAGCCGGAGGGAGGCCCTGCCTACAACAGCTAGAGATGCAAAGCACAGAGGTTTACACAGTGTGTGCTTGGCCCACTGGCTCTGACATTGGAGACACGAACTGCAGACGGGAAGCAGGAACAGATCTTTCCTCCCCCAAGACACCAGCTCCATTCCCCTATGACCCCCAACCTCACTCTAGGGCCTAAGCAGCTCCAGAGACTGGAGTTTCTGTGAACTAGTGGGCACCACACAGAAATGTGAAATGACAAAAGAACATGGTTCAGACCGAAATCTCAGAAACCTTAGAAAGAGGGCCAAATGAAACAAAACTCACCAATCTTCCTGAAAGAGTTCAAAATAAAAATTATAAACATGCTTACGGAGGTACAGAAAATATTCAAGAAGTCAGGAATGAATTTATATTGGAGATTCAATCATTAAGAAATTCTGTATCTGAAATGCAACATACAATGGAGGGATTTAAAAGCAGATTAGATGTAATAGAAGTGACAGTAAATGGAATAGAAATTAGACAAGAGGAATACAAAGAAGCTGAAGCACAGAAAGAAAAAAAGGATCTCTAAGAATGAAAGAATATTGAGAGAAATGTCTGACCAATCCAAACGTAACAATATTCGCATTATAGGGGCACCAGAAGAAGAACAGACAGAAAAAGGGATACAAAGTGTCTTGGAGGAGGTAATTGCTGAAAAATTCCCCAATCTGGGGAAGGAAGGAATCTCTCAGGCCATGGAGGTGCACAGACCTCCCAATACAAGGGACCCAAAGAAGACAACATCAAGACATATAATAAGTAAAATGGCAAAGATCAAGGATAAAGACAGACTTTTAAAAGCAGCTAGAGAGAGAAAAAAGATCACATACAAAGGAGAACCCATCAGGCTATCATCAGACTTCTCAACAGAAACCTTACAGGCCAGAAGGGAGTAGCATGATACATTTAATTCAATGAAGCAGAAGGGCCTTGAACAAAGAATACTTTACCCAGCAAGGTTATCATTTAAATTTGAAGGAGGGATTAAACAATTTTCAGATAAGCAAAAGCTGAGAGAATTTACCTCCCACAAACCACCTCTACAGTGCATTTTGGAGGGACTCCTGTAGATGGAAGTATTCCTATGGCTAAAAAGATATCACCCAAGGGAAGACAAAGAGTACAGAAAATGATTCATAACATACAAAGAATGGAGGAGGAAAAAAAAAGAACCTTTAGGTTGTATTTGTAATAGTATATGAAGGAAGTTAAATTAGACTGTTAGATAGTAAGGGAATTGCCCTTGAACCTTTGGTAACCACAAATCTAAAGCCTGCAATGGCAATAAGTACATATCTATCAATAATCATCCTAAATATAAATGGACTGAATGCACCAATCAAAAGACACAGAGTTGCTGAATGGATTAAAAAACAAGACCCATCTATATGCTGCCTACAAGAGACTCATTTCAAACTCAGAGACAC
Source organism: Smutsia gigantea (assembly GCA_032199065.1). Classification (NCBI taxonomy): domain Eukaryota; kingdom Metazoa; phylum Chordata; class Mammalia; order Pholidota; family Manidae; genus Smutsia; species Smutsia gigantea. The sequence goes on from JAVSCE010001134.1 coordinate 19,308, forward strand.
ACACAGACTGAAAGTGAAGGGATGGAAAAAGATATTTCACGCAACTAATAGGGAGAAAAAAACAGGACTTGCAGTACTTGAATCAGACAAAGTAGACCTCAAAACAAAGAAAGTCACAAGAGACAAAGAAGGACATTACATAATGATAAAAGGGTCAGTCCAACAAGAGGATATAACTATTATAAATATCTATGCACCGAACAAAGGATCCCCTACATATGTGAAACAAATACTAACAGAATTAAAGGGGGAAATAGAATGCAATGCATTCATTTTAGGAGACTTCAACACACCACTCACTCCAAAGGACAGATCAACCAGACAGAAAATAAGTAAAGAGACAGAGGGACTGAACAACATATTAGAACAGATGGACTAACGGACATCTACAGAACACTCTATCCAAAGCAATAGGATACACATTCTTCCCAAGTGCACATGGAACATTTTCAAGTATTGATCATATATTAGGCCACAAAAAGAACCTTAATAAATTCAAAAAGATTGAAATTGTACCAACCAGCTTCTCAGATCACAAAGGTATGAAACTAGAAGTAAATTACACAAAGAAAACGCAAAAGCCCACAAACACATAGAGGCTTAATAATATGCTCCTAAATAATCAATGCATCAATGACAAAATAAAAACAGAGATCAAGCAATATATGGAGACAAATGACAACAATAATTCAACGCCACAAAATCTCTGGGATGCAGTAAAGGCTGTGCTAAGAGAGAAATATATTGCAATACAGGCCTACTTCAGGAAAGAAGAACAATCCCAAATTAACAGTCTGAACTCACAAATAATGAAACTGGAAAAGGAAAAACAAATGAGGCCCAAAGTCAGTAGAAGGAGGGACATAATAAAGATTAAAGCAGAAATAAATAAAATTGACAAGAATAAAACAATAGAAAGAATCAATGAAAGCAGGAGGTGGTTCTTGAGAAAATAAACAAAACAGATAAACCCCTAGCCAGACTTATCAAGAAAAAAGAGAGTCTACACACATAAACAGAATCAGAAATGAGAAAGGAAAAATCACTACAGACACCACAGAAATACAAAGAATTATGAGAGAATACTATGAAAAATTATATGCTAACAAACTGGATAACCTAGAAGAAATGGACAACTTTCTAGAAAAATAAAACCTTCCAAGGCTGACCCAGGAAGAAACAGAAAATCTGAATAGACCAATTACCAGCAAAGAAATTGAATTGCCAATATCCCCGATGAACATAGATGCAAAAATACTCAACAAAATATTAGCAAACAGAATTCAAAAATACATCAAAAAGATGATCCATCACGATCAAGTGGGATTCATCCCAGGGATGCAAGGATGGTACAACATTTGAAAATCCATCAACATCATCCACTACATCAACAAAACGAAGGACAAAAACAACATGATCATCTCCATAGATGCTGAAAAAGCATTTGACAAAATTCAACATTCATTCATGATAAAAACTCTCAACAAAATGGGTATAGAGGGCAAGTACCTCAACATAATAAAGTCCATATACGACAAACCCACAGCCAACATTATACTTAACACCGAGAAGCTGAAAGCTTTTCCTTTAAGACTGGGAACAAGACAAGGATGCCCACTCTCCCCACTTTTATTCAACATATTTCTGGAGGTTCTAGCCATGGCAATCAGACAACACAAAGAAATAAAAGGCATCCAGATTGGCAAGGAAGAACTCTAACTGTCCCTGTTTGCAGATGACATGATACAGTACATAAAAAACCCTAAGGAATCCACTCCAAAACTACTAGATGTAATATCTGAATTCAGCGAAGTTGTGGGATACAAAATTGATACACAGAAATCTGTTGCATTCCTATACACTAACGATGAACTAGCAGCAAGAGAAATCAGGAAAATAATTCCATTGACAATCACATCCAAATGAATAAAATACCTAGGAATAAACCTAACCAAGGAAGTTAAGACCTACACCCTGAAAAATACAAGACACTCTTAAGAGAAATTAAAGAGGACACTAATAAATGGAAATTCATCCCATGCTTTTGCTAGGAAGAATTAATATTGTCAAAATGGCCATCCTGCCTAAAGCAATCTACAGATTCAATGCAATCACTATCAAAATACCAACAGCATTCTTCAGTGAACTAGAGAAAATACTTCTAAAATTCATATGGAACCACAAAAGACCCCAAATAGCCAAAGCTTTCCTGAGAAGGAAGAGTAAAGCAGGGGGGATTACACTCCCTGACTTCAAGCTCTACTACAAAGCCACAGTAATCAAGACAATTTGGTACTGGCACAAGAACAGACCCACAGACAGTGGAACAGAATAGAAAGCCCAGATATAAACCCAAGCATACATGGTTAATTAATATATGATAAAGGAGCCATGGATATTCAATGGGGAAATGACAGCCTCTTCAACAGCTTGTGTTGGCAAAACTGGACAGCTACATGTAAGAGAATGAAACTGGATTACTGTCTAACCCCATACACAAAAGTAAAATCAAAATGGATCAAAGACCTGAACATAAGTCATGAAACCATAAAACTCTTAGAAAAAATATAGGCAAAAATCTCTTGGACATAAACTTCTTCATGAACATATCTCCCCAGGCAAGGGAAACAAAAGCAAAAATGAACAAGTGGGACTGTATCAAACTAAAAAGCTTCTGTACAGCAAAGGATATCACCAGTAGAACAAAAAGAGATCCTACAGTATGGGAGAATATATTCATAAATGACATATCCAAATTATATAAAGAGCTCACTCACCTCAACAAACAAAAAGCAAATAAGCCAATTAAAAAATGAGCAGAGGAGCTGAACAAACACTTCTCCAAAGAAGAAATCCAGATGGCCAACAGGCACATGAAAAAATGCTCCACATCACTGGTCATCAGAGAAATGCAAATTAGAACCACAATGAGATATCACCTCACACCAATTAGGATGGCCACCATCCAAAAGACAAATAACAACAAATGTTAGCAAGGATGTGGAGAAAGGGGAACCCTCCTACACTGCTGGTGGGAATGTAATTAGTACAACCATTGTGGAATGCAATATGGAGGTTCCTCAAAAAACTCAAAATAGAAATATCATTTGACCCAGGAATTCCACTCCTAGGAATTTACCCTAAGAATGCAGCATCCCAGTTTGAAAAAGACATATGCACCCCTATGTTTATCGCAGCACTGTTTACAATAGTCAAGACATGGAAGCAACCCTAAGTGTCCATCAGTAGATGAATGGATAAAGAAGGGGTGGTATATATACACAATGGAATATTATTCAGCCATAGAAGAAAACAAATCCTTCCATTTGCAACAACATGGATGGAGCTAGAGGGTATTATGCCCAGTGAAATAAGCCAGGCAGAGAAAGACAAGTATCAAATGATTTCATTCAGCTGTGATGGAATATAAGAACAAAGAAAAAACTGAAGGAACAAAACAGCAGCAGACTCACGGAACCCAAGAATGGACTAACAGTTCCCAAAGGGAAAGGGACTGGGGAAGAGGGGGGGGAAAGGAGGGATAAGGGGGAAAAAGGGCTATTACAATTAGCACATGTAATGTAGTGGGGGTGGGGGTGGGATAGGGAGATACAGGGATGGCAGTATAGCACAGAGAAGACAAGTAGTGACTCTATAACATCCTACTACACTGATGAGCAGTGACTGCAATGGGGTATGTGGTGGGGACTTGATAATAGGGGGAGTCTAGTAACCATTATGTTGCTCATTATTTTATATTAATAATAGCAAAATAAAAAATAATAAGAAATCTAAAAAAAAAAAGTATCATTATCTGAAATGTAAAGACCTCACATTATGATATATATTGTTAAAGATTGCTCCCTTTTGATTAAATAAATCAGAATAATTTCATTTATAATGCAATACAGTTAAATACAAAATTGTCAAAATTCACGATAAAATATATAGGGTCTCCCACTGCATTTTGTTAACTCAGAACTATTTTATGTTTCTTTGGCTATATACATACTATATTTATCTTATCTATACCTGGCTTAAAATAAAATATATCATTACAGTATAGGCTTTTGTTATCTCTACAGCTATTATTAATCTATGAAGTTCTGTAATAAAATTCATTGTTTAACTTACTCAAATAATAAGAATTGTCAAAATTGTCAAATCAGTAAGCAAAACCTTTGTTTCCATGTTTGCCCATGTGTTATCTAGATTAGATAAGATTAATGCAAAACTTTAGTTTCATTTTCAACAGTGCTTGATATATACATTTTTTCACTGAATTTTGTTTTTATATGTTAATACATTATATGCTACATACAATGTTTTATAAGAATCAAGGCAAATACTAGCTAAACAATTTTGTTTGCCAAATTGTGAGTAGGAAATAAGACATTAGAGTTATTTAGAAACCTTTAATTTGATAAAGCTTAATTTGCATATTTATATTCAATGAAATTAATGTCTGCCTCTTGCTATTATGCAACTAATTGCATATTAATGTTGCTAGTACATGTCATTCAACATAGTCTAAGAAAATTTATAAACATTCTTATGAATTCCCAGCTCATTATTAAGGATAACATCATAAACATCATTTATAAATGTGAATTCATGTTTAATTATGCTTACTGAACTTATTTTCATGGAAAAAATACCTTAAAAAGATATTTAAGGTATTTTAGGTATTAATCCCATTTTAGGATTTTCTTGTTGATGATGAAATTAAGCATGATTATTCTAGTTCCATTAAAAAGGTGTTTTAGTTTATATCCTTTTATTAAAAACCACTTTGTTACATAAAGCCTTCATTCTAAGGACACAAGATTTAGCCATGTGTTTACCTGTTCAGCCAGTTCAATTTTGTCAGGAGTACTTACTTAAATTCCTGCCTAAATTTATTGAACAACGGGAGAAAGCTATGATTATGACAAGTGTGTTAAAGAAATATATGAAATTACTGCCTTAAATTATTTACTACCTAGTTAAAAGTTAAAGTGAAAATAGACTTTATTGATTTTAATTTCAATAAAGAGAATTCTTTCTGTTGTGTCCAAGGTACCACTCCAAAGTGAATAAAAGACATTCATACTACAAGTAAGTCACACCCCATGAAACTTCCATCTTCCTTTTGAGTAAAAGGATATTAACTTTAATACATTTTGAACGCAGAGGGAAGTTATAATGTGAGGGGAAGTCATACATGTAAATAGCATTTCTGTTTATTGTACTTTTAAAAATTCCAACAATAAATGGGATTGCCAAGTGTCAGAATGTTTTCTTAAACTGGAAAGCCTGGCATTCAAGCTTTTTCTCTCTGGGAAACAAATTAAAAACTACCGTACCTATACATGTCAAGTTTTCTTTCTTTTCTTCCTAACTGAATGAGTTACGTTACAGTCGTATTGTGGCATGACTCTTGTTCTCCTGACTATGCTTAACATTGTCACTTAGAAACTGCAATTAGCAGAATATTTCTTTTCAGCACAGGGCAGAGAGCTTTTCCACACATATTTGAATTCACTTTAATGTGGTTTACTAATCAGGTTGTATACAGACATGTAAATTGTGGAAAGATTTACTTCTAAAATTATTTGATTCATCATTGTGTTGCTTTTCTAATTTTATCCAGAAATGTTAAGGTTATCTTGACATATGACCAATCATTTAGAAAGAGATCCATGGATATGAGTCAGTGACTGCAACAAACGAGATAATGAGTTAGTAAAGTGAATAGAGCATTTTTTGAGATATAGTTCTTTGGAGTGATGGAAATATTAAAATTTTAAATATCAAAAATAAAAATATATGTATAGATATCCTATGTCTAAGGTAAAGTACAAGACATATGCAGATTTTTGTTAATAACTGGGTAGAAGTAACAGTGGATTGATTTCCATATAATTTTTCAAGACATGAGAAGTATTTATCAGGTGACAATAACTTTTGTTGAAATGATTTGGAAGCATTACCAATCACTTTAATAAATGTAGACTGACTCCATGGTAAGACTACTCACTCAAGAGGTGTCTTTCTCTTCACATGTGGGGAAGTGGGTTTGTCCCTAGTCTCTTTATGGAAGTCTCAGCAAATGAAGATATCTTTACAAAACAATACATACAGGTATGCAATAAGAATGTGCATGTACTCTGCAAGAGGATTATCCTCTTACCGAGATCATAGAGAATAATGGGGTTTGGTTTTGTTACCGAGCTGCAGCTCAGTCCACGTTCTCTTCCCTGGACTTATACTTTCTGAACTGTTCCTCGTTGCAGCGAATGTGCAGAGACTCTGGCCACAACACCTTTCCCGCACAGCTTGCCATCGCTTGTCTGCCTGGTGCCCAGATGGCCCCTTAGTCACTTCAGGGCTGCTCACTTGGAAAACAGATATCTTCCCTTCTCTATAGTGCCTTTTTCATTGAACGTGCTGCTCTCCTCCCTCCCTTTTTTCTCTTCCTTCCTTTCGTATGTTTTCCCTTCCTTTTCTCAACCTTGTTTGATTTTGTATTTACTGCTTGACATCTGTGCCCTGGGTGGTAGATGAAGGAATATAATCATGAAAAAGAGGCTGTGGGGAGACTGATAAGAAAACCCAAATTCCAACATTCTAAGGGCAGGCAGCGAGTGCCCTGAGAGCACCAAGGAATGTACATAAGCATGTTCTGGTGAGTCAAAAGAGACATCACAGAAGTGGTTACACTGAAATTCGAAGGCTAGGCAGGAGGTATCCAGTCAACTACTGTTAACATATTTCTTACCCAAGTGTCTTTCATTCACCAGCCAAGTCAAGACCCTATTCCTTTTTAAATCCTGAGAGAAATCTCATTTCAATTAGGGGAGGGGAAACCTGGAGGGAAGATGAATTTCTTGCACTTAAATCCACTTAAGTCTCTAATACCTCTTTTTTATAAAATTGTGTTTTTATCTTTTTCTCCACAGTATTTGATGCCCTAGTTTTTCTTAATGTTCCCTTACTCGAAGCCTGAGTTTCTTTACAAACTATCATTCCTACTATTATTATTGCACTGAAATTTAAATCTCCAATTTTTTAACCCTGTATTTAAACAAACATTTCCCCAAGAAACTGTCAGGATATTAATTGATTAATAGATCAAATATATATTTTCCTTTTCCTGATGGCAGTTTCTTACCTGATAGGTAAGTTATATTATTCAAGAGGGGAAGGAGAAGAAACTAAATTACAGAAAAACAGCAGATTTTGAAATCCTTGCTTTATTTAGATATAGCCAAGATAGACAAGATCTGTTGAGCCAGAGACTTTGTCAATTAAATTCAGTTCTTATTTGTTCAGTTCTCAAAATACTACCAATATATTAACTCAGACATTCAATGAGGATGAGAATCATATTTTGATACTCTTCAGGCCTAATTTTAAACTGTCTCTATACTTTTATGTTTGTTAAGTTTATCTTTTTATTAGTTTTTTAATGAGAATTGTATCTTTTGTTAAGTTTAAGAGAATTGGAGAGACAATTTATGAAGCTAAATTAAAATATTTAACATTTTGAGAGTCTTTTCTCCTGTGTTTATTGCTGAACTTCCAAAACGAATTTTTTTCAATGTTGAATTAACTCTTAAACCAATGAAATATCTTTTTTGGTGGTTATGGAAAGTTTTTAATTTATGTAAATAGAGCACAAATAGAAATTTCAACCCAGTGTGAATACTTTAAGCACAATCACTATTTTCCAGAAGCCAAGAAACATGAAAAGTCAAAGAAAGCTGGCTGATGCAGAATTAGCTGGATAGCACCTTTTTGATGGCCTTCAATAGCTTTTTTAGAAGAGTAGAAGAAAGTCAGACTGAGCTCTTTATATTAGTGTTTATCAATGTTTTTGTTAGCAATTAGCATAGCATTTCAAGTGTCTCTATTGGAAAAGATATGATTAGAGATTAAACATATACCATCTCTGTATTAGCATAATTCTATTCCAATTATGACATACTCTTTGTTTCCAGAAATATCTCCGGATTCAAATATATTAAACTGACTTAATATTTAAAGTTATTTATTTGGGGGAAGTTAGGAAAAATTGTTGAGATAAAATCTTAATCAGAAAAAGCAAAATTTAAATATAACACTAATATTTTATGACAATTTGATCATTCAATTTGTATATACAGGTACAAAAATAAGTGCAGTAAAATTCCTTGATATTTTCATTTCAGCTACATTTAAGTGACAGGAAAGTTTTTCAATAATCTGATTATTTTATTTGAAATAATTGTCAGTAGATATAATTGAGTTCTGGAGTGGGTCATTTCAGTCAAAATTATTTAGTATCGCTTTGAGAATCAACATATCCTGACCTTTAATATGACTGATGTTTAAAACAATTATCACATAGGTCAAAGATATATAACACAATTACATGAGCTCATATGGAATTTCTTTGAGACAAAAGACATTTACATTTAAGGTATCTACATTTTTTTGGAGGCAAAATGTATTAAGGAACCCCTAAAATGGGTTGCCACTTTATGTGAGGCTTAATTCACATCTGGATTTCCTGTGAAAATGGATGTCATGCTGAGTTATTTGGAATACAGAAGTACATATTCCCACATACATACAAACACTTTGCTTTAATAGATACAAATACCATAACTGTTCAAAATCAGGATACCATTTCACTTTTCCTCTAATTCCTGTTTGTTGCAGAAAATCACTAACTTAAGCTATAACTATCTTTCCATAAGGTAAAAACATACATTGTCCTGGAAATACAATCTCCAGAAAAATGTTATGACATCAGAAGTAAATCTGTAAAAACCTTGATTACCATCTCCCATGAGGAATACAGAGGAAATAATTTCCTGTCTTTGTGCAATATTTGTGTGTAAACAAAAGATAGATGAATCTTTTCAAAATGAAATTATTAACACTCATTATGAACAGGTCGTTCACTAGGAAAGGAAACAAGGTAATTAGAGGGATGCTTGAAAGTAAGTTATGGGAAAGGCAAATAAAAGTTTTATTCATCACCCAGGAGAGTCCTTTGGTGTGAGAACTCAGCAAGTAGAAGGGATTTGGCAAGACGAATGAAGTGAAAGTGTAATGACTTTAATTTAGACTGGTTTCTGTCATGAATCCCCCATCTTCAAGAGCAAAGAGACTGAAGCAATGTAATAAGTTTGCCCCTTTATGAAACAAGATTGAGAAATTTCTGCCAGGTGTACCTCAGTGAATGGATGGTCTGGACACTCAGCAATTTCTATGACTAACAGAAGTTCAGCTACACAGAGTATTACAGTATTAGAGAAAAATACAAAAAGGAGTTTTTCTTTTTATGAGGCTATCACAGAAGAAAGTTATAGACCTCTCAAACAAATTTCTTTGAAAGGGAGTAAGTAGCATTTTTCAAACATTTCAGTTATATCAATTGTAGTGAATTCATTTCAAAAGCATCAATTCACTTTGGATTTCATAACTATAAAAAGTGTTTTAAACATCCATAACCTTGACTATTAACTTCCTCACTAAGTAAAACACAGATTTGTCTTGATTATTTGTGTGACTGTGTGTTTTCAAAAGGATTGGCTCACTGCCAAAAGAGTAGGAATGCATGAGAAAATGTTTCCCATATTTTGTATGTTCTGTTCAATTTTATTTTGCTCTTTGTTTTTGTTTTTGTTTGTTTGCACTCAGGAAGCAATAAAGTGATTAGTAATTTTATTGACAATTAATATGTTTCCAAGAAATTGTTAGCCAATTCCATTTAGTTATAATCCCCCACTGACCTAATGATTTCTTTTCACCAAGACTGTGGACATAGGAGGCTCTTGAACTCTTTTTCTCCCATGGGCACACCAAATGTACTGTTACATAGGAGCAATTACTCTGAAAGAAACCCAGAAACTAGCTGAGTGACTTCTAGACATTAGACAAAAGGAGAAAATACCTACACGGAAAGGTGGAGATACATTCTCACCATAAACCCCACCCTGGCACAATGCCAAATAATTAGGATGAAACTCCCGACTCCCAGCTTCTCCCTGAAGATCAAAGGGTTGGGCACTGACATTTGGCAGACCAACACTTAAGACTCCCACCCAAGATTTTGGCTCCCAAATCACATAGCTCTAAAAGCTAAGGAGGCTTGTGCTCCTGAGACGCACAGACTACAGCACACAGAGCAGCTGTTGTTAAGGGCAGGCACACGCTCCCACCGCTATTCCCTCAGGACTCAGGCAGAAGGAATGGGCCAAATGTGTATCTCCCACTATTTCCCTGAGAGAGGCTATCCGCGTACTTTGAAGGCTGCTGCCTAAGGGTAAGTCTTCTCATTTTAGCACATCGGGGTTCATTGTGATTCTCTCTGGAGACTGGAAAACCTGCAAGCATCTCTAACTTGTCCCCAGCCATCAGTATCTGCTTAGGAGCGTGTACATGGGTCTGCACCCCAGTTTTTGCACTACTACCTGGGACAGATCCCCAGATCATATGGCTCTTATCTAATGTTTCTTGCATTCAGGAATCTCACAGGATTGTAGTGAACAAGAAAACAGTTCTTGCAATAGCGCTCCTATCCCCCTGCAGCTGTACACCTGGGTGCAGTGTACAGGGACCAAGTAAAAACTTCCATCTCCCAGTTTCTTCCTGGAAGGGGCTCAACTGCATACTTTTCCATCTGCTGCCTGAGGGTCCAGCTTCTGAGAAGCTTTCATCCAGATGCTGAATATGATCCTCCCCTCTAGGACACTGACAAGTCTTAGTACAAAGTCATACACCACGATCAAGTGGAATTTATTCCAAGGATGCAAGATGGTTCAATATTCATGATCAATACATAAATGTGATACAAATGAAGAATAAAAATCGTATGATTATCTCCAAAGGTGGAAAAATATTATTTGAGAAAATTCAACATACTTTTATGATTAAGCAAACTGGGTATAGAGGGAAAATGCCACAACATAATAAAAGCCATATTTGAAAAGCTCTCAGCTGACATATTCAGTGGTGAAAAGCTAACAAGTTTTCCTCTAAGAGCAGGAACCACACAGGATGCCCACTCTCACCACTTTTATTCAACATAGTACTAGAAGACTTAGCCAGAGCAATTAGTCAAGGAAAAAAAAAGAAAAGGCATCCAAATCAGAAAAGAAGTAAAAATTTTCTCTATTTACAGATGTCGTAATATTGTATATTAGAAAATTCTATCAAAAAAGGCCTCATCAAGAAAAGACTCCATCAAAAAACTGCTTGAACCAATAAACCAATTGAGTAAAGTTGCAGGTTACAAAATTAACATTCAAAAAGCAGTTGCATTTCTATACACTAAAAACAAACTAACAGAAAGAGAAATTAAGAAAGCAGTCCTACTTATAACAGCATCAAAAAGAATACCATACTTAGGAATAAATTTAACCAAGGAAATAAAAGATCTATACACTAAAAACTATGAGACATTGATGAAAGAAATTGAAAAATACACAAATAAATGAGAAAATACTTCATTTTCATGAATTAGAAGAATCAATATTGTTAAAATGCCCATGCTCCTCAAAGCTATTTACAGATTCAGTGTAATCCTATCAAAATTTGAATGGCATTTTTCATAGAAATAAACAATCCTAATATTTGTATGGAACCACATGAATAGCTAAAGAAATCTTGAGAAAAAAAGAACAAAGCTGGAGGCACCACATTTTCTGATTTCAAACTATATTGCAAAGCTACAATAATCAAAACAATGTTATTGCCATAAAAACAGACACATAGATCAATGGAACAGAATTGAGGGCCCATATATAAATGGTCAATTAATTTTTGACAAAGGAGCCAAAAGCATGCAACTGGGAAAGGATAGTCTCTTCAATAAATGTTAATAGGAAAACTAGACACCCATATGCAAAAGAACAAAACTGGACCCCAATCTTACACCACACAAAAAATCAACTCAAAATGTACTAAGTACTTGAACATAAGTCCTGAAATTATAAACAAAATTCCTAGAAGAAACCATATGGGGTAAGCTCCTAGACATTGATCTTAGCAATAATTTTTAAGTTTGACACCAAAAGCATAGGCAACAAAAGCTAAAATAAACATGTATGACTACATCAAACTAAAAAGCTTCTACACAACAAAGGAAACCATCAGTAAAAAGAAAAGATAGCCTGTGGAATGGGAGAAAATATTTGCAGACCACAAATCAAATGAGAAGTTATTATTCAAAACATAAAAGGAATTTATACAAGTCAATAATAATAAAATAATAAAACAGTTTAAAACTGAGCAAAGTACCTGAATAGACATTGTTCCAAAGAAGACATACAAATGGTCAACAGGTACATAAAAAGATGCTCAACATCAATAATCATCAGAGAAATGCAAATCAAAACTACAATGAGATAGCACCTCACATTTGTTAGGACAGCTATTATTAACAAGCCAAGAGATAGCAATGCTGCTGAAGGTGTGGGAAGATGGGAACAGTTGTGCCTTGTTGGTGGGATGTAAATTGGTCCAGCAACTGTGGAAAATAGTATGGATGCTCTTCAAGAAATTAAAAATAAGGACTACCATATCATCCGACAATCCCAGTTCTGGGTATGTATCCCAAGGAAATGCAACCATTATCTTGAAGAGTTATCTGTACTCTTGTGTTCACTGAAGCATTATTTACAAAAGCTATGATAGGGAAACACCAAAGAGTCCATCAATGGATGACTGGATCAAGAAAATAGGAATATATCTATATCTATATTTATCTATATTTATATCTTGAGTAGGAGTATCAATTGCAGAGTTAAAAAGTTTTCCATTGTCTGATTAGAAAGAGGAGAGCTTTTGAAGGAGAGCTGCCATGCTCTCTTTGAAATCTCCAGGGGAAAATCTTTTCCACACCCCTCTCTTAGCTTCTGGTGTTGCCTGCAATCCTTGGTGTTCCTAGGCTTATAGACACATCACTCCAATCTCTATCTCCGTCATCGCATAGTGTTCTCCCTGGTGTATCTCTGTCTCAGTTTCTTTTCCTCTTATGAGGAAACCAGTCATATTGGATTAAGGACCTCCCTACTCCAGTTTGACCCCATTTTACATCAGCAAACTTGATTACATCAGCAAAGACCTTATTTCCAAATAAGGTCACATTCATAGGTATCACAGGTTAGAACTTGAACATATCTTTTTGGGGAACTCAATGCAAACCACAATGTGGTAATCATTAATCTAAGTAATATTTCTTATGAAGAGTCTAAGGCAAATTAGAATGTCAGAAATCTGGAAACTAAATGACATTCTGAAGTGTTCACATTGGACTCACTGTTTTGGAAGAATAGTAATAAAAAAGCATTCATCATTCTGATAAAAATATGGGGAGGGCAGGTAAGGGTTCAGAGATTCAGTGAATAAAAAGACTGTAATCATAGAAAGATAATGACAGCCAAAATGCAAAATCACATTTCAAAGTTTGGTTTTGTAAGTAATTAAATCACGTTGTTATTCCAGGGAGATAGTTGACATTTGAGTAATGACATAACAAATGAGAAAAATAATATTATCTACACAGTGTTGATATATCAAGTAAATGAAATGATTTCTCTAAAGGGTACAGGAGCTTTCCAAAAATTTCTTCCTTTTTCTTTGCAAATTTTGAACTCATTATTTATGGGCCATTTTAGATCTTCCTCTTAGGATCCAGTTATTTGATATCTAATGACATAATACATCAAAACTATTTATAGCAGTTTTAGATATTTTATTTTTTTACTTTTTTATTAAGGTATCATTGATATGCACTCTTATGAAGGTTATGAAGGTTTCAAGCTTTTAGAGATCCAGTAGATTCTATGCAACCATATCTTTTCCCCTCTGAGCTACTCTTTGTATTCCCCCAACTCTTCTCCCTCAGGACTCTGAAGTTAAAAAAAAAAAGATATTATCCCTAATAATTAGCTGTCTCAAAAATTGTTTTAATTTAGGGGTAGCACAGGATGTGTTCAAATGACAGTAAGATACCATTTGCCTTACAGGGACACATACATCTTTTCACAGTAGTTATTCTAGTTTATGCATCCCTCATATTATGTTTTTGGTGGTTTGCTTATATTCTACCTCATGGGAACCACATATGTAATAAAACAACCATGTAATTTATTGTGACAAATGCTTTTTAAGCAGTTTACAACATTCTACTCTGAGATTTAAAAAACATTCTTAGATTAAGGTAGATCATCATTTAATTGCTTAAGGTAAAGAATTCTTGCCAGAACCCTAAGTGGTTTGGGTGAACATCTTTTCTTTAGACACATGACTAATTCACTGTTTCAGTAGAGTAAAAAGGGGTCTTTTTTTAAGGAGTATAGATTCCTGCTTATTCTCTGAACCTTATTTTTTTCCTAAAAATACAGCACATGGAAAGCCAACAAAACAGTTCTAGACTGACTGTGATTTTTATTGAATTTTATTTTTTAAATATGAAAGTAATAAAACCCTAAAAAAGAATTTTTTCACTTTTTGAATTCATTGACATTGTTGAAATAAAAAAATTGGGAGTATATCATTTTCTAAACTAAATGCCTGGAATATTGGACAGGCAGATAATTTAGATATTAAATTCAGTTAGTTTTTCTGTGAGCCCTTTTGCTCATATGGTTTTAACACCTAAAACTCCATTCACCGTTTCTGTTGGACTTCTCCCTCTCTTCTTTAGACCATGCTCACATCTTATCTGCTTAGAGAGCATCTTGACTCAGCCTTTAGGCTTCTCTCTGATGTTAGATTTAACTTTTCACCAACTGCTTAATACTTCCATCTCTTCATTCTCTGAGCTGGGAATTTCATCATCTTTATGTCCTCACAGCCTTTCCTTGTAGACTTTGCTTTTATTTTCTTTGTAGCCAGTGTTCAGGAGGAAGAAATTTCCTCTACCCTTCAAGGTTCTTCTAGCTGATTTAAGTATCGAATTGACATGAGACAATGAATAGGAGAAAAAAAGTAAAGTCTAATTATGTATTGTTTGTGGTCCATAGACAGATTCCAAAGACAGTCAGGGACAATGAGGTTTACTTGTCATCCTGAACCAAGGAGAAGGGGGCATGGAATCTGTGCCTTCAAAGGCAAAGGGAAACGATTCACGATAATGAAAGAGTAAATGCTTGGTAAACAAATGTTTACTGGGCCACACAGAAACAATGGGCCACAAAGGGGAATTTTAGCAGACTTTGTCACCTTCCTCCCTGCTCACCCTGCCCAGGTTGCACTATGCTATAACTATCTATGGTAATAGTTCTCTTTCTAGAGCAGATCCTCTATGTAAACTTTTTTTTATACAGTTGGTGGGGGAGATCGAATTTTCTTTCTGAGTCTTTTGGGCCTTGGCTGTTCTCACCTCTGAAATAATCAGCATGTCACGATGGCACAGCTTGGGGCAGCCTGCTCTCGGCCCCCGGCTTACTCATCTTAATGATTTGGCACCAGAAAAATATCAATAACTCTGTTTCTTACCATAGAACTTCCACTAGACAGCACATTCATAGCTCTGACTTCCACCCACAGCTTCCATTAAACTCTAATTGAAAGATCATATTCTTGTTCAAGGACCTAGCATTTTCCTTGGTGAATGAAGGGTCTGAAACAGGCTATCCTAAAAAAATATGTGTAGCTTTAAATATGATCAGTCTACTAATACTGATCAGGCCCAATGTATTCCTGTTTCCTCCAAGTGAATGGAATGGAATGAAAATAATTTATTCTTTGGACCACTTTCACTCTGTTACATGAGTCTTTTAGGAAAATTCTCTAAATAGTGCTCGAGAACTGCCCCATCCCCAACACGGTAACTATATATTCTCTCTACTGGACATAGGTTTTGCTGTTTTTGAGCAATATTCTTTCCAAAGTTTGCCAATGTTACTGGGCCCTAGGCAAGATTGCCTAAAGTTGGCAAATCCATTATTTAAAGCCCTGTTCCTTAGAATATGTACACTGTCATCAATACCTAGAGGAAAAATTTAGCTTTTATATCCCAGATGAAGCAAAAGGAAATGTACTTAGATTTTTATCAGAAGTCATAATTTCTTCCACAGTACAGTTTAGTATAAGCATCAAAATATTCAATCCTTTTGCTGAAATTGTCAGCTGGTGTTCCTTGCCCAGCCTTTTTTTCAATAGGCTATGGCAAACCCTCTCTGACATACACCACAAAGATGAAGAATGCCAGCTTTAGGTTAAGAACTACTCAAACAGGGTAAGGAGTTCCTGCTTTGGGGACAAAAGAGATATAATCTAGATATGTCTTAATATTTTTATTGGATGTGCAGAATAAAGGATGTTTTAATGCCTTGTTTGTTTTCTGGCTTTTGGTGTCCATGTCTTTAGAATAGAACAAGACTGAAAGATATAGCCCTGTTCAGAGAGGAGAAATATCCCTGAGTATGAAATACCCTCTAATAATACCTTATAAAAATATCCATCAGGCTGATGGCTCTCCACCTCACTGATGATAAGAGAAAATAAAAAATAAAAAACAACACAAAATTATGCCTAAATTAGAGTATTGTACCAAGGCATTGGGAAAGAAATTTTGATAATAATCAAGAGGTTATTAAAAGAACTTACGGATTGTTAGGGTAATTAACATAGGCCTCAATATTGTTGTAAGTATCATGTAAGACAAGATATATAGAGTACCAGGCAGAATGGCTGACACATGAGATCAATTTTCTCTCCCTGAATTAATACTAGAAAATACATACTTCTGTATAATTCCATCTTAGGAACTGTTTTTTAATGTAGTTATTAAGATTTTATCAAAGTTATATTCTTCTATTGCTTATTTACATCTAGAGGCTAAATTATTTTGAATACTTTTTCAATTAATCTTAAAATAATTGAATCTTTGAAACACTTTTTCAATTAAATCATGGAGTTATTATCAAATAGACTTACTTTCCTGACTGTACTGGGAATTGTTAAATAAAACTCTATCTCAGTGAGTGTATTTCTACTTCAGCTAATTATCTTATTTCATGATCTACAACTTTCACAAGCCAACAAATCACATAAACATCCCTCCCCTCTAAATTGTGAAGAATCATCTTTCCTGGCTTCAATAATTTCCTGGAATTTCCCCTTTCACACAATGCCACACAACACAATATATGCAACATTCACTCCTCACTAAACTCATACTTTCCATTTTTCAATTTCAACATACAAAACCTAATTTCATATAATATGTAACATAAAAATTTTCGCTGTTACTTATTCCCAACGACCTTTTAAATAGATTCTATTAATTGGATGGGTGTTACAAAGACTTCATTAAGTACTTCAGCATTATGAAGTGGATAAATATGTGAGTTAGTCAAAGTTAGTCAGTTAAAGTTATTAAGTAAAACAGTCAGTATTCTAATCAAGAATCTTGCAACCAGGAGTGATGGATTAGCATTATATTGCAAAGATCTTAATCTGTACTAAATTATTTGTATTTGATGCAAAGGAGATACTATGATGATTAGTCTAATAAATGATATTAATAACTTGGTCAATCAGCATGATAAATGTTAGAAATGGGTTCCCAGTGAAATTAAATGTATTCAAGATTTGTGGATCTGCTAAAATTCTATAGATACTTCCTTTGCATGAACACTGTATAAGACAGCAGCCAGGTCTGTAGGAAAGGAGCTCAAGATTTGATTTCCCAAATGGTTCCATGTCTTGCCATCTTTAGAAGGACTTCTGGTTGCCTGATGACAACTAGGTTAAGAGAGTTCTGCTGTTGGCATAATTCCAAGTGACTTTTTGGAATGATGTCAAGTGATGTCAGGGAGACAGCCCCTGAAGACAGTGGTATATCACGGATCTTGCCAAACAGTCTGTTAAAAGACTTTTATGCCTGAATACTAATGAATGATTGTTTAGCAAATGTCTATGCATGTGGCAGATATGGTCTCAGAATTTGTTTACTTTCATTATAAGCTGGTAATGATGTTACATGGCAGAGGATTTTTTAAAGAGCTACCAATGAAAGAACTAATTGCTATTGATGACTTTTTTGCCTTGGGCCACTTTGCAATGGGGCCTCTGTTGGGGATCACTTTGAAGGTGTGGATGCAATCATGGATGCAGAAACAAGAAGTAGCTAAATTACTCAGCAAAAATGGAGTGAGCATTGTTATTGGGAGTATTTAGCAAGAAGGGGACAAGAGAGCTAGAGGCTATGTGGAAAAAAAGAAGAAAACATGACACTCCACTGTTACAGGAGAAGAAAGAAGAGACTGGAGAGTAAACATGTATGATGAAGAATTTTAAGATGTTTGCTGTACAAGGTCTGGTATGAATCTCCTCCTTCTCGTCTGTGGAATAAAGGTACTGAGATCTGCACTAACCACAGCAAGGGGCAATACCCAAGACCACCCTAAGAGAAGTTTACATTTAAGATACAAATATACTTAAACATAGACTTTTAGGTAGCTAATTATTTTGTCTCCATGCTTATACTTGATTATTTCTCTAGCATATGAAATAGTTTAGTTTTCCACAGGAATATAGATTGATAAAATAAATGTGAGATGCTAGATTACATTAAGAGTCAGGAGACATGAATTCTTGTCATCACTCTCTTACAAACTAACCGGGTAGGATATTTACTTCATCTCTGAAGGCTGTTTTCTCAAAATTTGCAGAAAATTAGATGTCTGAACTAGCTGATCATTGAGCTTCTTTGGCTCTATATACTATCAGTTCCATTGCAGTATATGTTTGTGTAGTATACAAACCCCACATTCAGGTAGTAAAAGTGTTCTAATTCTTCTTGGCACCAACGTTTCATCCAGCTCTATAGTAGATTAGAAATGCATGTATACATTCTTCTCTTATCACAATGAGCTACTTATTTATCTATAAAATAAACCTAAGGTACTATCCAGGAAAAAAACCTGAATATTAAGGTGGAGGATTCACTATAGGTCCTCTGTCCAATAAGACATTTGCGATGATGGAAATGTTCTATAGTACGTATAGAAATAGCCGCATGAGGTTATTAAGCACTTATCATGAGGCTAAAGTGTTTCCTTACCTCATTACTCATACCAAAATATTAAACATACTTATCAAATAATTAAATGTTACTAATGAACAAATTTAAATGCTGGAAGAATGCTTAGTGAATTGGTATTATTTTAGAGTAAAGAAGGGCTTTCCCAAGCAAAGCAAAACCAGATACAATTTTTTTAATTGGTAATTTTGATACATAATTTAAAAGTCCTTTAGAAAATAATTAAGTAAAAGAAAAGAATAAAATGTGAACTTGCACTGGCAAAATATAACCAAAATAGCAAATAACTTTTGTCAAGTTAAATAATATATATTCAAAACCAAAATAAAACAATATGATAACTGCAGCAATTAAAATCAGAAAAAAAATTAACAAAGAGTAGCTTTTAAAAAATCTATAGATATATGAATAGATTCCTAACCTCATTCATACATAAAAATACGCAAATAAAACATTAGATTCTATGTTTTTCCCATCAGATAGACAAAGATGCGAAGTTGGATAATGTGTAGTGTTAGTGAGAGGCTCAAGAAATGAGCATTGTCACAAGTTTTTGATGAGGATATAAAAGGATGCAAATGCTTTGGGGGAATTTGGCCATATCTATCAAAATGTATAATGTACATATTCTTTGTTCCAGCATATCACCTCTATTAATGTGATCTTGGATAGATTATCACATTGACAAGAACATATCAAAACATATATTCAATGTAATTCATTGTAAAATTAGCATTAAAACAAACTAGAAATAAAGTTAATGACTAAGAAATAGGAAACTGGTTAAGTGATTTATAATGTGTCAATACAATGAAATATAGCTTTTATGTAGACAAAAGAATGACTGTATTGTTGACATAGATCTCATAAAAATTATAACTGAACCATTGCAAACATTTGTATAATTTTTTTTTCTTAAGAATAGATAAACTTACTGGTAGAATTTATTGATAAAACTTGATGATAGAAAAACAGAACTTACTGATCTTGGTATACTGTCTCTATTTCAAAATTAAATGAAACACAGCAATAATAATGTTACTACTTTGGTCAGGTTAGAATACATAAGAAACTCAAACTCAATAGTGGTTAATTTTTGAGAACTGTCAAGGTGGTTTCAGAGGGGTGAAAGCACTTTAACTTACCATTTGTAATTTATGAACCATTTGAGAGATAAATGTTATTTTTATTTTAAAATAATAATAAATATATGGGTTTTCCTTAAAGTGTACCAATTAAGGAAATTATCAAGAAGATGGGCATAAGTATACATTTGATGAGTTTAAGGAATAATATTTTTACAGGTAAATGTTTTAGGAAATTTTGGAGCCAACTATTGATACAAGCATTAGTTATCTGTGATATCAAATGACTTATCATTTGAATATCATCCTTATTTAAAATAGTAAATATAAAAACATGAATTATGATCTAAAATAACTTATAAAAACTCTAGTTACATGATAGCTTGGTTGACTGGAAAAAATTTTGAGAAACTCTAAAAGGGAAAAATAAGTTCAAATACGATCATATTTATAAAACTGCAAATATTTCTTCATGGCTTTCATAGTAAACAAAATTAAAACATTGATTAGAGTAAATCCCCATGAGAATGTTTTTCTAGGTTCACATTAATGATAATCCAGGTTAAGCTGTATTTAATAGAGAACCAGTAATTTTCTTTCATGGGACTAGTGGATTTCTGGAACAGAGAGACCAATTTCAAATATAAGACTAATGACCACATCTGGATTGGATTATGTATCTGATTTATCAGGAGAAAGAGAGATCTTTAGATATATTTTAATCTGATTTGAATTGAAATGAACTGAAGAAGGAATAATTATTTATTATCACATTTAGAAGATAAAAGACATACAGTAAATATTTGTGAAAGGAATTGATAAATTGGTGGTTGAATAGATTATCTGTATTTAATACAAACTAGCAACTTAAAATTTCTTATTATGCATTATAGAAATGTATTTTATTCTAAATAAATATTAACCTTATCTGTCTCTATGTAGGTCTAACACACACACACACACACACACACACACACACACACACACACACACACACAAATGGAGTGGAAAAACAGGTTAGGAAACTTTGACATTATTATTTAGAATAAATTGAGAACTTACAGAATGTGCTGATGGCCAAGTCTACTTTTACTTCTACCATTATTAAAGTCCTAAATTATTTGATAATTGACTAAAAAGTAAACAATGATAAAACAGAACTGATGCATCTTATTGTACTCTGTCTCTATTTAAAAAATTAATTGAAAACTCAGCAATATTCATGTTACTTTAGTCAATTTAGATGAAAAATTAAAAAAGAAAGTAGAAGCAAGATTTTTTGGCATCTAAATTTTCCCATATTGAATTTTCACGGATCAGATGAACTAAAGTATTACTATATAGCCATTTACCCTGTGTAGAAAAGTTTACAAGTCACATATTGAGTGTTTCCACCACATGTTATATAAAGGTGGGCATACTTGGACAGAATCCATAGGGCTACACTTCATACAAAGAAGACCAATCTGAATAAAATCATGTGTTTGTATTCAGAGTTCTTACTTAATTCTATGTATACATACTTTTGATTGCATTAGAAATATCTAATTCAATTGAGTGGGGTATTTTTGGTTTATTTGGTTTATTTTATTTTCATTCCCTAAAGTGGTGCACCTTTATTTACATTTGCTTTGGGAATATCCTGTTCAGTAAGCCATAAACTGCATATTGTAACATGAGAAGAACAATTGTTCAGCTGAATAAATGTTTTCAAGGATTAATGATACTTTCACAAGCACAAATATGTTCTCTAATACAGAAAAGAAAACAAGTTTGAAGCAAATACCTCCTGTTTTCCAAGTGATATTAACCTGTAACTCAGTTCAGCTTGTTAATTGGCTGCCCTGGAATAAAAATTCCTATAAAACACCTATATAACCTCAGAAGACAACATCATTGTCAGCCTTAATTAAAACGACAGTGGCAGATTCAGTGTGTTGAAAATAGGAAGGAAAAGTAAATATAAGGATTGAGAGCCAGTTTGGGAAATATTGAAATTTCACTTATCTGGGCCATTTCCATCATTTCTGCCAGCCTTAGCAAAAAACAACTTTTAAATCTAAGTTGTATACTAGTATACTTATTTAGTGACATACCATGACCTTCTCTTGATTGAAATACTTTTCCATTCAAGTTCAGTTCTTCAGCACTGTAATTAAGGAATTTAGGCTACTTGTGTGTTTAGCACATATTTGGATTCAGGAAGAAACATTTATTTGTGAAAATGTGACATTCTCAATAAGATGTGTTAAAAACAGACTGACAAACCTTTCTATCTTTACTTATATTGCATTCAAAACTTACTGTTAGAGCATTCTAAGACATCCATAATTTAGTTAATATATAACACCTAAGGTCATATAAAACAATTTACCAAACTGTGAAATGTGGTATTTATAATAAAATACAATTCAGTTATTTATTCAAATATCCAGCTAAAAGTTTAACTTGTATCAGACTTTAATCAGATTATTGGCATCATAAAGACTGAATATAATCAAGGCTAAAAAAAACAAAAATACCTCTGGTAAGCAAGAGAAGTTGTATTTAATTATGCTGGGAAAAATCAGAGTGTAACATTTGAACTGTGTGCTAAAGAGGTAAATTCTACTTTACCTTTAAAAAAACGGAAATATAATTGTTGAAAAGACGTGTACCTTTTCAGAGATGCTTATTATAGTCTTTATTAAGAAAAGAAACTTAGGATGCCTCTAACAGCTAAATCTTTCAAGAGAGCACCATCTAGTTTTTTTCTAAACATCAACCCTGAAAAAAATGTTTGTTAAGGTTCCACAACATATTCATGAGGCAGCATGCGGTTATTTCAAGGTCTGTCATTCCTGAGAGATACAGGCCCAAGCCTGCTTTGTTTGTGACAGTCAATAATATCCCAGAATTGAAAAGAACTGTTATTTTTATATTAGTTCTGCTCTGTCCCTGTTCGGTGAATTAACTCTCAAGCTTTAACATCTTACTTCATGAATAAGCTCAGCTTTTGGTCATCAAAGGCACTTGAGCCGCAGAGCAACTGGAGTAGCAGTGGTTGTACAAGTCTGTTGATGCCTGAGGAAAGGAGACTGGGACGTGGGTGGTGGGAAGGCATTGCTAGTGTTAAAGGATGGGGCTTAGAAGAGCTCTGGTGAAAAGTTCAGGTACAAACAGAAGCCTTAGTAAGAGGTTTATTTGAGGGTGACGACTTCACTTAAAGGAGGAGCCCAAGACACCGTGTAGCAGTAAGCCTATCCTTCTTCACAAGAAAGGAATGCAAGAGAATTGATCTTCCAGGAAAGTCCATTTGGCCAAGTTTCCTAGGACAGTGCCAGTGAGGCCTTGACGTAACTGGGCACCCCCTCTGGGGAGCTCTGACCTGAATCAGAGAGATGTTTCGATCGGACAGAAACAGAAAATCATGATCTAGTGCCTGGTGTCTGCCTAGGCAATCCCATTTGTTCAAAAGCTCTTTAAAGTTCATTGACGTTATAAAACACCAAAGGAAAATTCACTTAATTCCTTTTTAAACTTGAAAAGAAAGATGGGTGGGGGGATAATTTGAGCACCTTCATCTCAATGGGCCATTGTAAATCAGTCTAGTATTTAAAACAGGAAAGGAATTTATTTCACCACAGACTGTCTCTTAATTTTGTAGTTTTGTGGATGAAAGGCCTTTCCAATAGAAACTGGAGTACTGGAATATAGCTACTAGCATAAAAACATGTAAATTGAATTCTGTCAGAGGGCTTTTTAAATGTACCAATAAAACTGGGTAGCTTTTGATTACCTTATAGGCAACAAACAGGAATTACAAATAGGAGTAATTTAAAAGTTTTTTTATCCCAGCCCTCCTGATCCTTAAAGGTAATAAGGAGTAGGTTTTAATGGAAAGAAAGAAAATCTTAAGAGGTCAGGCTTGAAAACTGCAACAAACGTGACAGGAGGGCATGGATGACAAAAGATTCTTAGCAAGATGTAACAGGGTAGAATTAGTGTTGGAGCAATTTCTTTAGCAGTATGCTCATTTGCTTTACGTAGTTTATGACCTTAATCACTTGTGGGCAAATTCAATCATGAGAATGCTGTTGATATTTAGACTTGGCATCATTGGCACGGTGGATGAAAATTCTTCACACATGGCTTCTTCTTTCACAAAAGAAATTGCCTATAGCTTTTTATTTGTTTTTTATTTTTCAGCTCAAAAGGATGGAAATGTGGCCTTTGAAAATAAGCCCTTGGAAAGGAGCCACAGACAGGTGTCAACAAGCCTAGGCCTGCTTTCTCATCCACAAAGCAATGAATTTATTTTCTTTTCCTTTGTACTGAACAATATATGTGGGAAAATAGACCCCAGGTCCATGTGAAACAGAGACTGAATTAGATTGCTCATCAGCTTTCTGAGTTGTGCTTAGGAGTGTTCTGACCAGAATGTAATAATCTCAAATATACTACAACAAAAAAACATAAAAGAATTGATTGCTGAATATGGGTGTGGGTGGTGGTTTCCTGTTGGTGGGCCAAGACTGCTCTGATGAAATGCTTCATAGGAGTGTCTACTTCAACAGAATGATATATATAATGATGAAAGCTTTAGACAAAATTCTATATAAATAGTATTAACCTGAGAACCCTATAAATTTCTGTAGGCTTAAAGTCCAGCTGGCAAGTGCTTCAGGTCTCATTTTATTTGCATCTCTTACCATGCAGTATTATCTGTTTAAATATTTATTTCTGTTACTAAGCTATTTCCTTAAGTATAAGAACTATTAAATTATCTTTATATTTCCAGGATCTGCCCCATGCCTGGTAGATACAATATTCAACAAAAAGTAATCTTAACATAAGTAGAAAATAGTAGGTCTTGTTTGCTGAATGAACAACTTGACTGAATCTTGAGGAACAGAAAGATATGTATGGTCAGGCAATATGAGTCAGGCACCAGCTTCTATTATTATCCAAAATCTTCCACAGTCTCTCTAGCTAGAGACACTCTAGAAACATTGTGTTAAAATTTTAGTTAAAATGTCTCAATAAGACTAACTGACCAAGGACTGAGAGCTGTGAGAGGCATAGAGGAGGACTGGGGAAATATAGAAAGAGGAGCCTTCCAAGTAGATTTAGCAAAGTATTTTCATCATACCATAAAAACTTTAGGAAGTGAAACATCAAACTAAAAACTTCTGTACAGCAAAGGACACCCACAGCAGAACAAAAAAGCATCCTACAGTATGGTAGAATATATTCATAAATGACATATCCAGTAAGGGGTTAACATCCAAAATACATAAAGAACTCACACTCCTCAACACCCAAAAAGAAAATAACCCTATTAAAAAATGGGCAGAGGATCTGAACAGATGCTTCTCCAAAGAAGAAATTCAGATGGCCAACAGCACATGAAAAGATGCTCCACATCGCTAATCATTAGGGAACTGCAAAATTAAACCACAGTGAGATATCGCCTCACACCAGTTAGGATGGCCAACATCCAAAACACAAGGAACAACAAATGCTGACGAGGATGCAGAGAAAGAGGAACCCTCCTACATTGTTGGTGGGAATGTAAATTAGTTCCACCATTGTGGGAAGCAGTATGAAGGTTCTTCAAAAAACTAAAAATAGAAATACCACTTGATGCAGTCATTCTACTCCTAGGAATTTACCAGAAGGAAACAAGATCCCTGATTCAAAAAGACATATGCACCCCTATGTTTATTGCTGCACTATTCACAATAGTCAAGACATGGAAGCAACCTAAGTGTCCATCAGTAGATGAATGGATAAAGAAGAGGTGGTACATATACACAATGGAATACTATTCGTCCATAAAAAGAAAACAAATCCTTCCATTTGCAACAACATGGATGGAGGATGGAGCTAGAGGGTATTACGCTCAGTGAAATAAGCCAGGTAGAGAAAGACAAGTACCAAATGATTTCCCTCATTTTTGGAGTATCACAATGAAGCAAAACTCAAGAAAAGCACAATGAACAAAACAGCAGCAGACTCACAGGCTCCAAGAAGGGACTAGCAGTTACCTAAGGGAAGCAGTTTGGGAGGGTGGGTGGGGAGGGACAAGGGGATTAAGGGGCATTATGATTAGCACACATAATGTAGGTGGGTCAGGGGGAAGGCAGTACAGCACAGAGAAGACAAGTAATCATTCTATAGCATCTTACTATGCTGATAGACAGTGACTGCAGTGGGGTGTGGGAGGGAACTTGATAACATGGGTGGATGCTGTAACCACAATGTCGCTCATGTGAAACCTTCATAAGATTGTATATCAATGATATCTTAATTAAAAAAACTCTAGAAAGTGCAGATTTATGTCATTATTGGATTCAAGTAAAGAAAATGCATAGCACTAATTGAGCTAATTGGGATAAAACAAAAACCTACACCTTTCATGGTATACTTAAAGATAATCTACAACTGTAGAAAAGATGATAGTGTAGTTTAATGGCTTGTAAGTGAATAAAGCATTATACTTTATGGACACCAACTAAAAAAGAGATCTCTTACATGTCACAGGTTCTGTCTTTGCATCTTATTTCACACTTATAATTAATATTGTTGATTTCAACTTAACATCTTAAATCTCAACATTGGGAAGGATGATCAATATAGCAGATTCATACTACCAAATCATATTGACAGTGTGATCGAATATACTTTAATTTTACACACACACACACACACACACACACACACACACACAAATGATATTGAAAAAGAAAAATACTGGGCTTTATTGGAAATTACTTCAATTTAAGTCAGTAGCATAATGTCAAAGGAGCTAACACAGTATGGCCCTGCATTTATGCTCATATCCACTGAGGGTATCTTAGTCTTCTTCTATGTGTAGGTTAGAACTTACTATGTACTATTTATTTCTGAGTAGTACACCAAGTAGGACATTGAAAAAGCCAGAGCTTTCTCACAAGAGAGGATCTGGGATAAAAAGAAAAGCATGTTATATGAGACTGCTTAGTGGCAAAAAAGGAGAACATCTAACAGCTGTTCATAAAGGAAACTTTATGCTCTAGGCCTAAAAGCATGAACTCCATCTGTTCTGACTCCAGAAATTTTAGAAGCCACATCTGAGTCTCCCTTGCTTCAATACCAGGAGCCTCTCTGTGCCCAGGTTGGTGTTACACGCATCTGTTACTATTGGAGAAAATCATGGAACTGCCTTGATTTGGGCCACTAAAATTAACTGATTCCCATTTCAGTTGGACTACAGAAACACTCAACCATTCCATTTTTCTCAGTTTTACTTTTTCTTTTCTGTTAAGTGCCTTGTATAGTCTTATCTTTCTCTTTAGACTTTACACAAAGCGCACCTCACACTTACCTGCATTTTAAAAAATAAAAACTAACTTAAATACCTGCCTCTTTTCTAGAAAATGGTTTCTATCTGTTCTTATCTTCTTCCAGGTTCAGAATCAGAATATGAGTTGTACTCATCTTGTACAAGTTAAGCAGCTTGTTTCTACGCACTATCTTTTGTCTCCTAGGATCTTTGTCCACCAAGTTTATCTTCTCTCTTGTATATATTAACTTCTCCCAGTTTTCACTGGTTCTTTGCTTTCAGTCTATATATGTGTTCAAGTCTCTTAATTCTAAGCATTCTTTTTAAGGACTCAAGAGACACCAATCTATCTTTTCACAGTTTCTCAAAGAACTCTTGACTCATCATTCTTAGCCTCCTTTTTGGCTCTGTCATCAGGTCCTTGTCTCTGAATGATCATTCTTTGCTTTCTGTGCACACACCCTCTTTGGCAATACCATCACTCATGTTTTAACCAGAACCTATAAGCTTAAGAGCCTCAAATGAGTACTGCCAGGTTGGATCCTGAACCTACCTTCTAGAATAGTTAATAGTATCTCAAGCTCAAGGTGATCAATATCAAATTTCACATCATCGCCTGTTTCCTATAACTACTGTTCATGTAAAAAAACCTCAATTAATGAATTCTCTGTCTGCAGAGATGCTGAATCCTGAAACCTTTGAGTCATCTTATACCCTGCATTCTGCCTCATGCCTACTTAATCAAATCCTGCTAATTATGCTTTTGAACTATCTCTTTTTCATATAGCAACTGCCTGAGTTCCAGACTATCATTATATCTTACTGGGACTATTGAAGTAGCCATGTATTCGGCTCCTTGCCCTTATTCTTAACTGTGTTTATTTCACCTTTGATACCACTGCTAAGTAACAAAATGGAAAAGCATGCCTGAATTATGTAAACAGAGCATGGTTTGACTATATCTGAAAGTAAGTTCAAAGAGCACCACATACATTTCTATACTTAGTGATTATCTGGAATGTCATTTTCAAGTCACCAGATACAGACTACAAGTCAGTAAAATAATTTGCTCATCGCACTCCTTAGCGACACTCCTAAAGTGGGTTCCTTGGAAATCTAGCTCTGTGCTTCCTCTGGCTTGAAGTAGGAAGGTGCTTTCTGAAGTGTTTTTTAAAGTGCTATCATTATTTATTTGGTTAAGATGACTCTAAGGGCATATGTCCACTGCTCACTACCACCCCGACAAGTGGAACTACTCCTGGCTTTCATCAAGGAATAAGTGATCCACTGACATACATTGTCAGAGAAAACCTGTTTAACTCCCCTTCTGATCCTACTTTCGGCTTCATCTGACAGCAAAGAAATTTACCCTTGCCCAAGCAGAATAGGACTAAAGAACTTCTGGATATGGAAGTTATGGAGAAAATAAAATGAGTTTCTGACCTTAGGAACTAGAAATAGCTTTAATTCAATATTGGCATTAGGACTATAGTTTAAACAAGATCATGAATCCTCAGTGGCTATAGAAGCAGAGAAAGGAATGTATAGCTTTGACTTGAAAGGACTGAGCTCAGGAAAGCCACAGAATGAGAAATTCTTAAAAGAGTCCTCTCCTAAGTTGAAAGATTCTGGTATCTAGCTAAATCCTGAACCACTGTGTTGTCAATCCAATGTTAAATACCTTTAAAAAAAATGTTAATCACACTGCTGATAATATTTATTTAACAAACTGCAATAGGTTTCACTACTGAGGGAAAAATGCTGGAAAATATTAAACATTAAGATTATACTCCAAAATTAGATACACTTTCAGGATAAAGATTGCCCAAATTGACAAAGGAGAATACTGGATACCTTTTTTGTGAAACCTCTGGGTTTTAACTGATTCTAAAAGGGTATATAGTTCTAACTGGTTTTCTGCTGATTAGGCCATTTTATATCTCCATAAGAGTAGAAGATAATTTGTTTTAAAAAATGGTAGTATGAAAATCAACATGGCCCAGTAAGGAAAGATAAAATTGATTTCTGCTCTGAAGAAAAGATAATACCAAATATCATCTGTTATTTGCTGTTTGGAAAATTGAGTGGTTTTCAATCTATTGCAAATTAATTTCAGCAGTTCTGAAGGCCTGATTGGCAAATTCTTCTTTGAACTGATTATAACATCTTACTGGTTCCCTCATCAATTAATGAGTTAAATAATATCTTTGGCTCATGTGTTCATTTTATATGATATTTGTGATTTTACTTTTTTTGGCAATTATAATTTAGTAGCTTTGGAAACAGAAGGAAACCCTAGGAAGACCAATCAACATATTCAGTGAAATGACTGATAGGAAAGAACAAAGATTTTGACACATACCCAATGAGTGATGATTGACTGACTTATTTCACACAGGTATCTATACATCAAGAAGACGAAGTAGGAAAATCTTGCCAAAAAAGATGACTTTACACTTTTGCTGTCTAAATGTATAGTATTTCTAAACACAGAAAACTTTAGTTTGCCTAAAGGCAGCAGGTGCTAGATATTTTTTATCATTGGGTTTCTATGTGAATGTTTCTTCACAGCAATGAAACTTACCATTTTTGACTAGAGGGGTGGAATTTTGGGAGAATTTTTGGATTGGAGTACACATTTCTGAATTTAAATTGCTTAAACCTTTTAATGAACATTAAGTGTACAGTGACTATATAACAAAAATAAATAAATAAATATGCCTCTCCTTAAAACAACTATCCTGTTGTTAGATTTAATCAAATGCAATTTCATTCAACAAACATTTTTTATTCATCTACTCTGATGAAGGCAATGTATTAGGGTCTTTCAATGCTAAAAGAAATAGAGAAGGCAGTCATTTTACCTACAGGAGCTCCAAATCATATAGGAGGGAATGAAATGCCTCACTGTAAGTAGAGTCAAAGGTAGAATAGAATAATCCTAATATTCTGGCTCTCATTTACAGATGATTAATTTTTATGTATTTTGAAATCATGTAGTGATGGGATTTATGCTTTTCTTTAAAATGTGCATTCAGATTTAATGAAACTCCATCAACATCTTGAGTATCAAGTATCAGTACTTTTTAGGAGCCCATTACAGTAGCCCTGTGATTGGAGGGAGCAGGATAACTACTCATGGCAAGAGGACAGGTGTTTTCATAAGGGGAACTGACCTTCCCAGATGACAGTGAATTAATATTTTTCAGATATTTGGCAACATTGTCTGTGAATTGAGTTATCCCAAGTGATTTTTAAATTTTTCATTTTAAGTTAAATCAAAACAATAAATGAAACAATTCATTTCAAAAGAAGACCCTGGTGACAATTGTTAGAAGGCCATCTCCGTGAAGGAAAAATGGGACACATCAGACAGAAAATGAACAAGATTTGATTGCTATTATCAACCTGCTGCTTCACCCGGTGAAGACACAACCAGAGCAATACATGATAATACCAGCACACTCTGAGTCAAAGATAAATTTGAACAATCCTTAAGCATAACAGAGATCAGAATGCAAGAAATATTATAGTGGAGAATAAAGATAATAAATTCACAGTTAAAGACTGATGCCATCGGAAGTTCCACTTTTCTCTATAGATGTTTATGTGTTATTTAGAATCATGTGATGTGGGAAAATAGCAGATGATTTTTCTCTTATTTTCCTGCCATTTTTTATTCCTTCTGAGAAAATTCAACTTGATTTAAATTTTTAAATCACTTTTTAATTTTCAAAAATGTTTTTCATATAAAACTTAAGAGGTAATCATAATAGACATGCAAATTAAGGACTATGGGAAGAAAAATAATGGCATGAATGACCTCACCTGGAATAGCTTCATAACCTTGGCTAAGATTCAAAGGGCAATGGACAGTGACTGTAATGGGGTTGGTAGGGGGGACCTGATGAAGTGGGTAGT
This sequence comes from Smutsia gigantea, assembly GCA_032199065.1. Classification (NCBI taxonomy): domain Eukaryota; kingdom Metazoa; phylum Chordata; class Mammalia; order Pholidota; family Manidae; genus Smutsia; species Smutsia gigantea. Next base: position 50,650 of record JAVSCE010001134.1, read on the forward strand.
TTAATAACCATAATATTGCACATGTAATTGTAGATTAGTGATACCAAAATAAATTAAAAAAAAATTCAAAGGGCAGAGATGATGTTGAAGGACATTCTGGAAGGAATTTAGAGGATACATGATATTGGTTGTATCAGGAAATGCCAAGTCAATGGTTTGTTTGTTTTTCCAGTGAAGGATATGTTTAGGGAAGCATACTAAGTGGGGTTTGGAGCCTGATTTGTAAATAGCATCAAATGTCACACTCATATGTTGAAATTTTACTCTGAGAGCCACAGAAAATACTTTAAGTTTATTGAATGGAGATGGAACATGATCAGAACTATGTTTTAGGTAGGTTATATTGACTAAATTTTCAAAGGAGTCATTATAGCAGGTCATAATTGAAGCCTGAAAGAGCCATTAGGAGGCTATTCAATGTATAAGTAAAAGATAAAGAAGATTTGCCCTAAAATAAATTTTTTTGTGGAAATGAATAGACTTGTTTCTGAACTTACAGATGCCAGTATTTTTGTCTTTCAAATGAAATATAATTGGTTAGTTTTAACCTAAAGACATTATCCCAGAGTAAAGTAGTATATTTGGACGTTATATTTAACTTGTGCCTGATTCAATTTGTAACATGACAAAAAGCTTGCCATATTTGCAATTCTAAACAACTTACTTATTTTGATTATAGCTTTTTAAAATTGCCATTGCAATGTGTTTTAATACTCTCTGCTTGTCCTTGATCTTTCCCATTTTAATAATTATATGTATTGGTGTTGTCTTCCTAGGGTCCCTTGTGTTGGAAGATCTCTGCACTTGCACTACCTGAGAGACTATTTCCTTCCCCAGATTGAGGACGTTTACAGCATATTTCCTCAAAGAGACTTTCTATACCTTTTTTTCTCTCTCCTTATTCTGATACCCCTATAATGAGAATATTATTCCGTTTGGACTGGTTGCACAGTTCTCTTATTATTCTTTCATACCTAGAGATCATTTTTTCTCTCTGTGCCTCAGCTTCTTTGTTTTCCTGATCTCTAATTTCTATTTCATTTACCATCTCCTCTACCTCATCTAATCTGCTTTTAAATCCCTCCATTGTTATGTTTCATTTCAGATACTGTATTTTTCAAAGTTTCTGTCTCTTTCTTGAAGTCCTCCCTGAGATCTTGAATATTTTTTTGTAGTTCCATGACCATGTTTATGATTTTTATTTTGAAAACTTTATCAAGAAGATTGGTGACTTAAGTTTCACTTAGCCCTCTTTCTGGTGTTTGTGGGATTCTTGTTTGTACAAAATTTTTTTTCCACTTCATACTTCTAATGATTACTATGGAATAGTAGCTTTGTGTAGGCGGAGCCCTCTACTGCCCAGTAGCTCTACTCTCTGGAACTTCCCAGTATCTGGAGAAGTGGTAGAGGTAGCAGGTGCATGGTGCCATTGCCTGCTGGGAGGAAAGAGTTCTTTCCTGCTTTCTGGCTGCAGCGCCTACCTCCACTGCTAGGGCCAGTGGGCAGAGCACGCAGGAAGGAGATTCTGTGCTATGCCCCTGTAGCTGCTGTAGGTGGGGCAACCCTCCAGCTAGCCTGGCATGATGGTGGGAGCAGCAGGTTTGCAGACTGGTGCCTGTGGGAGGAAGGAGTGGCAGGCTTCATGTCACAGTGGGGGACCTCCGGGCTACATTGCCAGCCAGGGGATTGGCGTATCTGAAGCTCCTGAAAGTTTCCAACTGGGCTGAGTGTGCCCGGACGATTTTGTCCACTTTTTCTTTCTCCTGAGCAGCAAGGTCTGTGTAATCTTGCCCCTTTAGCACCCCTCTTGCTGTTGGGAAGTCTTTTAAAGTGCCCACCTTTTGCCCTGGAGTGGCCAGTCATGGGTACCTGTTTTCCACAAGCAGCTGGAATCTCAGTCTCTCTGAGCATTCCACTTGTCTTTGCTTTCCAACCCCTCTAATTTCTAGAGCATCATGTAATGTAGGTCATACTCCTGGAGCTGATCTCCAGGTCTGGGTGTTTAGCACTCCTGGGCTTCTACTCCTTCCCTGCTCCATTTCTCTTCCTCCCACCAGTGAGCTGGGGTGGGAGGAGGGCTTGGGTCCCATCCAATTGTGGCTTTGCTACTTCACCCTTTTCTGTGAGGTCTTGTCTCTTTTTCCCAGATGTAGGCAGTCTGTTGCAGTCTTCGGGTCACTCTTTCATGATTAGTTGTATTTGCTGTATTTTCATGTTATGTGTGGTTTTGGGAGAAGGTTTCTGCCTCACTTCTCATGCTGCCATAGTTTTCCTCCTTTCTGTCCATTGCCATGTGTTTTAAGGAACTTGTCATATGAGTATAATAATGCTTCCCAACTACCATTTCATAGATCTGAAAAATAAAAGGGTGAGAACCTGGAAAAAGGCTTGTGGTCTCATTAGGACTCTAAAAATATCCTCAATTGGAATTTTTATTTTTAATACTACCACACTCTTCTGCATATAAATTTTAGTCAAAGCTCAAGTATCACTTTCATAAAAATGTGTCAAAAGGTTAGTAAAATATGAAGGTCATTTGATAAGTCAGGTCTAAAGCAAGTCAAGGACTGAATCTACAAAAGATTTAAATAATCTACCTCCTCCTCTTTAATTTCAACCTCGGGAATAATCACATCCTTTGCTTTATGGTGAAGATGTGGTAGACATCATTCAGTAAACATTTATTGAGCCCTTATTAAGCATTAGACCCTTGATTTTAAAGATGACCTGGTCCCAAGGACCGTACAATCCAGTAAGAGCTGCCATTTATTGAGGGTTCACTCTGTGCCAGCCTAACTCCGGAGCCCTTCACATGCAATGCTCACTTCCCCCTTACAACTACCCTAGGAAGGGGAACTTACACCCACTGACACATGAGGAGACGGAGGTTTGGGATCATTTAATAATTTGACAGAAATGGCACAACTTGAAAAGTGGGAGAACCAGATGCAGGCCAGGTCTATGTGACTGGAAAGCCTGTATGCTGTCAACTACTGCAACAGAACCCCATAGAAGTTATGGGCACAGGATGGATTTCAAGAAAGTGATGTTTGAGCTAAACCTGGCATTTAAAGATGATGAATTTTCTTCCAAAAGGGGCAGAGATTTCAGTCATTCTAAGAAGCAGGAGGAGCATATGAGGTATAGAATATACAGCAGCATCTAGGGCCTTTATGGAGCAACTCAGAAGACTAGGGTATGAGGAACTGTGTATTGGACGTTGAGCCGGGAAGATAAAGAGAAGCCAGCAGCTTCATCTGCTGTTCTAAGGAGTTTTAGCTTTCTTGTGAAGGCGCTGGCAAGGCTCTGAGCAGGGAGTTATGTGATGAGATTGACAATTCCTCTATGCAGTAAGATGTTGTCATGTAAGTGGGGTGGTAGGTGACAAGGACTGGAAAATAATGAGAACTAATAGATCAGCAACATATTAATATGACTAATTTAATGTGCTTAAATTAACATCAGTGCTTGAGAGAATGCATATAAAGGGCTGATTACAGACAGGTACGTTTAAGAAGAAGAGGCTTCCTAGAAATGGCTGTTTGGGCTCCAGGTTTCATGTAAGAGACATGAATAGATAAAATAAGGAAAGAAAGAGGCATCATAAGCAGAAGCAATAAATCTGAGAAGCAAGGAGGAGCATGTTACAGGTGAGAGGGTGAGAGGAATTGTTAAAATATGGTTAGAATATGAGAATGAAAAATAAAATTATTTTCTATTATCTAATTCATTTGGGAATGATGGAGAAAACTTTGTTGTTATTTCAATAAAGAAACAACATTTCCAGAGAGATTTTAATCAATCTTATAATCACATTACTATATCGTTAGTCCCTTGAGAAAATTCTCACTTAAGATTCATATGTAAAAACAGTAATAAAAACTTGCTAAGCAATTTCAGTTCTTTACAAAATGTTGATTTTTTAAGAAGTGAGTTAAGGAGAAACTTACTACACATCAAAGTATTTGACAACATAGGCTGACACAAATATATATTTACACTGACATGCACAAAATAAATAGAAAGTGCAAGTACATAGAAAGCAGTATTGTTCCCTGGAGAAAAGACATATAGTAATCACTAGTGATTTTCTCTAGAAGCATATAGAATTATATAAACATTCTCCATGGCTAACTGGAAAGGTGTTACCTTCCAAGAAATTCTTATTTGAGATAAGGAGGAATCGACCAAATCCATAAAACATTTGAACTACTTCTTTCTTATGCTGAATCATGAAACCATGAGTGACCTCTCAGAAAATAACATGAATTTTATGTTCAGTTACTTTCAATTCTTAGGTTGAGGTCTGAAGGACTGGGGGCAAGGAATCTAGATGGTAAATGCGGAGTTGTCATTTCTTTCTAATTGAAAAATGCATTTTGGAGACAAAGGGGTATTTGGAATTGAGTTCATACAGATGACGTAAAAAAAATCTTTGTTTTTGGGCTACAGCTCCTCATCTGACAATGATGGGTGTCAGAGAAGGAAGAGACCTCATAAGAAAATGAAAAGCCTAAAGGTCAAGCTTTTTCCATATGCAGCTTCCCACAGAAAGGGCCTCTTCCATTCATTCTCATCATCTTTACCATTTTATTTTTATTTGGATGAAAAGAGAGAAAGCATACTTATATACCTAAAAATATCACGAAAATAACAATGAGAGGGGTTGATACACTGTGGATTCAACTGTTTTGTTGTTTGAAGAAAAGAGCCTAGTTAATAGAGTGAAATGCAAGAGATATTAACATGCGTTCCTACACCTAGGTTTATGAATTAGCTGGACAACTACAGGATGATAGAAAACTGGCTTAACTGCATTTTAGGTAAAAAAACACCTGGGTGGATAATGTTGTTTTTACAATTCTGTACAAGCCAACTGTGTGATGTGGCAGCCAAAAAGATCTAATGAATTCTCAAATTGCATTAGCAAAATTATAGTGGAAAGCAAAGTAATAATTTTCTGGCTCTTTGCTTTGCCCATCTGGAGCTATGTGTTAATTTCTAGACCTCATTGGCAGTTAATTATAGTACACCCCAAGAATGTAATCAGTTGCTGAGGACTACAGAAACCATGAGATATGAAGAACAGTTGGAAAAAATTACTGTGCTTAACCTGGGAAAGAAAACATTCATAGAAACTGCTTAGAAGTATTGATTGCCCATCTCAGCCTATCAATAACCAATGTCGTGGCTGGACTGGCCCTTGTGGTTCTTCTTATGACTGCAAGATGCCCTTAAGCAATAACCATCAGGGAGCTTAGAAAAAAAAAATGTTTATTACTTATGGGACCTGTAAATTACATAGTACACCTGGACCACATAGCGAGGTCACGGGTAGAGAGAGAGGACCCACATGGCCTGGGTTCTGCTTTTAATGTGGTCAGGGGTGGGGCATAGTGTTTCCTGAGCTTGCTCTTTACTGGTGAAATTAAAACAGAAGAGTGGGAATTTAAGGCAAGGGAAGAGCAAAAACAATAGGCCCAAACAATCAGTTACTGAAATCCACCAAGATCTCTAAAACAAAAGAGCCTTCCTTAGTGGGGAAAGGTGTTTTGGCTTTTTACCTAGTGTGGCTAGCAAAGTATTCATTTGAGATAGCCATCTTTGAAGTGGATGCGTCTTTTAAATGTATATGCCAGCAATCAAAGCTTCTGTCAGTACTTGCATTACAAAAAATAAACAAAAAACAAAAATAACTCTCAGGGCTAACACTACAGATTGTCTTATGGCAAAGAGTTTCTATTTACTCTGCTCAGTTTTTGAATTATGCTTACTGCCAATTCAGGGGTAAATTTCAAGGGAAAAAAATTGTTGGGTCAATGTAAGAGACATTTTTTTAAAATCTGATCTGTCTATCAATACACAGGCTACTTCATGAAGTAGTTGCAGGTTGATAAAAATATTCTAGAGGTAGCTGGATACCTACAACCTGCACTTACGTCAGCTAACAGCTTATGAAAGCCTATTGTTAAATAGTTAGGAATTTTGCCAGCTGTTTTGTAGCTTGAAATCAGAAAACTGTGGGAATATTTATACTAGAGAAATTGTCAAACACTATAAATCAGTATTTCTTTTTTCTTTGGAGAGTCAGTTTACAAGCATACCAACGTCTGTGTAATGGAGAAGTTTTCAACCTTCCAAATCTGAAAGTCTATGAATGTGTTTGATGCCAGGTTCTTGTTCACAAAGCCGAAGAATGAGCTTAGCAAACACTCAAGGTAGGAGAGCAAGGTACAGGCTTTTATTTAGAAATAAAGTGAGAGGAAAGAGCTCCCGGCTCATGCCAGGAGGGGACAAGAGAGCCCAGTGTGGTGCATTGTCTAGGGGGTTTTATAGGCAAACATGAAAAAAAGGCTTAGGGGTGTGGACTTGCTGGGTGGTGTCTGAACACCCTGAATTAACTTAACACGAGGAATTCCTTGCCCCGATCTCTCTATAGGATACCGGCATCTCTCTCTGGGATACCAGAGTCTTGGTCTAGGAGCATATCAAAAGGCAGCCTGCCCAGCCCCCAAGGTGGGCTAAGGTATTGTCTGTTTGCTAAAGAGTAAGTTAAGAATCCTGCTTCCCAAACTTCCTGGGTGTTAAAATGCAATCTTATCTTTAAGGTGGAATCTTCCCTGCCTTTTACTATGTTGTTTACAGTTGGGTCTGCATGCTAAATTAGTTGCCCAGTTTGCAAAACCACCCCATCAGATCTGAAAAAGGAAAGACAGCACATAGACCTGGGCCTTTCAGCATGCTAAAGTGAATCTTACAAATGATTAGCATAATAAAAACATGTGCTATTCTTCTTTATCTGGGGAACATTAACTGATCTTACTGATGAATGACCCTAGAGCTTAATGTTTAACACAGAGTTTTGGTAGGGGGTTTCCTTGCATGTAGTTACATTGCTCTGACTGCAAATATTCTGCCTTGCTTTTTCCCGAGGTCCTCCCCCTACTCTGACTACACCCACGGTCCCTGTCTCATGTTGATATGAAGCAGAATATTAACTGAGTTAAAAAAAAAATCAGGAGCAAATGCAATGAGTGGTAATAAAATCAGGGAAATTTGTGAAGGAGGTTGGTAGTAAAATGGCAAGAACAAAATAATACTAGGAGAGTGGATCATATTCTATGGGAAGAGTAGAATTAGGGAGAATTCCTAAATATTTTGAATTTATGAAGTTTCCCCTTGTTGGGTGAAAAGTTGTGACATCTTAGGAACATCTGATCATTTCTCTTTTAGAGACAGATATATTAAGAATCAAATTGTAACTCTGAGGGGAAAATATGTTCCCAGCCCAGGGCAAATAACCTTTGAAGCTAAAATCAGCCAAAGGGAGAAATAGAGTGGGAGAAACCCATTTATTGCCTACAAGCAGTGGTCTGCTTCTGCTCACCCACCTGTGTCTCTCACGATCCAGCTTCAAAAGGACCCCACCACACCTCTCCGGTCCTGGTGTGCCCTCACTCCCCCTTGTAATCACCCATTAATATGGAGATGGACTACCTCTCTCCACCCCTTGGAAACACCTATTGATATGGAGATGCACTAAGGCCAGGTGAGACATTCTGGAAATATTGCAATTTTACCTACAACTGTCCATTCTTGAATTCTTTCTCACAAGGAAACCAAAGATCTATCACTAATAACAGATTAACTACAAATTTGAGTCTAAGCAATTAGACTAGCTTTCAAAAAAGTGCAAACATATTTTCATTGTGTTCTTCATATATTTTTATGTATTTCCTATATATGTAAATATAAATGCTGCATGAGATCAGTGCACTCATAATGTGAATTTATATTCTTCATTTTATAATTTAAGATGAGCTAATTATTCCTATATTTTATTAAAAACATAAATTACCTTAATTCTAGAGGCATTTAGGATTCTTTTCATATGGGTGACCCTTTTGATATATACTTAATTAGTGCTTGACTTGGTTGTTTTTGCTGAAATAGCTGTATTACAATATTCAATGAAAACAATGTTCTTGTAGTCTTTCATGTAGTAAAATTTAACCATCCCACATATCAAAGTGCAATAGCTTTGAAATTAAAAAAAGATCACATTTTCAAAATGATTTTAATTGCTGTGTGAAATTTTAATAAACCTTTATAGATATTTCATTTCAAAGAGGAAAGGAAACTTTTCCAGTTTGAAGACTTTCCTTCCTAGTCTCCATCACAACAGCAAAATAAATAAAAACACACAACCCCATATATACCTCTTACTTTTCCAGTGCTGTAACAATGTGTATGGTTCTGGTATAGTAATGATTACATTATTGCTTGCACATTATACTTAATTTTACATTAAATTAAACTCAACTATTTATTAAATCCTTAAAAGCACATGGTTAATGAAATATTTTTGAATGAAGAAGTTAAAATCAATTTTCTGTTAAATAACAGAAGCAATGTGCTCTTTTTGTGCATATATCCATAAATGATGGAAGTCCATTTGTCTATTATTTTCCCCATAGTCTGTTTGAAGTGCTACTTCTTTGTTCTCTTCCATTCAAAATGCTGATTTAAAATGTATAGGTACAAGTTGAGTTATGATTTTTTCATAGAATGGAATTTTGGAAGAATTAACATAATTTTATAAGAGCTGAAAAAGATTTACCTGCAATCAGTCCACAAAAAAAATTCTATATATACTTTGTGTGTATGTATAAATAAATGTGTGTATATATACACATATATATTTATGTGTATATATGCACACACACACACACACACACACATGTAAAAATAAAGATCATCATCCAAATATATGTATTTGTTAGGTCAGGCATCCATTCATTTAACAAATATTAAAGGAGTGTCTATTACATGCCAGGTACTGTTTTAAATGCCTTTGATACATCAGCGAACCGAAGAACAGAAAGATGCCTCTTTTAGTGGAGTTTACATTGCAGTAGAGGAATTAGCCACTGCAGAATAAATATAATTTTTAAAAAGTGATTAATATTTTTGTAGGAAGGTAATGTTCACTATAAGAGAAAAAACAGTAAATGGACAAGGTAGAAATAGGAATACCAGTTTTAAGACTATTTCAGATGGTGTCTGGACCAAGGAAAAGGGTCATATTCCGTATCTTTTTTTGGACCTTGAGTCAGAAGAATTCCTAACAAATTTGAAGTGTGAGAAAAAGAAAGGAGTCATGGATGATGCTAAAGTTTTTGGCCAGAACAACTATAAAGTGATAGTGTTACTGTCAACTGAGTTATGGAAAACTGGAAATGTAGCAAGTTTGGGAAAGAATATACTGAGAGCATAAATTAGGAAATTCCAAAACAGGTATGTTGCAATGAATTGGAAAAGGGATGGTATTCTTCTCCTTAATTATCATGAAATGATAATTAACATATGCTTTATATTAATTTACATACAGGATGTCTGACAACATATCTCTCTGTATTTTTATTTCCAGTAATATTACAGATGCAATTAAGAAATAACCCTCTTTATTGCTTAACATTCCAAGGGGAAGGCATTCTCCAAAACAGTTGAATACTTTATGGGGTTGGAGTTAAGCATTCAGTGCATTTACCCTCTGACTGTGCTCTTTCCAACTCTTTTGGTTTAGTTTGAATCTTCCCCACTGAATAATAAAATGTCATTAGTTTTTATCTTAATTGAGTGGAATTTATGATTTTATTGATTGAAATTGGGATTAAACTGACGTTTCCATTGCCAATATAAAATGACTTGAGAAAATTAATTCCTTACAAAGAACAAAGAATCTTCATCTACTAAGGGGAGCAAATGCTTCCCAAGCACATTACGGTATGCAATTACACACAGGTAAGCACACACCCTTCTATGGAGGGCCAAGGTACAAAACACAGACGCACAACGATTCCAACCCCCAATGCTCACAAGTCAGAGGAGACTAGTCCGGAGGAAACCCAAGAAGATCACTAAGTTAGAGCTTATAGGAAGAATGATCTTCATTAGGGGGCTCAGAGAGAGTGGTGCATGCTGGCAATATGATTGTAATAGCAGAAACTAGCCCAAGTAAGCCTGGGCTTAGTTGTGACAATAACTTTTCTTTATTAAAATTATTAATTTCTGCTAGACATTCATTCCTGTTTGACTTCCTCTGTCACAGAACCAATTTACTGAACCAGTTAGACTAGGTTGGGCATAGGCAGAATGCAACTCTATTTATTTTCACTGCTACCTTTTGGATTTTATCTGAAGATTTATTGTTTCTTTTTCCTGGATGAAGTGGGGTCTATTCCATAGGTTTTAGAAAACTTGCAAATAAAATTTTTAAAAAATCCAGGCCTTTTACATAAAAACACAGACCCTTATCCAATTTAAACTTCCTTGCTATCTTAGCTCACACCACACCAGCTGCACGGGGGAAGAAAGTCATGGTTGACTTCATTGTTTTTTCTTGATAAACTTCTTACATCACATTCTGGTCTCTATGGGGTCAGCTATAGGGCAGTAGAGAAGTGGCAAAGGGCCTTTCATGACTGGTTCAGTTGTAACTTAATTTGGGGTCTTTGTACTGGCTGCTTGCTTTTTTTTCTTGTGAGTTGATTTTGTGGTTTCCTCTGATAGCGCTTCTTGCTGGTACTTTAAGCATTAAAAAGTTATGCTTGCTCTAAAAAGGAATGCAGCTTGCTCTTAGGGCTGAAGAAACTGATTGCATCAATTCCTAATTCTGTGTTAAGTAACTTCCTGGTGGGAACTTGGATTCCACCACAGTGGGAATATTTACATAACATGTTACAGAGTTTAAAAAAAAAAACTTGGAGGGGAGTGGAAGGAGGGTCCATCAATTACTAAACATGTACTAGCACACCACTTTTTATATTGCTTCTTCAGGCCTCTTCAGCTGGCCTTTTGTTTGAAAGTGCTTTTTGAGAGTAATTTTACATACCAATCATTGTTCCTTAACCTTAGCAACATAATAAAAACAAATGTTCAGAGCTCTTTTAAAGACTTCCTCGCTTTGGAGGAGAGGGAAGGGAAATAGAGCACACACATAGTAACAAACCTTTCTACAAAATTCTTCACTACTGGCAATCTGATGTCCAGTTACACTTTCTTAGACGTTTCTTATAAGAATGGACTTCTGTCTTTTGGTTTCTCTCTAGGTGTTTTTTTTTTAATCCTAGTAGGGTTTGAAAGTAGTAGAGAGATAAATCATATTATCAAATGGCCATTCTGATTCTCCAACCCTCAATTCCAATCCTTTAAATTAAAATAATCAAATCTATCTTCACAGCTTGTTTTGAAGATTAAAAGCTAAAATGCACAATTTTGTTTAAATCAACAATCAGAATTTGCATTATTATGACTATGTAGCTATTTGTCCCTCGTAAAAGCCTGGCTGCTAGGATAGAAATGAGTGGAAGGAGGGTGTATTAACACTGTGTGTGTACATAGACTTTCGTTTCCTCCTATTTTTATTTCAATCTCCAGATTCTTCTCCTGGAATACCATGTTGTTCTTAATGAAACAAGAAGGTGAAATGCAAGAGAGACTATGAAAATACTCTGCTATTCCTTTTCAACTCACCATGCATTCATTCAGCAATTATCGAGGTCTTACTGTATATCAGACATTGTGCTATGTGTTGTGAGGGATACAAAGATGCCTTTAAAAAACTTAGCTTAAAACCTGGTCAGGAAATGACATTCCATGAATGCCAGTTCAATCAAGAAATATGCTTTCGTAGATGCTCAATTTAACTCAGGATCCAAGCCATTAGGGACTTAAAAAGAGAGAGAAAGCTCTACGAGTCTTTTTAAACCATGAAAATTTTTGTATTAGCAATTATCTGAAAAGTCCATTGGTAATTATTACAGTTTAATGATAACCTGCCCTACTGGTTCTTAAATGCCAATTGCTCTAAGAATTGGAGGGTCACAGATATTATTAGGCTAATTTTCTAGTGCACTTGCTAAGACATTTCTTGTAAGAGAGTTTGGGGCAACAGAGCAAAGCTAAGGAAATGTCAAAAGAATGAACAAATTAAATCCTCAAATACAGAGAAATAGAGTTATTCCAAAGATGTTGGTAAAATTTATATAAAAGAATGAACCATTTTTTAAGGAAGTCTTTTACACTGTTTCCCTTAGTATTTATCCTAATCCACTCATGTTTGGAATAGCTGTTTCTGTGGAATTTATTTCCAAAGACCATCCATGAAAGGAGAACTAAGAGAAGTCTTTTAGATTTGCCTGGATCACTGAAACTTCCAGAAAGCAGAAGCAGTGGAGTAGTGGATGTAACCAGGAAGGAATGGACAGAAAGTGGTTAAGGTCACCGAAAGCTGGCTCAGATCTTGTCTTCATGAAGTTCAATATGGATAGAAAAGGGAGAAATTAGAATATTCGTAAACAGGATGACCTTAATAACAGGGTTGCATTTATTTATCTTAAAGTCAAAGGAAAGCTGGTTGTTTTGGAAAGCAGCTAAGAAGTCAGTGAAATGGGAGAGATTGAAGATACTTGAAATAAAGGAGAGAATTACTAGGCAAGAGCCAGCCCATGGGAAGTGACCAAGTCAGAGAACAGGTGGAAAGCTCAGGGAGTTATGGACTGGAATAAAAACGGGGAGAAAGAGATAGGATAATGTGAGAATGAACATAGATAACCATGTAGAGAATTGATAAAGGACCCTGGAGCCGGATGGCCTGGGTGTAAGGCTGAGCTCTACCTGTTTTTAACTACGTTGTTCATGGACAAAAGTTTTCACTTCTCCATTCCTTACAAAGAACAAAGAATCTTCCTCCGTCACCTTTCATGTAAAATAGGGATAATAGTATCTCCATCATAGCTTCCTTGTGAGAATTAAATGTATTAATATCTATAAAGCACGCAGAGTAGTGTCTGGTACATGATACACACTCAACACTGGCTCTAATTATTTTTAAATATCAGCTGCTGCACTGGGAAGGTAGAATGAGGAGAATTGGAATTTTTAAAGGGAGAAAAAAGTCTGTAGTAACTGCTCTGCTGTGTTAACCACACACAGTAACACTAAAAATCACACTGAGCAACTGCTTGCTGTTCTAGTATTTTGTGTTTACTCATTAAATCCTTACAACAACCTATGAGGCAGCTACCATAACTATTCCCATTTATAGATAGGATACAGTTGAAATAACCAAATGCCCGGGCATCACTTGAGCTACCAGAGATTATTCTGGATTGCACTGAGATATAATGAGCTCTGCAGCCTCTATAATTTGTTACAAATTTTATTCATATATTAGGACATTCAGCTAAAGCTATGAGCAAGTTAGGGCATTAGCCACATGCTATGGAACTGATATATTTATTGATACATTTATATAATTGGTATAGATTAATGATGAGAAAAAAACAAAACTAGGATCAGCAGAGAAGAGAGGGTAGGTAGGCTGAGGACTGCGGCTTGATCGTGTATGCAGTGGATGGCCGTTGACTGCATGCTGTGCTCAGATGCTCTCTGCAGGAACACGATGAATCTCTACCTGCCTCGTTATTCAACTCTGTATCTATGCTGCACTCTTCTGATGGTGTACACATTATGCAACAACAAAATTATCAAATGCATGTACCCTCTCCTCAGGGAAGAGTAACAGCCCATACCACCTGCCACATTAACCTTTCCTTTTTCTTCGTATTAAGGTTTTTGCCTCCTGTTCACTTTTCCTGTCCTTATTGCACATAAACATTGGATCTCCATAGGCTTTGCTGAAATGTGCAAGTTTTCGCAGAGCTGCAATCCCAGTTAGCGTATCGCTAGCTCTCCCCCTATATCTATGTGATACAAGAGACCATCTGCTGTTTGAAACTGCATTGTTGCCAGTTAGAGGTACGCTAAGAAGATTCAAATCTGTTACCACCCTGCAGAAGAGAAAACCTGTTTTGTATATTCCTAAAGGTGGCTTTATATCAAATGCTTGATTTATTTCCATTTGAGGAAGTTTAAGAAGGACTAGGGTTGAAAAACTCTGATAATGCTACCCATAGGCATCCAGCCTAGACGTAAGGACGCTAACTGGAAAAATGTGTTGGTTATAAGGCTCTAAAGTTACACAATTAGGAGGACATCTGTGATTTTAGTTCTTTTATTTGTATGTGTGTCTGCAGTTCTAATCAAAGCAGCTCTTCTTGATGGTTTCATGTAACGTCTTACCGCATTTCATGTTATGTTAGGTTCATTATTAATTCTCCAGAGCAGCTTCCACTTTGTGTTCTTTCTTACAGCTAGAGACAAGCTAATGTTATCCTAGTTGCCTCATGAGTGGTTTGAATTCAGAATCTTTAAAAAGGGGATGCTTTTCCGACAAAGTTTTGAGGCGTCTGAATGGAAGGGCTGTTCTCCCCAAGTTGACGGCTGGGCTGTAATCTGAGAGAACGTTTTCTTAGAACACGGGCTGCATCAGATCGTGCCTCTTCCCTGGAGCTGCAGAACAGTTACCAATTGAGGCTAGAGTATGAAACTGCTCATTATAGTTCCTTGTATAGATGATTATTTGAGATGGAGGACTCCAGTTACTTGTTACTAAAGGATGACTAGGTGATTTCCATTTTTTTTAAAACATGTTTGGGGGAAAGTTATCCCTTTGAGAAGCAGAAGGGAAAAGGACACCCTTCTGTCTTCCCACCTTACAAATTCCTTGGCAAAAGTCTGTTTTTGACAAAGAAGTATCTTTGTGAAACAGCATCTCAGATCCCAAAGCCAATTACCAAATCACTACCAAATCTAGACTAGCCCTGAAAGCTTTTTGATAAGCATTTTCAAGCATGTGGTCATGTCTAAAAGTTACACATTCTTGGGAAAGCTATGTCACCTAACCTTTCTTATTAATCTTTTATAAATATAACCAAGCTAATATATGTAGTTAAACTTAGTGTTACTGGTCCTACAGATAAATGGCTGTCCTCAGAATCAAGACTTTAACTGCAGGCTATATAAATCAGAGAAATAGTATGCGTACGTCATTCACATCACATTGGTGTGATGTGGTATTGCAGTGTGTTATCATTTTTAGGTACTTAAATGTTTTGATGTTAGTGTCATTTTTGCAATTATGGAAGTTAAAGATTCAAAAAATAGTAAGAAAAATAAAATCTGGAAATGAGATGTTTGGGTATCTTGGCCTTATAGGAGAGAGAGTGAACTGAATTTCCTGAAGGTGTTTTCATCAAGCTCCTCATACTACCTGAGACAACTGAAGGGAAAAAAAAGTGGAGATTATGGCTTAAAAAAATCCTCCTTGTAGGTAAAAATTTCTGCCTAGTGAATTATTTTCTGTATGGCTACATAAAATATGTATGATAAAACTTTTCTTAAAACTTGGCTCAAAATTGTTTTACAAAAATTTGGGGACTTTTAAAATGTAGATATAGTAAGCAAATTTCAGAGATAAAGAAACTGACAGCTAAAAGAAAAAAAAATTCAGTCTCCTGGCTTAATTTACTAATCTTTCTTTAGATTTGAAATTGCCTCTGGTGGTTTCTGGCTGCAAGAACTGCAGTTCTTTGGGAGATTCTGAAAGGTATTAATAGAGAATATAATTACTATTTTCAGTAGTGTGTGTAATGCACATAAGATTTATTACAAACTTTCATGTATTCAAGGTCATTACCATAATTAGTTATATATGAGACACTCTTTCAGGAATGTTAATACATTATTTGAGGAAACTGAGGCATAAAACTTGTTAAGGCATTGAGTGGTAAAGGAAAAAGTAAATAACAGGTTAGTTTTCCAATCTTGATCCCCAGGAAAAATAAGTTATGAGAGTTATTTTATTCCTACTAGTCCTTTATCTTTTATTCATGCTCTTTTACTAAGACATTGAGATATTTTAGAAAAGATTCTTAGTCTTTGAGCAATGCTGAGATTGTCCTATGAATGCCTCTGAGAATTCTGGCCTCAGTACAACCTGACACACGTCAGTCAGGCACATGACAGGCTGATGTGTGAACATAAATGAGGCACAGAGTTTACCTTAGTGCAGTTTCACTAAGAGACTGAGAGTCCACATGCTTTGTGTCATTTTGCCCCAGCAGTTACTAAATGTTCTCACTGGCAGCAGTCTACTAGGGGATTTTCCACTGATTACTCTCTTACACAAGTAGGAGCCAGGACCCTTGAGGAGAAGAGTGGGATCAGAGTTCAACAAAGAGAACTCTAAAAGGGAAGTTCAAAGGAGTTGCATGTTGCATATTGCAAAGGAGAAGATCATAAAGCTAAGGGAAACACCAGATGAAGTAATAATGTCCTGGCTGCACATGAAGTAGAACAGGACAAGCACAAGGTGGTAGTGAATATGCATCTGTTAGCTTAAACATTTGAGGGAGGAGGCATACTAGAAGAAGAAATTCCCTGTAGGGATATTTTATTTGATCAGGTTGATAACTTGTTATGCTGGAAAAATGTGAAGGTAAGCATTTATAAGCAGTTCAAGGTAAGCATTTATAAGCAGTTCAATCCAAGGACTTTGATAAGTGTAATGGAGTGTGATTTATAAGATATAAATTCAATCATTTTTACTTGGCTTATGATTATTGAGAATCACTTGATTATCTAATTGCAAAGTAAACATTCCTGGCATTCTTAGAAATGCAAAAATATTTATTGCATAGTGTATATATGGATGTTTGAAGATCATTCTCTCAGAGCTTTCACTTTATGAGGCAAGGATAAAGAAGGAGCAGAAAACATGGATTATCATCTCTGCTAATGGATGGAATAGTCTCTCTCCATAATTCATATGTAGAAGCCCTAAACCCCAATACCGCAGAAAATGACTATTTGGAGAAAGGACCTTAAAAGAGATGATCAAGTTAAAAAAGGATTGTTAGGATGTGCCCCAATTCAACATGACTGATGTCCTTATAAAGAAAGGAGATTAAACACAGACAACACAGACAGAGGGACAACTACATGAGGACACAAATGTTTATCAATAGGTAAAACAGGTTTAAATAAACCCACGCACATATAAAATGTCAATACAATGGAATAATACTCAGCAATAAAAAGGCCACAGACTACGGAGGCACCCAAAATATGGATGAATGCCAAGATCCGTATGTTGGTGAAAAAGTGAAGCAGTAAGAAAAGAATGCATGCTGTACTGTCCATGTTTGTAATTCTGACTGTGGTGATGGCTTTAAATTCATACATATGTACATGTGTCAAAGCTCATCAAATGGTGTCCTTTAATATGTACATTTTACTGTATGTAAATGAAAACTCAGTAGTTTGTTTAAAAAAAATTAGTTGTTAAAAGTGTTGGGTCTAAACCCGAGGAAAGAGCAGCCCAGAGGGAGTGGAATAAAGAGAAGTGGTCTGCTAGGGCTGCCATGATAAGGTACCACAGACTGGGCAGCTTAAATAACAGAAATGTATTTTCTCCTATTTCTGGAGGCTAGAAGTCCAAGAGCAAGATGCCAGCATGTTTGGTTTCTTCAAAGGTCTCTCTCCTTTGGTAGAATGAATAGTGTTCAAGATATGTAGCCTATGTAGAAATGATACAAGTATGCATATCCTTGCGTGAACAGATATAAGAATGTAACATGTCTAAATAGTCCATACCTCTCAGAATGACTCAGGCAAGGAAGACTTTTGATGGCTTTGTGTTAAGACACTTATTAGAGGATTTTCTCACTTGACTCCAAACAGGAGATCAGCTGATTTCTGCTACTGTGCCTGTGATATGTGCTGTCAGAGTCCTTAAAACAATGGACAGCTTGGATTTCATCAAGCATATATAACAGGTGGTATGACTATGTTTGTACCTACTTGCTGGGAACTATGAGAAAAAATTCACTAGGAGACTTGAGTGCATTATAATTCATGCCACCAGTAGCAAAATTGATTCTCAATGATATCTGAATCCGCACTAATTTCTTTTGGGTTCCTAGACCCAATCCCTGTGTGTGTGTGTGTGTGTGTGTGTGTGTGTGTGTGTGTGTGTGTGTGTGTGAGGGGTTCTTCCCACACATGACCCCCAGCAATTATCAAACACCAACACGGTGTCCAAGAACTTAACTCAACTTAGGGTGCCCTAAGACAGCACCAGATTCCCCAGATTAAGGGCTCCATCCTACAAGACTGCCCTCCACTCCTACCCACCAGGCTGTTACCTTTGCTTCTGACCAACCTCCAACCGTCTCCGTTTAGGTTCGATTAATTTGGTAGAGTGGCTCACAGAACTCAGGAAGCATGTATGTTGACCAGTTTAATAAAGGATAAAGTAAATGATATAAGTTAATAGCCAGATGAAGAGATACATAGGGTAAGGTCCCAAATGAAGGAGCTTCTATCCTTGTGGAGCTTGGGGCCTGGCTCAGTGGCATATGGAAGCTTTCTGGCTCCTCAAGCCTAGCAGCTGTCTCCAGCAGAGAAGCAGGATGTGACAGAGAGCTGTGCTCTTCTTCTGGGTTTTTGTGAGGGCTTCACTGCAGTCATGATTGAGTAAATCATTGGCCAGGGGCCGATTCTACCTCCAGCCCCTGCCCTTGGGCGGGGTCCCAAAGCCTCTCATTAACATGGCAAGACACCCATTTCACCTATTAGGCTCTGAAGTGTTTTCAGGAACCTTGGATGAAGATCAAATATACCTGGGAAATATATATATATATATATATATATATATTTGGTCATCTGAATGAGCAAATATGTATATTTCTTATAACATGTTATATTGCAATATCTAATTATAACTACATTAAACAATACAATAATTATGAAAAATCAAGTTTAGTTTATTTCACAACACTTAGTTACTCCCTATCTAACACAGAAATAATAATGGTATTGAACAGATAGTTTTTGTGAACTGCCTAGTGTTTGATAAATGTAACAAAACATGATAAGCGTATCTATCTTTCTATATCTCTTATGGTTCCTTCAGGCTGAAGATTTTATATCTGCCAAATGTTGAGATTTAAAGCTTTAAGCTAAAAGGATAAAGCTCCATTTCAGATAACTAAAATTAGTAGATGCTAAGTGTGGGGTAAACCTGCAGTAGTTCCAGAATTTCTCACCTGGCTTTAGCCATTTACATATTAATAGGTGTTTCTTCCTTTAGCCTCTGGCTCAAGGGGTGAAGAGAAGCTGTTCTCTCCTCACTTCTGTTGCATAATTGGTCTGGTGCCTGTCAGTCTGTGGGGATCCACAGGGGGAGTTTCTCCCATAAGGGGCGACTGGAGAAGTGCGCCCTCTGTGGCCGGTGGGACAGGGAGCAAGAGCGGCGGCCAGAGGGGAAGAATAAGGCGGGGCTTCAGCATGAGCAATAAACCAACCTAGCCTTTCCTTAGACTGATTTCGGTCACACTGGTTTATTTGTCCCAGCTGGGAACATGCTTCCTGCCCCAGAGCTACACGAAGAGCTAGGTAATGTGGGTCAAACTGTGTCTTCCAAAAAAGATATGTTGAAGTCCTAACTCTCTGTAGCTGTGAATGTTGACCTTATTTGGAAATAGAGTCTTTTCAGATATAATCAAGATGAAGTCATAATGGACCAGCAGAGCCCCTAATCCAGTGACTGGTATCCTCATAAAAAGAGGGAATTTTGGACACAGACATATACAGAAACAGGGGGAAAAGTCATGTAAGGACTGAGGCAAAGGTTGGAATTATGGTGCCACAAACAAAGAAATACCAGATTGCTGACAACCCCCAGAAGCTAGAAGAGTCAAGGAAATAGTCTTTCCTAGATCCATTGGAAGGAGCATGGCTTTACAGACACTTTGATTTAGGACTTATCGCCTCCAGAAGCGTAGTAGAAAAATAATCTGTTGTCTTAAGCCAACCAGTTTGTAGTACTTAGCATTCATTAACTTCAAATTATATAAGCAAATAGTGAAAAAATCTTGAGCTTAGAGGTCTACAATTTTAAATTAAAATAGTAGTTTAGAAAGACACAAGATTTCTAATCAATTGACTTTAATTCTTATCCACACTTCATTCTCTAGGTCATCTCCTGTCAATCATGCTTAGTTAAAACAGAAGACCCCATTTTTCTTAAATTTCAAACATGTCATATAAACTTTTCACCCGCCCCAGAATTACTCAGTTAAAATAATCAGATTTCAAAAAGAAATACATTTTTATTGCAATATTTCTTAATTTGTGACAAAAAAAAATACGGAACTAAATTTTGGAAATAACACGTCCAGTAAATTTCTTGACCAAGCATATGCACTTCTTTCTAAGCACTTCTATTTAAGTGATTTATCCTACTTTTAAATTCCTGTCTTGGTCTTAAATAGTAGCATAAAACTCAAAGAAGCATGTGAGTATGATTGATGATTTTAGAGAATTACATTCAAGGAAGTATTTCTCTTTTTTTTAAAGTAAAGTAAGTTTTTAAAGAAAACTTACAAGGATGAGCAGGTCACACTTCCTCAGAGTAATAAGATAATAAAAGCAAGATATAAGTAAATCTAATTACTGAAGGAAGAAAAGCAATGCCATTGATTTAAAAAAATCTCCCAGTTAATTAGTGTTAAAAGTATCATAGTGAGTCATTATTATTCATGGTTACTAAGAGACTGAATATATAAATGGACAATGGCCATACCATATACAAAAACAGAATTCCACATTCTGCAGCCACAATTCTGGGAAACCAACCGATTCTCTATAGTAACCAGCTCAGGAAGCCAGGCTGTTGTCTATATGTCAGACTGGTAGGAAGTCAGACCACTATCTCTAGTAACAATGTGGGAAGCTAAACAATAACTCCTGTAACAATTGGCCCCAAATGGCCAGGACTTGATTAATAACTGACAGCTTCCCTAATTTTTGCTCCTTGAAGTTAAAATCAATCAGAGAAAGCCAGATACGCTTCTCTAAACTATCACACAGGATGCCCAGCTCTGGCTTGCCCACCTGCAGCTTCCCCACACCAACACTCTAGTCAAGGCATACTGCAAGCCTTCCCTCTTCTGTAAAACGTTCTCATTCCTCTGTCTGTCTTTGATCTGCCAAATAGCAAGTGTCGGTGCTCACTCTTGCTTTAGCAAGCTCTGAAGATAATAAACTTCACATGTTCTCATATAAACCTTTTAGAGAGAAGAGCCAAATATAGGATGAACTCCTTAAAACTAGTGGCTGATTTTATGAATTTACTTCCAATAGCCAAGTCTATGCAACCATTAGTGCTCAATGTATATAATTGTCAAACAATTTATTTACAATGCAATTCTAAACTTAGGTAGCCTTCCTTCACTTACATGTGGAGATAATGTAAATAGCACAGGGTATATTCAATGATGAGCAGTAACTGAGGTGTGTGAATATGTTCAGTTTGGCACAGATTGAAGACATACAGATGATTATTCTCTAACGACAAAACAGAATAGCTGCAACATTTTATTCTAGTACAGAAAAGGTATAGATGCAACTGGTGAGTAATTACAAGTGTGTCATGTATGCTTTGAATCCACTGAGACTAAAGTTCACCTGGAAAATTGAACAGGCAAACTTTGTATTTCTCACTTAGCTTTTAGAGGCCCCACCTTCTCTCTTCCCATCCAGGGCACTCCACCTGTAGCCCGGCCAAGTGAGGCAGCCCCCCTCAATGTTCCCCTGGGAGCTACACCCGGACTGGGCAGACGTGGGGGAGAGGAGGGCGGCATTCTGCACCCCAATTTGAGGGACAAGAGTCAGGAAAAAAACCCAGGAGAAGCAAACACTGCAAGGTTTTGTTTGACAGCAGGTATGGGTAGGGGGTTCCAGGGCAGGGCTGGTGCCCTGTGATCCGCTCAGCTGGGTGGAGGGCCACACTGCCACTGGTGGTCAAGGGCAACCAGCCAGGGGGAGCAGACAGAGCTCCGATTTCCAGGCTTTGTGTTTGTTTTGCTCTTGGCCATTCTCCACCCACTTCCCAAAGACAGTGGATTCACAAGCTTATCAGATAAAACATTTTAAGTTAAGAATTCTCAGGTATAACTGACATGATGCTTAGTGTGTTAAGCTCAGAATTAAAGTTTTAACTCCAAATTGTGTTTTTCCTCTTTGCTATTAAAGGGATTTCAAACTGTCACCATAATTGAAGCCAAAAACATATTCATCATTTCCAAGGTTCCTTTTGCCCTCTTCACATATTATTATTATCATTGTCATTGTTGATAAGAACAGTTAACAGAATGTCTACCCTCCTACCACCAGGAGAGGTGATAGCACATAACAAAAGTATCATTAGTTATTAATATAGACAGTGGTTCAGATTACCTATAAGGAAATGGATTAAAATTGTATTTGCAAGTTATTCATTAATATTGATATTATATTAGAAACTTATTTGATACAACAGAAGAAATACTATAACCTAGGTCTAAATTCCAGCTCTGTCTTTGTCTTACTGGATGAGATTGCAGATCAGCGGATAGGGTTTTCTGGTCGTGTTTCATCATGATAAGATGAACTGGACTAGAAATATCTAACAGTTACCTACGATTTCTCTGTACTCTTAAGACAAGGATTTTTAAAAAGATTTGAAAATTTTGCGCAAATTATACTCTACTTTGGATATGAGCATCATTGTAACTGGAAAGAGCTAAGTATTGAGCAAGTGGATTTTAACAGAGTCAACATTGGGTTACTCAGTTTCTGATAATCTAGCATGGAATTTCATACACCCTGTCCTTTTCTCTATATACCTGCCATTTCATAATGTCTCTCTTTTTTAAGGCTGTCTTTGTCACTTCAAATTTCTGCTCTAACCAGTGTGGAAAACAGTTAACTACATGTGCCTATTTGCCACTTGAAATGCAGCTTGTGTGACTAAAGACCGTAATTTACTTTTAATTAATTTAAATTAAAATACTGATACTTAATTCAGTTGTTAGAAACTTGGAACCACTTAGGTATATAAGTCTACTTTTTTAAACCAGATTTTATGACATCTAAATACTTAACATGTATTTCTGATAAAAACAGTGTCCGAATTGAGATGGTCTATATTTGAAAGAAAAACTCCAAAGACTTAGTAGGAAAAAAAAATAGTAAAATATCTCCTTAATAACTTTATATTGATTACATGCAGAAATGGTACTATTTTGGATATATTGAATTAAAATTACTAAAACTGAGCTCATTTGCTTTTTACATTTTTAATGTAAGTACTGAAATACTGAAAATTTTTGTTGCCTTTATTGAATTCTAATTCCAAAGGACAGTGTTGGTACGCTGTATTCAAGTTTCTTCCTCAATCCTCTCTGAAAAATTGATTTACCTTTTCTAATCTCAGCCTGCTGTCACTCTGCATCTCCTAGAACATTCCCAAGAACCTCTCCAATTTCAAGCATTTCCTTCCATCTCTTTCTTTTAATGTCCATTAAAGAAAACTCAAAATCCATGTCTGTACCTAGGAAATCCTCTATTCTGTTCCTTTTGTGTTAGTTAAGGCTCTGATTATAAATACCATAAACCAACTCAAGCTATTATAAGGGGGAAAGGGATGGGCTTAAAAAGATACTAAGGTGTTTTGTAGAATGAAAACTCACTTTTATCGAATGAATGATGATGAATGAATGAGTTAATGAATATGTTTAAGAGTTACTAATGATGGAGTTTTTAATGTTTGAGCAATTCAAAATAATTACTTGTCTTCTAAATTTCAGTTTTCTGTGCTGCTTAGTTATCATTTTGGTAAATATCAAGGACAATCAAGGGCAAAACAGGCAAATCAGATAATCATATGCTAGTAATTTATTTTTCATTTAATTGTTACCTGATTATATCAGAAGGACCCTGATAGTAATTTAGTGCCTATTTATTTACAGGTTCTATTTAGAAATATTTTTGACTATAAAAAACGGACTGAATCATTTAAACTCAGTTCAGGGGTTAGGTGAACAAGGACCATCAATAAATGCTTTTTATTTTAATGCTAATGTTTTAGAAATACTCTTTTACCAAACAAACCTCAAGCAACAACTTTAATGGTTGCTTTTAAAAAATTAGCAGCTGATCCAAAAGAAAAAAGATGCTCATAGTCATCAGGAAATAAACTAGTTAGGAGTTTTCAGGTAAGATTGCTACTCTACTTAATGAATTCAACAAATGTTTAGTGAATGTCACTGGTGTGAGGTGATACTCTATGAAAAGAGACACGTAAATGAAACACCATCCTTGATCTGGAAGACTAAGAATTTAGCAACTAGGATGGGTTATTATGTGCTTGGGTGAATTATAATAAATGTGTTGTGTTCCTCCTTTGCATAAATTTAAAGAATCTCCTTTCTCTCTATGTAACAGTACTGAGTTCCTCGAAGTTCCAAACACTAGGAAACTGCAAACCCTTAGCCTGGTAAGTAACAGTCCTTTGTTACAGGCCCACTTTTGGAGGAAGAAAGCTGGATGCTCTCCGAAGGTTAGAAAAAAAGGCCGGGCTTTGAGGGGAAGGGTGGGAATGTCTCCACCTGTGAGCTAAAATACACGAGAGGGACAGAGTGGAGGAATCAGAACCCCATGTCCATGCTATGCCTCCCCAAATGTGAAATAGATAGGATTAGCTCCATCCACGCTACAGCAATGACATAGAGAGAAAAGACGGGGAAGTGGGTAGGAGAAGGAAGGGAGAAAAGGAAGAAGACTGAGTACATTTCCGCCCCACAGGAACTGAGATGAACTTCATGTCCAGCCCAAGAGCCGCTGGGATTGAGCCTGCTGTTTCTGATTTGGAAAAATGAAGACATAGAACAGTATTAACATCTAAGGCTGACAAAAAATTCATTCTGCCGCAGGCTGATAACCAAGGCTGATAGTCAGCCAGTAGGCACTGCAGTGGCCTGTTAATAAATAACTGCCATTCCAAACCCACCGAGTTTTCTTTCCACTGCTTCAGCTACCCCGTCTCAGGCTCCACATCTCTGGAGTCCCTGGACATTTCTGAATCCAGCAACTAAAGAGGAACACTTGGCACATAAGAAGCCCAAGGACCCTACCCCAACATGAAAGCAGCCACCCTTTGATCGGCCTGTGCACATTCATTCACTCACAGATTCATATTGTGACCTCTACCTGTTTTTAACCCATTGAATTTGCCAAAAGTTGAGTTAACAAGAATTATTTAGACAATTTGACAAAAATGTCTATTACTGTATTATATAAATATGTTGAATATTATCAGTTAAGCCATTTGAAAACTGTTCAAAATTCCTTTCTTTTTTTCATGTTTACTTGTGTTTAACTTATGTTGAAGTTTATGGGAGAGTTATACATTTAAAAGAGAGCGAAGTAATAACTAAATACTATTCAAAGAAGTCTACAATTAGTGTGGTAATTACAAATAACAATAGCTGATCCACTGCATTATTACTACTTAGGGTTTTTGTTTTGTTCTTGCTATTTTTCTACGATGCACCAGTATGTGTAGTGGGAGGATATTTTTTATGTATTAACCAGTTTATCCTTCTAATTCCTTTTATTATTTTTTTTTACCATGCCGTGCTTCCCCTATTAAAATGAAACCTTGAAGGTAGTCTATGTGGAGTTCCTACAGGGTGGACATGCAGACTATTCAAACTCCAGCTTTGGGTGCTAACATGGGCTCTTAAAACTTATAGCAGAGGCAATATACTCTTGCAGGCAGATTTCTCACTGGTAAGAGCTGGGTATTTTGGAATTCAAAAGGCTAAGTCTTGAGGAGAGCAGAGCATCAATATTATGCCAAATACAACAAATTATAAAAGCAACAGTTAAAGAACCAAACCATTGCTGGCTGGACCAAGGAAAGAAAAGAAGAGATGAGACCATTCAGGGTGAGTAGCCCAGACCTGAAAATCCTAAGAGTCAGCACTGAGACGGCCAAGTCCCCCTCCCATGGCCCATGCCAAGGCGCTGCTCTGCAGGCTGAGCCGGCCTCAGGACACCACCCTATCAGCATTCCAGTGAGGACCGCCATCATCCCAGGCAAGGACACGCAAACTCTGTGCTTCTAAGTGCTGTGTACCATCAGCCGACCAGTTAAGCAGGAGTGATGTCTACCTTGTGGGAAACGTCGATGTGATTAACCACCTCTGTCAATGTCCCAGGATATTACTGAACTCTCCTACCACACAGGGAGTCTAGCTACGCAGAAGGGCAGTGACGCTATGAAAACGAAGTGGTGGTGTGGAAGGGGAAACAGTCAGCACCTTTACTTGGTTGGGACAGAAAGGATCACATTCACAATTCTAACCTTTCTTCATTTGAATATAGACCAATTACATATAATTTCAGCTTTAATATCGAATTCTTAAAAATAACTGTACTTTCAGTAAAAACATCTTTCAGCGCCTCAGTTTACTTTTTAGACTAAAGGTTTCTTAGTATGAAAGATAAAGAAGCCACCAGATGCGGAGTTAGAATCTTACTTCTCGTAGCTATACCTTGGCAGTTTTTTTGTCTTTAAAGTTCTAGCTTAGGCTTCCCATTATTCTTTTTCTCATTGAAATATGGAGATGAAATTATTCAAAGCTTTTTTTTTTAGCATGTTTTAACCGTTGGGGAACGTCTGTCTCATTTTTTAAATTAGAGTCACTTTTTAATACAAAAACGTAATGTGAAGAAAAAAACAATTTTAGAATTTGATGATTTATTTATTGCCTAAGGGTGTATCCTCATCATCTTTCAGCAGGCCTGAAAAGGGAACAGATGTTTCCTATCATGGGTTTCCTCTCAGTCTTCAGTTAGTGTTTTTGACAGGCTGAAATTGGGGCATTTATCACTGTTGGTGTGCTTAGTAATTGCTACTCGTCAGACTCATAAAAATATCTTTTAAAGAGATCTAGCATCACTTTCACTAGGGCTACTTAATTCATCCATCAGGACAACTTGTAGTCAAAATTTCAATCAAATAGGTTTATTGAATAAACTTTCATTTTCCACAATATATGCATATTCAGATTAGCTAGGCAGACTGAACTGAAATTTCAACATTCTTAAGATGCCTTATAAAAGAAAGGATTTCAGGCATTTTCCAAGCATACATAAAAATAATAATAAAGCCTAAGGAAAAATAACGGCATTTTAAAATAAATATAATTATTTCATCTGGAAGGCATGCAATATTATTTTTAATGTTATTATAATAAAAATGGTCATGATTGTAAAACATATGTTCATGCATTCTATAATTTACTAAGAACTCATAAGTTTAACCCTTATCCCATAATTCTCTTGAGACAATCTGATGAGTTAAACAGAGTGGACATTAGCAATCATATTTAATCAATGTACAAAGAGGCAAAGAAATGAAAAGACCTAGCCAGGTTCACACTAAGAAAGCCTTCCTTATTTTTATGCTAATTGTTATTTTAGTGTATTAGAATTATTGGTATTCTTTGATTTGAAGCAAACCATGTCATTCATATATATGCCACAATCTCAGAGAGATGGACATAGGGTGGGAGCCTCCATAGTGCTGAGACCAGAGAAATCACATTCTTGATACACTTGTATAGCACCTGATGCCACAGACACCTGGTAATTGGGGTCCTGACATTTATTTGTTTCTAAATTTCTCATTATCAGAATGACTCAGCTCCATTTTTAGCAGGAGATGTGATGCGGGGCTGGGGGAAACTGATCTTGGAGGTTGAACTGTATTTTTTGCTCTAAATAGTTTTTAAATGAAATCAGTTATCCCATTAATGTTTACTTTCAACATTCAGGTCCTATTCTTTCCAAGTCTATCTAAAAGGGTACGTTTTAAAATGAAGAGTGATCTCCCCTTAGTTTTTGATTGTAAGAATTTCTTGAGTTATAGAGACATGGCAAAGTCAAGTTGGAATAGTCCTTGCAGATATTCCTGGGTAAAAATAATACATTATCCTGGGGAGCGTACAGTCCTTATTATGTGAGTTGATGAGAATCCACTGTTTAATCCATATTGATAATGTCCTTAATTCTACATAACTTCCCCCTGTTACCCCTCTTAACCTTTACCTTATCATCCTCCATAAAAGCAGGGGTCTTGTCTGTCTTGTGTACTATTTTATCCTCAGGACCTATAATAATGCCTGACACAGGACAGATGCTAAATTATATTTATTTAGTAAAAAAAGTGAGTAAATAATCCCTGAATTTGAGAAAATATGCCCTGCAACTAATTCATCTGACTTTTAGGTGATAGGAACTATAGCCTTGCCTAGATGGGTATAGATCAAATCATGTACCCTCGTTAAAATTTTAGCCATTTTAGCATCCTGGTTATTAGAACAATTATGATCACAGAACTATATACTCCCCACTTGTCCCTGAGTGTTCAGCATAGATATAACGATGAAAGGAGCTAATGAGGGAATCGAAAAAGGTATAGCTGGAGGGAGAGAGAAACAAAAGGGCCTTGATTTGGGGTGGGAGGGGAGGAAACAGATGAACGTCTTAAAAACATGGGAAAGGTCCTGTTCAAAGGAAGGACTGGCCAAACCGTATGAGTGCTGAGAGGAAAGCGTCTGTCGCCCTTGACAAAATGGAGATCGACTCAGAGGCTAGATTGGAGGACTGAAGAGAATGGGAGATGAGGAAATAAACTTGCCATTTGTAGACCCTGGTTTTTCAAGAAGCTTAAATATTGAAGGGAGCAGAGAAATGATACAGTAATGGAGGGAAATGTAGGGTCAAAAGAAACTTTTTTATGGGAGATAATTAGAGATTAATTGAATATTAACAGGAATAACTGATTAGAGAAGGATAGATTGAACACTCAGGAGAAAAAGAGTAAAACAATGGAAGAAAGTTCTTGAGAAGGTGAAGGCAGTGGGGGACTGGTACACATTGGCTTTTCTAAATTATTGGTTGTACCTCTTTTATTGCCATTACTTCCTTCTGACCTTTTGTTTACTATAAACATTTCAACAATCCTAGTAGACTATGAGTTTGTTGAAGATAAGAATATCACCTTTCTGTCTGTTGTTTTATATCCTTCAAAACTAAAGCAAAGTTAGTGACTTCTACCAAAAATGCAAACGGTTTTTGAATGAACAAATAAATTTCCTGACTATACAGATTTCAGGGACTCACCTGGCTGAATTCACCTTTTACAAGTATTACTCTTATGATATTTTAAAACATCAATACAGGAAATATAAGACTACTTATTCTATTTATGATCTACTATTTCTGAGAAGAAAGTGTACTGATGTCTTCATGGCATTTATATGTGACTATAAAAATTGATATCTCTCTTTGAAAAGGTAAATAAATTGAACAAACAGCTGTTTCTAGGGAACATCAAATCCAGGCTTATCATCTGAATAAACAAGAAAAATAGAATCTGCAAGATCAGCAGCTTATAACTGGGCAGTATATCTGTGTATGGTGATCATTAAAATGTCCTTTCAATATTTTAAGGCTAGAGGACACAATATCCTAAAAATAAATATGGATTACAGTTTCCGAATCATTACCCATTTCCTTAAATACTCATCTAGGGAGTGACAGGTGTGCCACCCTGACTGTATAGAGGGAAACAAACATATTCTTAATTTAGACAATTACTCATAATTTCAAAAATTTGATTTTTAAAATACATAATTGACATATACCATCATATAAGTTTAAGGTGGACAACATAATGACTTGATATATGCATTTATTGTGAAATGATTACCACAATAAGTTTAGTTAACATCCATCCTATCACAGTTACACATTTTTTCCTTGTGATGAAACTTTTAAGATCTACTCTCTTAGCAACTTTCAAATGTACAATACTGTATTGCTAACTACAGTCACCATGCTACACATTAAGTTCCCAGAACTTATATACCTTTTAACTGGAAGTTTGTACCTTTTGACCACCTGCACCCATTTTCCCTACTGCCCACCCTTTGCCTTTGACTATTGCAAATGTGACCTTTATGAGTTTCTGTGATCTCTGTTTCCATGATTTTTCTGAGTTTCTATGAATTTTTTTTTTAAGATTTCACATGGAAGTGAGATCATACAGTAGTTGCCTTTCTCTGATTTATTTCACTTAACATAAAGCTCTCAGGGTCTATCCATGTTGTCAAATAGCAGTATATCCTTTTTTTGATGGCTAGTGTTTCTTGTTTGTGTATTTTATATATATAAAATTTTATTTATCCATTAATCCATCAGGGGGCACTTAGGTTGTTTCCATGTCTTGACTATTATAAAAAAAAATGCTGCAGTGAACATTGGGGTATCTCTTTGAGATAGTGCTTTGATTTTCTTTGGATACACACCCAGAACTGGAATTTCTGGATCATATAGTAGCTCAACTTTTAATTTTTTGAGGAACTTCTACACTGTTTTCCATAGTGGCTGTAACACTTCACACTCCCACGAGAGGGCACAAGAGTTCTCTTTCCTCCACATCCTTGCTGGCGCTTGCTCTCTAGTCTCTGATGATAGACATTCTCCCAGACAAAAGACATAATAAAATAGGGAAACACCTTTGATTAACAATAAAAAAATGTTTTTGCCCATATTATTTGTATAGTATTAGTTTTTCCTCTTCTTATGTTGATCATCTTTTATTTTAGAATTTATTTTATAGGATTGATACAGGTAATGTGTCCATGTTTTTAATTTAAACTCCATAAGAGAAGGAATTTCGTCTTACTTATTATTATATGTCCAGCATCTAATCTACATTCAAGTGATGCCATATAACTTAACATATAAAAGCATAAAAATGTTCTTCCATGTCTCCTCTCCAGACTTTTTTTCCATACAATTTATTTCTATAGATAATATATCCCATATACTATATTGTTATTATTTTATTTAAATAAATTATGTCTTAAAGAATTTCTTGTAGTATAAAATACATTTACTACATAGTTATCACTTCTACTACTCATTATTCCTTTCTGAGGATTCATAATTCCATGTGTTATTTTCCTTTTGCCTGAAAGATTTCTGTTCACATTTCTTAGGCAGACCTACTGCTGATGCATTCTTTCATCTTTTGTGTATCTTATAATGTCTTTATTTTGCCTTCATATTTGAAAGATATTCTCTGGTAGAATTCTATGTTGATAGTTGTTTTCTTTTTTTCAAATTTCAGTACATTACAGTTGTTGCTTTATTGTCTTTTTACTTTCATTGTTTCCTTATCTTTGTATCACTGATGATGTTTTTTTCCCCTCTGGTCATTTTTAAGATTTTCTCTTTATCATTGGCTTTGAGTAAATTGATTAGGATGTACGTCAGCACAGCTTTTTCAAGTGTCTTGTACTTGAACTTCATTGAACTCCTTGTGTATAAGGGTTTATAGTATTCATTAAATTTGTAAAATTTTGGGCCATTATTTAAAAACAATTTTTTTTCTGTCTCCCTCCTTCTCTTATTCAACATGAACTCAAATTATACATGTATCAGACAACTTTAAGTTGTCCCACAGCTCACTGATGACACTTTGGTCTTTTACGTATTTTTTTTCTTTCATTTTACATAGGTTAATTGCTACTTTCCAAATTCACTTATCTTTTCATCAACATCTCATTTACGTTTATTCGCATTCAGTATATTTTTCACTTTAGACATTATAGTTTTCATCCCTAGAGGTTTGAGGTTTTTTAAATATCTTCCATATTTCTATTTAACATTTCAAACTGTCCTCTAGCTTTCTGAACACTTGGAATATGGTTATGATTGTTTAAATGCCTTTGTCCATGGCAACATTGGTGTTAGTTCTGTGATGACTTTGATTGGTTTTTCTCCTCGTTAAATGTTGCATTTCCAGCTTCTATGGCTGCCTGGTCATTTCTTATTGGATGACACACATTGGGAATTTTACCTTACTGGAAGCTAAACATTTTTGTAGTCCTATAAAAATTTTTGAGCTTTGTTCTGGAATTAAATGAGTTGGAAACAGTTTGCTATTTTTAGTTTTACTTTTCAGGTAATGCTAGACAGGACTGGAATTTTGGACTAAGTATTCTCACTGCTCAGTCAATACCCTTCTGAGTAATCTTTGTAATGTCCTATGAATTATGAGGTTTCCCAGTCTGGCAGATGAGAAAAGGTGTTATTTTCCATCCTGTGTGAGCATCAGGTAATGTTCCCTCTATCCTTTCAGGTGAATCCCCCCCCAGCCGTCTAGGTCCCTGCTTAGGAGCGCGGTCAGCACACGCTGCAGCCCTCATGGAAGGCCTCTGCAATTCCTCAGGGGTCTCCGTGCACAGCTCTCCTCCCTCTGGGATTCAGTCCTATGAATTCTGGCCACCTTCTTCTCAGGCTCTCAGCTCTGTCTTTTCGCCTCGGGGAATCTAGTTGCATCTACCTGACTTCCCCCTCCTCCCACCAGCCTGGAGCCTCTTTGAGGGTGGCAAGCTGGGATAATTGTAAGGTTCATCTCATTTGCTTCCCACCTTCACAGGGATCACCAGCTTTTATTGTCTGATGTCCAATATTTTGAAAGCTGTTTTTTTCATTTATTTTGTCTGGATTTAGTTGTTTGAGGTTGGAGGTAAATCTTGGAGAGAAGTTCAGGTCCTAAGAGATGTCTCTTCTTGAAACCCTCACCTCATTCGCCTTCCATGGCATTTCTTATTCTGCTTTTACCTGTTATCTCTTTGGTGTGCCTTAAAATCCTTCAATCCGGGAGACTCTGAAGGATTAGCGCTAGCCTTTTGTTTTTCCTTGCAGTCTAGTATGAATCAATATATATCAAATGCTTTCTCTTAGCTAGGCACTTCTCTAAGTGTTTTATATTTTGTTATGCTATATAATCCTTGCAAAAATACTGAGACAAATGGACACTATGGACACTTACTAGCCCCAAATTAACCGTCACTAATTTTATATAGCTAGTAGGTGCTGGAGGCAGGTTTTGAATCCAGACTTTCTGATTTCAGTGGTCATACTTTTTAACAACTATGTATTATGGCTTGTTTTGCATTATTCTTTCTTTCTAGGTAGTCTCATCCTTATGGATTATTTAAATTACCATTAATATGTCAATAACCTTCAAGATCTGACTTTCTCAGTATGATCTGTCCTTCAACTTCTCAAGTTCTCATCTGACCAATTCTGATACCAATGATCCATATTTTTGAAAAATGCTCTTAGCTGGATGTAAGTAATTGAAATTTTCCATTTTGTCCAAGTCCTTGGATGTTAGTCAGAAATTAATTTATGTGTACACACACAGATATATATAGATATAAATATGTAGATATATACACATATATATATGTACGCATATACACACTAAACAGACACAGTACCAGATCTCAAGATTCTATAGCTGAGATTGTAAATAAACAATGATTTCAACAAAAAATTAAACATGAGTACACAAAGTATTGTTTAAAAAAATTAGCACCATATAGGACTATAAAAAAAGAATGTATATAATGTGACAGATCAGGAAAAGCATCCCTAAGAAATAATGATTGAGATAAAACATGAAAACACATGAACAAACATAAAACTTTAAATGAGTTGCCTTTTGATTGCTGGAGAGAAGACAAATTCTCTTGTTCCTTGCTGCTCTGCCTCATCAGTTTCCAAGGACTGCGGCAAAACACTCAATAAGAGAAAATTTTCGTATATTGTACATGGGAATCACTCAAAAACAATTTAATAGGAAACACTTCCAAAGCAAGAAGAACCAGAGATTCACTAAAGAAATGAAAAATTTTAATTTAAAAAGTACATTAAACTTCAGTATATGTATCTTATGATATACGACCCATTGCTAGACCGCAGTTTATTATTTATGTATTTGTTTTAGATAAGTATATAGGTCTATGCTAAATCTGTTCGCTATAAAGACTGTAGTTCAACTTTGTTGATGAAATAAAGCATGATTAATTATCTTACAGTTTTGGAGGCTAGAAGTCCAAGATAAAAGTACTGAAAAAGTCAGTTTCTGGTGAGCCCTCTCCTCCTGGCTTGCAGATGTCTGCCTCTCCCATCCTCTTGTGGCCTTTTCTCTGTACACATGTGCATGGGAAGAGAGAGAGAGAATCTCTGGTATCTCTTCCTTTTCTTATAAGGACACTGATTCTATGGGATTAAGGTCCCACCCTTATGACCTTGTTTAACCTTAATTACCTTACCTTATCTCCAAATGTATAGTTACATTGGGGTGTAGGACTTCAATATATAAATTTGAGGGGATACCAATTCAGTCCATAACAGCATATATAATTTTCTTATAAAGACTCAAGTATTAACTATCTCAGAACACACACACACAATCAAAAAAACATGGACTTGTAAATACCTTCAAAGATCAAAGAATTTAGTCACGTACACATGTGTATGTTGTTTACATATCTCATGACTACACTTAAAGGAAAAATATGGGATTATTTAATTTACTTATGAAGTATCTGATTTTTAAATCTATATATGAATGAAGATGATAAACTTTAAAATTCAAAGGTTGAGTTTGGTATAACTTTTTATAAAGTTGTACATTTGTAATATATTGAGTTATATATTCTGTGAAGCTCTTATAAGTCTTTCATCCATTTGATCCTTTAACAACTGGAATTTTGTCATTAATTTTGCACTTGTAAGAAGAGTAGGGCTGATTTAATCAAGGCATAATTATAGTACTTGGCAATATAATTTTATTCTTTCACTGTTGGAATGCTATCACATTTATTTTAAAAATTTGACATGAAGTCTCTTACTGACATGACTGTTTTCTTTTTTTCTTATCTTCCTCTAATTTTAGCTTCCTTTTGTATATTTCCTCTATTTCACACTATTCTCTAACTCCCCTATCCTTTGAACTTTTCTATATAGCTAACATTTTTTTTATTATATTCAAATATTATTTTTAATTTCTTTTTTTGTTGTTATGCTTTATCTTCCTATAATGGATAGGATTGTTAGCATATAGCTTGATGTGCCTGGTATTTTTAACTACCTTGCTCAAAATATAATATTCAAGTTCTCCTGAGACTGTGGTAGCCACTGGCAACAACATCTGCATTTATCTACTTTCTCAACCTTATCAACTCTGAAACAGCTGTCTACCTGATTTTAATAGTTACTTTAAAAGACCATTCTCAGGAAACATTTCCTAACCATGATAAACATAATGCACAAGCACACACAGAGGCTCTTATAGAAAAGTGTTGAACTCAAAGATTCTTGGCAATATTAAGACCACATGTAGTTTGGGGTGGATTTGGGAAAAATGTCATGACTCCACCAGGTTGTAAAGAATTAATGGAAGTTATTGTGAGCAAATTAGAAAGGCAAATTTTATTCTGTCCCAGAATGTAACAGGAACCATTCTGGATGGCTTGCATTCTCTTTAAGTTGCGGGTGGCTATTGTTACTTCTGTTCTGTATGTCTATCAATTTTCTATTTTTACCTAGATGAGGAACTTTGGAATTTTATATGGAGTAATGCATTATTTCCCCATCATTTCACCTCTGGACTCAAAAGGTAAAACTATTCCTAGGCAGGTATTGTGGCCTAAACTCTCCTTTCTCTATAAAACATGCAGATGTGAGTTTATTAATTTATTCATCCAACACATGTTTATGAGCCTGGCACTGACTAGCTGCTAAAGTGGATACAGTCCCAACTCTCCTGTAGTCTTCTCTGCTGGAAGAAACGGACACTGATCAGATCATCAAACAAATGGCAAATTTCAACTCTAACAAATGTTGCAAAGGAGAGGAAGTGCTAGAAAATCCTTAAAATGAGGGACTGACCTAGAACAGAAGTTCAGTGACGTCTTCCCTGTGGAATACCACCTGAGCCAAGATCTGAAGCTTGAGCAGCAGATAAGGTGAAGGAGGAGGAGAAAAGCACTTTTAGTAAGTGCACCAGTTTATTATTTTAATGAAGCATTTCAACTATGAAGGAATAAAATCATTCCTGTGGCTGTAGTACAAGATGAGAGAGCAAGGTGTGAAATCAGATTGAAGAGGGAGCTGGGAGCAAGCTTCACCTTAGATATAGAGGGAAGGGAAGATACAGAGTAACAGTTGCATATTTAAAAGGTAACTGATGTAGCAATTGATTGGGTGCAGTGGGATGTGAGTGCAGATGCACACAAACCAGTTAGAAGTCAAAGACTTCAAGGGGATACTGTGATGAAGTAGGAAGCAATATTTAGACTCAAGGATTACTTAGGAATTAAAATCAACTAGACTTCATGATAAAGTACGTATGAAAGGGGAGAGAAGGGAAGATGTCAATGCTTAGGGTTTCTGCGTTTTGCTCCTGGATGGGTGGTGGTACCAATTTTTAAGATGAGGAACACTAGAAAAGGACATATTTGGAGTAGGGGTTATATTACTTTGACATTAGACACAACTTTATGGAGATTTCAGTCCAAAGAAAGAAAGAGACACCAACAGATATCAATCATAATTGTGGTGAGCACTACAAAGGAGAAGTATAAGATGTTCAAGAAGAAAAACAGGTAGACCAAATATAACCCAGGTGAAAAGACATCTCAGTAGAATGATATCAAGATCAAAGCTGAAAATAAAATGTACAATGAGACCATCACCTCGTTAATTGCTTTAGTTTCTTAATTAGTACTTACTTTTTTAATTAAAACATTTTCATTTCCATCATTATTCTTATATGGATATTTCACATGGTACAATATAATGGCCTAATATTTTCTTTAACTTCAATTTCAAATCTATTCATGATCTTTTTACTAGATTATAACAAAATACAGAAATCTGTTTGTTTATAGATTTAAACAAATCTCCTTTGTTTAAAATGTGCTTTGTACTTGCCTGAGACATTTTTAAAGTTTTATCTAATTTAGCTTCAGTTTCTCATCTTCTCAATCACTCCTTTGATAGATGATAGATAGACAGACAGCTAGATAGTAACACAGAAGCGTACAGTAGACCCCCTGACTATCCATAGGGCTCTCCTGCCATGGTCAGCTTTGGGTCAGAGCTCAGCCCCTTCCTTTATCCTCTGAAGAAAGTCCATTTTAGAAACGCTGAGCACTTTTGTAAGATTTTGTACAGACAATAGAAAAAGGAGAGGTCAGTTGTATCACACAACTCAGCTTTTCACCCCCAAAGTGTCTTTTTACCCTGCTGTGGCCTCTCTCTCCTCTCTCCCTCTCCCTCCCTCCCTTGGTCTCTTCCCTCCACCCCTCCTCCCTCCCTCCTTCTTAGGTTCTTTCCCCCATGTGACCTCCAGTCTCTTCCTCCTCCCCAGACAGGATCCCCACTACAGACAAATCCATCTTTCATATGCTGATACAGTATTTCATCACCAGTTCCCTCCAACTGTCCACCCTTTAGCCACATGTGTATTCAAGTCTGTGAAGACAGGCTGAACAGCTTTATGGGACTCGAATAAAAAAAATCACAGAGCTACCATGATACTAGCATCTCCTCCACTCCTTACAAAATGATAGAAATCACAAATTTCTACATTTTCTGTTGCAAATTTCACACACCCAATCACAATCTAAGCTGACTGCTGATACATTTTTTAACTATTATTTCAAGTATCTTTAATAACCCCAAACTAACTTTTTGCTACCATAAAATCAATTAAATAATTGGATATATGGGAAAACTGTGATAAATGTTATAATTATTTTTCTTGAATTGCACTTATTTGGATGACTGGTCAAATGGAAGAAAGAGAGGCTTCCTTTATTAACTCATGTAACTCACAACCACCCTTCTTTATCCCATTTTATATATTTAGACTCAATGCCCCAAATAATGTAAAAAGGAAGTACAGGCAGAATGGGAACCTTTGTCCCACCATGGATTTTGACCCTTTGATAACTGTGGTTTGGCATTTTGGATATTGCTATGCCTTATGAGAGAGTTGGCCTGCCCAGAATGATTACGTAGCAGAGCACCACACAGAATAAACAGAAGAGGTGAAGTTTGGTTTAAAAATGGCCAACAAACAAAATCCAATCTGTGATATGAGACACATTAAAGATCCAAAACTTAAAACCAAGCTAGATAGCCAGACAGTGGATAGCTTTTAAAATAAAAACATTTCACTTCATTTTCAATGTAACTGATTAAAGTAATATT
Organism: Smutsia gigantea; assembly: GCA_032199065.1. NCBI lineage: Eukaryota > Metazoa > Chordata > Mammalia > Pholidota > Manidae > Smutsia > Smutsia gigantea. The sequence goes on from JAVSCE010001134.1 coordinate 88,597, forward strand.
TTCTAACAAATTGTTTATTAAACATCAAGAGAGTTAGCTGTATTTTTTCTATGATAATGCTGTAACTTCAAATGCTCTATCTGGAATATTAAGATTAGTCAAAAATATAGTAAACAAGTTACTCATCACATGTAAGCTTACTGAGTTTTATGTTTAAATTGACTGGATAATTGATAGGAGGCAAAAAAATAAAATCAACATTCAACTGAGCATGATTTTAGTTGTACTTACAGATATGGGTTAGCACATTAATATTTCACAATCATTTTCACTTTTCAAGAAGCCATCATCACTTATTAAAATGTTCTTTGAAATTCTATTGAATCTTTTAAATTTTCTTGGAATTGTAATAACTATAAATTTGTTTATTAGTAACCAAGCAAATGCTCTATAGCTCTCTTTTTTCTCTACAGCTCTTCAATAGCAAGTTCCTGATAATGTAAAAAGTACCTGAAAATTGTTAGATTTCTGTAATGTGATCTGAATCTCTATCTGTATTTCCACGAATAGTATTCCGTTATACATTATCCTAGTCTGATATTGCTTTTTTAAGATCACTAATGTTTTAACAGGTATAGTGAAAAAAAAGGCATACAATACATTGAAGGAATGTACTTCCAGAAATTAATCTATTTTAGATAGACAATTTGCATATTTACTTTCTTAATTATGATTCAGTTTTGATAGCAAAAATTCCTGTATTTATGAATAACTGGTTTGTATTTGTTTTTTAGATGATGCCTAAGAACAGACTTGTAGAAATCAGTTGAAGTAACACAATTATTTTCAGGTTGCTGACAAAGATTGTTAAATGCCAACAAAGAGGAATTGCCTAGAATAAGTTTTTTCCTTCATTAAATACTTGTTGGAAAGGATTTTATTATCTACAGAAAGGGAGAAAGAAAATGGACATTCCTCAGTATACATTCTAACTTTCTGAATCTCAGATCATAAGGGTACATTAAAAAAAAAGCCTTTTCTACATGAGTGTAAGCAGTGATGAAAGAAACAAAGAGCAAAAATGCAACCTTAAAGAGTCATTTGTGTATTTCTCTACTAGCCATTCAAGTTACATTCTTATCAGGTGTATGGTGAAAGAATGCTAAAGTGAGTTACTCAAAAGATATTTGCATTCAAGGTGGTCCTGGTTATTTGGACGGAATAGAAATGTTGACCAGCCCAAATCTTGGTATATTGAAAACGAAACTTCCTACACATGCTTTTGCAAATTTTTTCTGTGATGTTTATTAGACATTTCAGGAAGTTCCTCCTAAACAATTTGAAGAGTGAAACAGAGACCTACTAATAATTAAGAAGGCAAGAAACAAAAAGTGGGTCTGTCCCAGGCACATAAGAATAGTTACAGTAGCTATTTTGTAACTGTACCCCATCATGAAATGACTTTCTAAGATTTACAACTTCCTGAGTTACTGTTACTTTAATACACTCTGTCATATGGTCGCTATTCATCTTTGTGCTCCCTTTATCTTATTGTCATTTCTATTAGTCTAATTTATTATTACTTAAAAGCCATAATGTCCACATTTATAATATATGTAAAATTACTGTATTTAATATAGTCTAAGCACTGGACTAAACTCCTTACATATATATATTCCTTCATAGCAATGTTATGAAATAGGCCTTATTCAAAAGAAAGGGTTCTGAAAAATGATATACATTATCTAATGATACTCTGTCCCTAAGAGGACTCACATGCTAACCTGGGTCTTTCTCACATGAAAGACTGAGCATGTAGCCACCAGCTGCCTGTTTCATTCTTTCATTCATCTGGAATTTTAGATTTAGCTCTGCTGCATGACACTGTATGTCAATGCACTTCTCTGTATTTCAGATTTATTTTATCCGTTAAATAATCAGACTAGAAAACAAAACCATCTTGAAGACAATAGAATAAAAACTGTCCTGGAGAGTTGGTTGGGCTATGTGAAGGAAAGGGGTGCCCAGCCGAAATGATACCATCTCATTCACTCACCCACCCATTCAAGCAACATTCCAAGCATAGAGATTTATTAATTAACTCTATTGATAGGAGGTAATGAGTCTGCATCGTAGAATAAAACATACTTCCTGCCCTCAAAGAGCTCATTATCAGTGTTGGACTACAACTCAGTTAAAATGTATTGATAGGATGTTATGGGAGAAGAGAGAAAACGTCGTTGTAAGGGCAGGAGAGAGTGTGAGCAGTGTAGCCAGAAGGAAAGACAGGTTAGGGAATAATTTCTGCAGGAATTAATACCTTGACTGAATCCTGGATACACGTGCTTTTACTTGCATATATGAGGAACTGGAACTCTTCAGTCTAGTATACTGATTAAGGAGTCCCCTCAAGGTCACCTATAGGCACAGCCCAGTTTTCACCTCCCAAAAAATTTAGTTACATAGTCAACAATAAATAATTGAACTCACAATTTGTTTAACTACTATTGTAATTCCTTTTGTTGGATTCTCCTGTTTTAAAGTTATGAATAAGGCATGTTCATTGCCCTCAGGAAAGGTCTAATCAAAATAAGTACAAAAATGAGGCAGAGGATAAGGTGATGGCTTTACCATTCTTGCCAAGCAAGCCAGGCAACCCACTGCAGGTGGTGAAGGATGCTATGAAAGACTGATAGTTCAGGGATGCTGGGAGTTTACTCTGGCACTGTCTCTGCGGACTTACACCAATATTTCAGGTCAGTGCAGAAATAAGAGCTATTTTACACACATCTGACATGTGGATTTGCTCAGAAGTTATGGGGATGGTATATACATATTTTGCACTGACTTACACGAAATAGATTGTGTCACAAAGAGATGGGGAAGGGAATAAGAACTCTACAAATTGTAAACTGTGCATTACCTGTTTTGTCTGTATAATGAAGAAAGAACCACCTTCAGAATAAAAATCTTATGCTTGCTTTCAAATAATTTTAAGAGATGAATTTAAAATAGGCAAAAGGTGTGTCCAGGGAGAGGAAAAAAGATTACATTAAATCACTTCGAGAAAAAGTCCAATGTACAGAGGAAAGTTAACGCATTTCCAAAGCAATTGGTCCTTTCCATCTAATTACACCCACATATCCTAAGTCATCCAAAGGCAGGAAGTTTCTTTCTTTCTTCTTGCTGTGATATTAGTATTGAAGAGGTATGCCCAGTACAAAGTCAGCACTCAATCAAAATTTAATGAATGAGCTAAACAGAATACGGTTATAAAGAGTCCCAAATTGCTTTTGTATGTGTTTCTTAAGAAAAAGATTTGCAAATGGAAGATACAATTAACAAAGTATTTCTAAGCTTTAGAAATCTGAATCCAGCCTAATGTAATTAGTACCAATATCTGCCTAAATTGAGTATCAAAACCTTAGAAAGTGCACAGAGATAACAATTTTAGTAAATGCTACTTAGAATATAGATCTTTTATATAAAACATTGTTATAACATTTTATTTTTGAAAAAGAAAAACTATGAAAAGTAATCCATTTATTCAAATGTTAGTAGGTGGTTTTCTTTTTAAGTATTTTAGTGAGTTAAACAAAAACATTTGATCATTATAAGCTGTAGAATTAAGTAGACATGCAAATAGAAATATAATTAAGAGAAGTACACAGAGAATATGATGTATACTAAGACGTGTCTATGTCTAAAAATAGGGTAAAAATAAACATTGCTATCAAGGAAAATTTCAAATATTTTGTTTTATAATGCATGATATTTAAATATATAATTTGTCTTGTTTTAAAAAATTTAATACTATCTAATTTGGGAAAGAGTCTGGGTGTTTTTCTAACCCACAGTAGACAGAATTTTGACAGGGCAGGAAATGTGCTTGCACTCTCTATTGTGTAGAAATAATCCTCTTTATAAGGAATGATCTTGGTAATTGTGTTCAGGTGGCTATGAAGACTGATACGTGTTTCCTTACCAAATCAGAACAAAAGAGAAGAAAAAACATTTTAGCTATCAAGCTGCAGATAATTTAAATGAAAAATCACAAAGCGAATTGTTTTTGGCAAAACAGTTTCCTCCCGAGAATTGAATATCAAAATATGCTTTCCATTTTTCCACTAACATGTCACAAGTTCCACTCTAGGTGACGCCTGAGATCCTGATGCAGGATGTGGGCTAGGAGGGCCCAGGTCATGGTGACAGTCACCAAGGTTGTTAGATTTATTAATGTTTTAGTCATCTTGCTAAAAAAGTTGACAGAAAATGGGTGTACAGCATTTCCTTAACTTCTACTTTATTATTCTCATTAAAGTCCAGTTACATAATCTAAGCTGATTGACTCCATGAAAATACAATAATTAAAAAGTAGTTGTAATTTTCTTTGGCAGATAAATTACAAAAAAAAAAAAAAAAAAAGATACCTGAAAGGCCAGTGGAACTCAACTTTCAAAATTTAACAATCTTGAATTTAAATGAAGCTCAAAACTTGGCATTATAGACAAAAATAGTGATGGCTATAAGGTAATTAGGACTATGCTCTAGCTTCAAGTATCTCTGCCCTACGCATTTCTTTACATTGAAGTTTACTTACATCCAACTTATTTATCTTTCAGCTATCATTAGATTGAAACAGATTAGTAAAATGGACAACTAGAGTCCAGTGGGAGATTGCTTTAACCATGAAACAGTACACAAAGGCAAAGAAAAACAAAAACAAAAACAAAGTTAAGGCTAACAGCGCTATATATCCAAGTTCACGTATCTTTAAACCACCAGTAGATTAAAGTAGGTTAATTAAAAAGCCATCTGGTTCCCCATGAGTGGTTACTTTAATCAGAAAACATTATATGAAAGGAAAAAAATGTAAAAGTAATAAGGAAAACTCATGCAAAAATAAACTTTTAGTAGATAGAGATATTTTTTAAAGCACCACTTGTTTACAATGGTAGTTGGTATGCATCAATCAGCATGAGTTAACCTTCACGTTGGATGACTGAAAACTAATTCTGCTGCCAAAATGATGAGGTTTTCTTTTAAAAACAATTACTATAAACTTCCAGTAGTGTTCACTGCCATTTTTGCAGTGCCATCAAAACACTCCTTGGCTCAGTGTAAACATGGACATTATAGGAACATGTATGAAGTTGATGTCCTTATGGCACAGTGGTAGAGTAAAAATTTGATTGAGACATATATTTCATGGTACAGATATCAAACTGACTGAAAGGCCTTGGCATGGATTTATAGAAGGCATAGAATATTGCAAGCCATTTGAAGGACTTCCATCTTTTATTGTTAGAAGAAGCGTGAATGTTGTAAAATTTCTGAGCAGAGGAATATCTGCTTTGATATGTGCTTTAATAGAATCAAACTGACTGCTGTGTTGAGACTTCAAGCAGAGACACAAGCAGTTAAGCAACCACAGGGTGGCAAGCTTGTCTGTGGGGACGTGATGAGAAAGGGTTAGATTCTGCATTTGCCTGTATTTTTAAATTATAGAAAAGATTTCCTAGCCAGTCATATATGTGTTGTGACAAAATGAAAGATGTCAAAGATGACAGTGGTATCTTGGCTGAGGACCCGAATTATGAGGTGGCCACTGACAGAGATAAGGAAAACCATAGTGGGACAGGGTTGAGGGAAAGGGGAAGAGTTTGTGTTCATACACCTGAGGTTGAGATGATAATTTGTCATTCAGTATATGCATTACTTCTTGAAACCATGGTAGCAGGTGTTTCTTGTAGTTGTTGATTGTTATATTTTTGGTTGTCTTGCTTTTCTGCCACACAATCTGTTTCTTCATTTACCTGGTTGTTCTTTATTGTTTTCTACGTTCAATATACAAATACGTGGAGGAGGAGGAGGATTTTATTCCCTCTGAAGCACATTTGTATTTGTTTATGCAGGTGGCTAGGGTCTCAACAGACTAGATGGCCTTAAACTATCAGGAATTGAAATTAGAAGTCTCACTTGAATCCTTGCCAATGTGTTTCCCCCTCCTATTAAGGGGTTTTAATGAATTTTTATTTTTTAATAAATTTTTAATTTTTATTCTTGTAAATTTTTCGGAACTTACATTGGCTTCTTGACCTCTCAGTCACCTCTTCCAGAAATGGCGGATCTCACTACAGGAACACTAGAACTAAGTATCAGGCTTGCATCTCTAGGTTTCACATCTTTTCCTTTGGAATTTGGCCCTCTGGTTGATAGTAAACACACACACACACACACACACACACACACACTTTCTTAATCCACGTCAGTATAAGGATTGAACCAAATTACCACCACCACTCCAAAACTCCTGGTCTGTATTATTTTTAAAGCAATCTTAAATTTGTATTTTATACCTAATATTAGTAGGAAGGTGGCAAGATAGAAGTTTAACAACTGCATAAACAGAAGTGTCTTTTATTCAAAAATATTGTTTTCAATCTGATTCTGGATGGCGGGATATAACAGGACAGCCAAGATGCCTACCCTCCCAGAATTTATGTTCTACTGAAGAAAGACAGAAAAGGCCAACATGACTGTCAGATATCACAGGGCAGGTAGTGGCTACTTTACATTTAATGGTCAGGGCAGGATTCTCTGTGGAGAGGATACTTAAGCTAAGAAATAAAAGACAGGAAGAAACAAGTCATAAGACAATCTCAGCCGAAGCACAGGGCAAAGTTGGATATGCTTGAGGAATACAAAGGAGCAAGTGCAGGAGAGAATGTTAGGAAAGAGCGGGAGGTCAAGAAAGCGCAAATCCACATTGAGCCTTAGACATCAGGATAAATAGAGTGCTTGCCTGACGAGGTTTATTTAGGACATCTAACTCCCAACTGAAAGAAGAGAATAAGAAATTTAAACTCTTGCCTGTTGGAAACTCATCAAATATAAAATGGAAAAGGTTTGTTTAAATTTTTTTTTGACTTAAAATATTTTTTAAATGTATTTTTTGAACTGGGGAATCATTACAGGATATACCTGTTTCAGGGTCCTTCCCTCTAGAGACCTGGCCACCACTTTCACAGCACATGTGGACCTGAACATCGGCTCAGCTCCAAGAAATAAGCAGTGGATTGTGACTTTTTTGTTAAAGAGGGTTTTAAAAAAATTTCTTTCAACTTAGATGTCTGTTTTCATTCCTTCTCCTAATGACCTCTAAAATATTCTGATATCAGGCTGAACCAGTGGGTTCATGTTTATATTTTTATAAATATCTGCTTATGTATTTTTTCCTCCTGGAACCAAAATAAAATGAGAGGAAATAGAAAAGCATAAACCTACAAATGGCAATCATCATTTTATAATCTCTAAAGTAATAATAAGTTGATTTAGGCAAGATCACCAATGCATGTAAAAGTAAAATACTGCTGCAAAAAAGAAAAAAAGACTTTCATTGAAACTAACATAAGATTGTATAACAACTATACTTCAATTTTTTAAAAAAAGCACTTTTATGTTGGAGATATCTGGCAGCTGTCCTCCCTTGGTGATCCATGATATAGCAGGAACGGAATTTTCCAGATCTGGAAAATACTACAATGCATGGGTTGTCAATGATAGTTCCATGTTCCATTGCGATGCTTGCAAATCATGAGAAACTACACAAAAACACTTTTATTCTTGACAAATTGGACATTTATTTAATCTCGGTGTGTGTGTGTGTGTGTGTGTGTGTGTGTGTGTGTGTGTGTGTGTGTGATCATGTCCTCCCGAGCAGTTGCCTAGTTAGAACATCCTTCAGGTAATATCACCTTTGGAATACATGGTTTTAGGAAGTGAAGGGGACAAAAAAATCACAATATCACAATGGCAAGTGATGATTAAGGAAAAATGTTAAGTACAGGGTTGCAATATGACACGGTTTACGAAATGACGAGGGCTAGGCTGCAAATCTAGCAGGATGGGTGGTCCAGGAGTCCAACTGTGTAATCCTTACCTGTCCAGGGCGTGGGTGAGGTTTGCTGCCATCTAATGGCAGTTTTCTGCTATAGCCAAATAGCAGTGGTGATGACTCTGGGTCCCTGGGTTGGAGAAAACGCTACCTCGTGTTCAATGGGAAGCCGAAAGTACTGCAGGGCTTTTCTGAGCGTTTTTGCCCCTCTTTGCTCAGCTTTGAGCAGGCCCTGTGTGGGCGTGACAGAGAAAGGGACTCTGTGCTCCTGCTTGCCAGACCTGCAGTTGCTAATTATTTGTTGCAAACCTCGTGGTTTGTGCTGGGAGGTTTCTCAGTTCGATTTCAGCCTTCCTTCATAGGTAAGCCTTGTGCACTTCACTTCGGGGTGAGGTTTTCTCAGTTCTCCTTCCATTTACCTCTGCTTTGTACCAATGGGGGCCTCGGGCAAGTGAGTTTCCTGCCCCACCACCAGCACCTTTGCTTTGCACCGTGCGTAATATCGCCAGGAGCATTCCTGCCTCTGCAGAGCAGTGGACGGATTGTGCTTCCAGTGATGAAGTGCGTGCAGTTCATGCCTATCTTCCAGCAGCTGCTTCTTGGGTCCCCCTGCCCGGTCCTAATCTTTCTGTTATGCGCCCAGATGTCAGCCGTGTTAAAAAGCTGTTTAGGAAGTACAGATGAACTTCGTGTCTGGGGTTTCTAGAGATTCTAAATTCTCTTGATAACCCACACTTAACCTTTAAAAATTCACTGAAGTTTCAGTTGTCTCCTTATGGATGGTTATGTCAGCCACTTCTTCCTCTCATACTCTGTCAACGGCAAAACGGTCTGCATGTTCAGTGTCTCCTGGAGGCTGGTCTCCTTTGCAATTTTGTTCACCTAGTTGGCTCCCCAGTGGGTACAAGTAAAGTTAATGGTTTTGTAGATTTTTTTCTTTTAATGGTAAGAGTAGAAGCTTTATTTTCTTAAGATCTTTTACACCCTGAGTGGAAGTGGAAATTAGAATAATTATATTGACCTATAATTATGTATATGTTAGTTTCACCTCTATAAATTCCTGTAGACAGGGCATTTTTATATTCTCAATGCCTACTGGAAAATTTATGATATTGTTGTAATAAATTGTTCAGAGGCCTTTCCCTCTAAGTAGATTATGAAAACTTTTGAGACATTGACCAAGTATTATATATCATTATAATAATACAAGGACTAATATCGATTGTTTTTAATGAACAAGACCCTTTTGTAAGTTCACCTATATAACCTTATTTAGTATCACCACCAACCCTATAAAAGTAGGTGTTATTATTTTAATCTTTCAGTTTAGCAAGCAAACACAGACAGGGAAGACATTGAGCCTTTCTCTCAGAAGGGCCCTGTACTTGGTTTAAAGCTATGATGTGGCCACCTGGAATTCTTAGTAATTTTATCTCGTAACTTCACGTGACGTCTCTGAGACAATGGGATCCTGTGGGTGAGGAGGAGAGAGAAATGTGGGCGTGTGAATACAAGTTCCAGCTCAGGATCGTGGGCCCCATTAGCTCATGGGCTTTGGGCAGTTGCCCTGGTGGCCCAGAGCACAGGCAGAGGCCACAGCATAGTTTGGGGCACCTTGGGTTCCAGAGGGGCTAGCTGGGAGCTGATTTGAGGAGAGAGGAGAGGCCCAACATGTAGGCAGCAATGGGCCCCATGGAGGATAGATGGCTTGACTGTCCAATCCCAGAGTCCATCCCCCTGGCACGTGCACCAGTGTTAACCCTCCTACAAGAACTGCTGGTGGTCAGGCCCTTTGCAGTGTCAGTATATTATTACAAATAAAGGGTACACATGGACAGTGTACTCAAACTTATCAGGAAGTGACCAGAAATCTTCAGAGATTAGAATATCCAGCTTTGAAAACTGTTGTAATGTTGGAAAACAAATACCCACAGCATTAGAAATAAGAATTAAATTTAAAGATCACACTGGCTAGAAAAGAATATGATCTCTATGTGACCCTTTAGATAAGCCAATTATTAATGAGGAAAACAATTTTAAAATGAATTGTCCCTTCTAATCGAAGACGCAAACATAAAATGCATTAATGGGCATTCTGAATTACATATCCATCATGCATCTACTTCTGGTTTCTTAATTTGACTCTACATATTATGGGCAGAATGAGAGGGAGCATTAAAATATTGTGTTTGTTTAAATTTAAAATTAAATTTAGAGTTATGTGAATTTATTTGCATTGAGTTAAATCTTTTTAGAAAAACGGGTCCATGAGAATAATGAGCTCTAGATTCACTAATAATTGTATCTCTAAATAATTTATCAGAAATTTATCCAATGTTATCACAGTCTAGAAAACATTCTACCAGCTGTCATAGTTACATCAGCAAAAAGATTCTTCTCAAAATGAAAAATAACCAAAAATTATTTGTGATCTTGAATTTGCCAATAGAAACTGGTGCCACTTTCAAATATATTGTTGGGAAAATAAGTTGTTGCAAACATAATTTTTTAATGAAATAGCAATAAATGAATCTGCAGAAAAGCTAGCCAGAATAATCTAATGACCAATCAGTATACAACAGTAACAAAGTATTATTATTATTATTTGTTGCATTATATGAACATAAGAGAACAAAATACTATATTTTGCAGTTTGTGACTTTATGTATTCACGTATTACTATAACTCCCCTTGCATTTTATGTTATAAAATATTTTTAAAGAACAAAGTTTTCTATTTTAGTACTTTTAACAGCACCTCTTTCCAGTCTAATTATAAGGTGACCCACATTATCATTTTTCACTAGACCCCATAAATTATGTAGCTAGTTATCAATACAGATAAAGTAAATTATATAAAAACATACAGCTAGCGAATAATGGAATTAGAATTTAAACCCAGGGAATTTGGCTCCAAGTCTGAGTTCTTAATTCCTTAGTTAATATACTCTACATTATGGTATCAAAACTGAGGATGGTTGCTGGAATGTCAGATGTGATCAATACATGATAATAAAAGTAAAAGGTAAGACTACTCCTCACTGGACAATACAAGCTTTGTCTCTTGTTGCTTCTGGGTTCCAGAAGCTACTCTCATTGCTAATAATCACAAGGCAATACAAAGAAGCATAAAACAACCTAATTTTAAAGTACTTGTACTAGTTTTCTAGGGATACATAACAAAGTACCACAAACTGAATGGCTTAAAGAGTGGAAATTTATTGTCTCATAGAACTGGAGACTTGAGCTGTGAGATCAAGGTAGCAGGCTGGTTCCTGCTGAGGGCAGAGTTTGTGCCAGGTCTCCTTCCTGGCTCGTTGATGGCCATATTTTCCCTGTCTCTTCACATTATCTTTCTTTTCTGCATGTCTCTGCATCCAAGTTTCCCTTTTAAAAGGACACCACTCATATTGGATTAGGGTCCACCCTAACGACTCATTGTCACTTGACTATTTCTGTAAAGATCCTATCCCCAAATAAGGTCACATTGTAAGGTACTGAGAATTAAGACTTCAACATATAAACTTTTGGGGACACAATTTAATCCATAACAGTACTATATGTTTTAAAGTGCTTTCACAGCCTTCTTTTACTTTTGCTTATAATAGGACCAAATGAAATACAGAAATATAAAAGACAATGTAGTATTTTCTACATTTTGCAAAGAATTTTGCAAATGGAATCCTGGTGAATATATTCCTTGATATCCCTACTCTAATTGTCTAAAGACAATTTTCAATCTTTAGGGCTCTGATTCTGTTATAGTTAAGTCTGTTTTTCAATATTCTGCTTATTATTTACTCTTGCCAACATCAGTAAAATTCAGTATTTTGTAACAATAGCATTTCTAAAAGAAGAAAAATAAATGGAAGCTCCAATTTCATTGCAAAATGTTGCCTTAGGTGAAGAAGAGACCAACACTGAAAATTAGAAAAAAATTTACATATAGCTAGAAAACAGTGGGCTATCAAGAGAAAAGATGTCATGAAAAATAGATTGGCAGTAAAAGAGATAGAAAAAATTTGAGGAACAAGAAACATTCAAGTACAGCTCTATTTTACTAATAACCACCCATGGGGTGAGAGCTCAGATAACAAAGGTTTTCCTAGTGTACTTATATAAGGGGAAACCATCTTAAATGGCATTTTCCTTGTAAACAAGTCTTTTCCTTTTTTTCTTTTCATCAAAGTAGGGAAAGGAAGAAAACCACTTATTTTCGGAATACTTTAAATCAGCTACTTTCTTGAACCGAAAATGGACCTTGGAATAGGCCAAAGTGTTCAGCTGTGTAAAGTAAGGCCCAGAACTGGAGGTCCAGGAAATTGTACAAATCTGTACATGTAACCATGAATTTCACCTTAGTGTCTTACATATTTTCTTTTGCATTTGCATTGTAATACAATTTCTAGGGTTCTTCACAGGAATTGTAATAGTGACAAGGAATTATTTATCTGTACATGAAAAAAGCCCATTGTGGTTTATCCAAGTACTCAAACTATGCACTGGAGGGTGGAATGTTGTAAGTTTTTGGAAGAAAATCCTCCGAATCTAAGGATTGGTGTTGAAGCAGAAAATGTGCCGATGCCCCAGAGGACAGTTCTTTGGGTGCAGCTTTTGTTTCTGCTCTGTATATTTGCAATTAAGGTTTAGAGTGCCTGTCTAAAAAGAATGACTTTTCATAGTATACTGATAACCTCAAGTTAACAAGGTTAATTATTTTGTTCTCTGAGAATATATTTAACTAGGGACCAAACTGGTGTTAACAAACCTATTTAAATATCAGTAAAAATTATTCGAACTTTAAAGCATAGTTTTTCTTTATGTTTCTTAGGTCTTTGTAGAAAATGGCAAGTAACATTTAGATTATGAAAAGTAAGCCTGGGTCATTCATTTGCGTGTCACTGTAGAATATTTTGCATATAGTAAAATTATGCGTTTGAATTAATCAGTAGTTTAAGCTGTAATGAATTCCACATAGTAATGGAAAATTTAAACTAGAAAAAAATATCAGGAACTGAGAGCTTATATTTCATTTTAGGAGAAACCAGCACTCAGCTATTTCTTTTTTCTGCCCTAATGTACACAGCAGATCAGCAGAGTGAGCAGGGCGATTTTGCATCAAGGCATGGAAAGGGAGGTCCCTTAGGTTGTGTGAATTTGTACAAGTAAGCCGAATTCCAAGACAAGCCCCATGATTCCCACTCTGGTACACCTTTGTTTACTGCCCTCCCCTTAAGTGCAGACAGAAATTTTGCCTTGGTTTTTTTTTTTAGAGCAGTTTTTTAGGTTCACAGAAAAATTGAGGGAAAGGTACAAAGATGTATCCTATACCTTCTGCCTTCACACATACATAACATCCCCCAGCATCAACACCCCTTTTATTTAAATTGATGTGCATTTGTTAAAATTGATGAACGACATCGACACATCATTATCACCCAGAGTCCATAGTTTATGTAGAGTTATGTCTTTGTGTCATATAATCTATGGGTTTGGAAAAATGTATAAAGCCATGTACACATTAGTATGGTATCTAAAAGAGTATTTTCACTGCCCTAAAATGCCTCTGTCCTACACCTATTCATTCCTCTGCCCACCCAAACCCAACCTCTGACAACCACTGACCTTTTTACTGACTCCATGGTTTTGCTTTTTCTAGAATCTCATATAGTTGGAAACATAGAGTGTATAGCCTTTCACACTGGCTTCCACTTAGTAATATGCATTTAAGGTCCCTCTGTGTCTTCACACTTCATAGATCATTTTTTTAGTGTTGAATAATATTTCATTGTCTGGATGTACCAGAATTTATCCATTCATCTACAGAAGGTCATCTTGGTTGTTTTTAAGTTTTGGCAGTTATGAATAAAGCTGGTATAAGCATCTATGTGCAGATTTTTGTGTGCACATAAATTTTCAGCTCCCTTGATAAACTTCAAGGAGTGTGATTGCTGGATTGAATTGTAAGAGTAGTTTTGTAAGAAACTGCCAAACTGTTGTCCAAAGTGGCTGTGCCATTTTGTATTCCTACCAGCAATGAAATAGTTTCTTTTGCTCTACATCACCGTAGCATTTAGTCCTGTCGATGTTCCAGATTTTAGCCATTCTAATAGGTATGCAGTGTGATATCTCATTTTGTTTTCATCTGCATTTCCCTAATGACATACGGTGTGGATGCATCTTTTCATATGTTTAGTTGACATCTGTATCTTTTCTATGGTGAGGTGTCTGTTCAGGTCACTGGCCTATTTTTTAATTGACTTGTTTTCTTGTTGTTGAATTTTAGGAGTTCTTTGTATAGTTTGGATAACAGACATTCCTTTATCAGATGTGTCTATGGCAAATATTTTTTCCCAATCTGTGGCTTGTCTTCTCATTCTCTCAACATTGCCTTTCGCAGAGCAGACATTTTTAATTTTAATGAAGTCCAGCTTATTAATTATTTATTTCATGGATCATGCCTTTGGTGTTGTATCTAAAAAGTCATCACTATACCCGCCATACTCAAGATCATCTAGGTTTTCTTCCATGTTATCGTCTAGGAGTTTTAGAGTTTTGTGTTTTTCACGTAGGTCTGTGATCCACTCTGAGTTAATATTTGTTAAAGGATATAAAGTCTGCATCTAGATTTATTTTTTTTGCATGTGCATGTCCCTTTGTTCCAGCACCATTTGTTAAAAGACCATCTTTCTTCCATTTTCTTGTCCTTGCTGCTTTGTCAAAGATCAATTGACTGTGTTTATGTGGGTCTATTTCTAGGGCTCTGCATTCTGTTCGATTATTCTATTTGTCTGTTCTTTCATCAATACTGCACTGTCTTGATTTTTTTAACTTTATCAAGTCTTGAATTCAGATAGTGTCAATCCTCCAATTTTGTTCTTCTACTTCAATATTGTGCTGACTATTCTGGGTCTTTTGCCTCTCCATATAAACTTTGATATCAGTTAGCCAATTCCCAGAAAATAACTTGCTGGTCTTTTCACTGGGATTACAGTGAAACTATAGGTCAAAGTGGTAAGAACTGACATCTTGATAATATTGAAAATCTTATCCATGAACATTGAACAAATCTCCATTTGTTTGGTTCTTCTTTGGTTTCATTCATCAGAGTTTTGTAGTTTTCCTCATATAGAGTATGTCATCTTTTGTTAGATTTATACCTAAGTATTTTTTTGTTGGTTGCTAATGTACATAGTAGTATTGTATTTTTAATTTCAAATTCCACTTGTTTATTCCTGATGTATAGAAAAGTGATTGGCTCTTACAGATTAACCTTGAATCCTTCAACCTTACTATGACCATTTATTAGTTCCAGGAATTTTTTGGTCCATTCTTTCAGATATTTTACTTAGACAATTGTCATGTGCAAACAAAGATAGTATTGTTTCTTCTCTCCTAATCTGTATCCCTTGTTTTCCCTTTCTTGTCTTATTGCATTAGCTAGAATTTCCAGTACAATATTGCAAAGGAATGGTGGGACATCCTGCCTTGTACCTTATCTGAGTGTTGAAAACTTTGAGTTCCTCACCATTAGTATGATATTAGCTACAGGTGTTTTGTAGATATTTTTTATCTCTGCTATTTTTAAAAATAATTTACTATGGCAAAAGGGATATTTGCAGATATAAGTAGGGTTTCTAATCAAAAAAAGATTATCCTGAGCGCATGTGACCTAACCACGTGAGCCCCTTGAAAGAGGATCCAGGCATTCCCTGAAAGAAAATACTTGAAGCAGCAGAGATGCTTCCACTGAACTTGAAGAGGCAACAGCCACTTTTTGAACCTCATATGGAGAGGACACTCTCTAAAAGATGAGGGCCTCAATCCTATAACTACAAAGAATTGAATTCTGCCAATAACTTGAATAAGCTTAGAAGGGGCCCCTGAATTTTAGGATGAGATTGCAGTCCTGGCTGTTGTCTTTATTGCAGCCTTGTGACATCCAAGAAGACCCAGCTAAGCTGCCCAGACTCAGGAGACATGCAAATTGTAAGTTAATCAATGATTTCTAAGCCACTATTTGAGGTAATTTGTTATGCAGCAGTAGAAAACTAATGCAACAGTCATGAAATGCACTAAAATATGATTACAATGAGGTCATTATAAAAATGATATTGACCACAGCTTTTATATAGAACTTACAATCTAAATATTCAAATATTTATTTTCAGTAGCTTACGATGTTTATCAAGTTACAAAATCCAGCATAGCTTGGCTGCAGGTCAGGTTTATCCCAGAATTTGTAAGTATCACAACTTGTAGCCACTTGCTCATTTAAAAAAAATGACTGTAACAGCATGCTCCCTGTTCTATCTTCCCCACTGTCAACATCTCACATCAGAGAGGTGTGTGTATTAGCTCAATAAACCTACATTGATACATCCTTATCACCTAGAGTCCATAGTTTACACTAGGGTCCATTCTTGGTGGTATATATTCTATGGATTTTTACAAATGAATAATGACATATATGTACCATACAGAGTAGTGTACACATACAGATAACAGAGTATCATATGGAGTAGTTTCAATGCCCTAAAATTCCTCTGTGCTCTGCCTATTCATCTTTCCTTCCTGCCCTAACCCCTGGCAACCACTCATCTTTTCACTCTTTCCATAGTTTTGCCTTTTCCAGAAAGTCATATAGGTGGAACTATGCAATATGTAATCTTTCAGATTGGCTTCTTTCACTTAGTGATATGCATTTCAGGTGCCCTTGTGTTTTTAATGGTTTCACAGTTTTTTGTTTTTTGTTTTTTTGTGTGCTGAATAATATTCCATTATCTCGATATTCCACACTAGTTTATCCATTCACCTACTGAAGGTTATCTTGTTTGTTTCTAAATTTTGGCAATCATGAAAAAAACTGCTATATACATTCATATGCAGGTTTTGGTGTGGATGCATCTTTTTATATGCTTATTTGCATTCCATATATCTTCTTTGGTGAGGTGTCTGTTTAGGTCACATGTCCATTTTTAACTGGGTTGCTTGTTTTCTTATCATTGAGCTTTAAGAGTTCTTTGCACAGTTTGGGTAACAGTTCTTATCAGATATACCTTTTGTAAATATTTTCTCCCAGTCTGTGGATTTAGTTTTTATTCTCTTGACAGTATCTTTCATACAGCAAACAATTTCATTTTAATGAAGTCTAGCTTCATTAGTTCCTTCTTTTATGGATCTGGCTTTGTTGTATCTAAAACCCATCATCATACTCAAGGTCATCTAGGGTTTTCTCCTGTATTATCTTCTAGGAGATTTAGAGTTTTACATTTAGGTCTGTGGTCCACTTTGACATAATGTTTATGCAGAGTGGAAGGTTTGTGTCTAGATCCACTTTTTTGCATTTGATTGCCCAACTGGTCCAGCACCATTTGCTGAAAAAACAGTCTTCTCTTCATTGTATTGTCTTTGCTCCTTTTTCAAAGATCAGTTGACTATATTTATATGGATCTATTTCTGGGCTCTTCTTTATGGGAGGAGAAAAAATATATATTTTAGATTCTTTTTTAAGGAATTTTTGTCCCTTGTACCCATTTGTTCACTTAATCAATTATTTATGTATACAAATATGTATTCGTGCCTATTTATTTTATACTTTTAGATATAATCCAGTACTATTGTGCTCATTTGTTTTTGGTACAATTATCCCAGTTGTGGCTATGGATTGTTCTTTCAAATTGACATCTGTGTTACCTTGACATGCCCCCATCCTTGTTTTTTTCTTTTCTTTTTTTAGCTTTTCCTTATTTTCTGATGTCATGTGAATGATGTGCCTTAGTGCTAGAATCTGGTCTCTTTCATTGGAAAGTGGTAGCCATTGCCTTTTGAACATTGGTAGTTTGTTTTCTCAACAGAAATTTAAATAAAGCAACTCCAAAACCATTTCTAATCCTGATCCCTCATCCTGAAACACTGGTAATAGAGGTCTGTCCTTCCGCATTCCATCATAGCGAATGGCATAGCAATCTATGCTGTTGCCCAAATCAAAACCCTGGCTTCCTCGCTGAGCTTCCTGCTACTCTAGGCCACATATAAAACAAACAAATTTTCTCCATCATAATTCACTGTAAAGTCATCTTGCATTGTTACTCTGCCTCATGACTTGCCTAATTCCAATCCATTTGCACATTACAACAAAATATGGTAACCTCTACTATCAAGTGATGGGTGAGACCCAGAATAATAGGTCCCACTTACTTACCACTTCCACCTGCCATCAACTCCTGCCTTCCACCCACCCACCCAGCAGCACTGAATTGCTTTAGGCCCCCAGCTGCTCCATGCTGTCTCACCTCAAGTTTTACCCATGCTGTTCCCTCTGCTTGAAACACTCTTTACAGACTTAGTTAAATAGCATTCACCTTCCAAGTTAGAAATATAAAATTATATCTTAAATTTCATTTTCATATCCTACCACATATATTACTGTAGCAATCCAAAAAGAAAAGCAATAATTAATATACAGTTTGAAATGTGTATTTTCATCTTCCATTAGAACTCACAGTTAAAAAATGAGATATATGTCAGAGACCAAAAAGAGACCCACTAAATTCTTTTTAAAACAGGAGCCCTTTATGTATTTATGACACTTTAAATATTATGTGCATATTAATTTATTATGAAATCTAATTATAATACAAGGTAGAAATAATATTGCTTTTAATTTCTGTGAGTAGTATTATGTTCTCTGATATAATGCAATAAATGAGAACATATTATTTTCTTAATGATAATAGTGATGATCATTTCTGGAAAATGACAGGCAGTTCTTTGAATAATACCTGAGCATCATACAATATATCATTATCTAGGTAGTTAGAAATCAACTTGGGCATTCTTCATGAATGTGTATAATCTTGTGATTTGAAAATTACAAAGAAGACTCCTCTGTTTTCTTCAGAAGTGAGTTGGGGTACACTGATAGGGCAGGCACATGGTTATTATTGTGCTGAACTTTCCTTTTAGTCGGATGTTTAGGTAAATAATATATGCATACCTATTTATTCCAAGGTGTATACATATGCCAATGATAGATGTTCCAATTCTCAAGTTTCAGTAGGCATCCAAGTTGAAACGATAATGTAGTATAGTTGGCAGTAAGCAGACTTTTTGTAATTTCTGCATTGAACTTCTGTAATATCCAAGATTCTTTCTGTTATCATGATCTTTAAGTCTTCATAAGAAGACACATGTTTTATAAATATGCTCAAGGCATAATGTCTCATTGAAAGGTAGCTTATTAATTAAGAGGAAAGAATAATGATCCAATGGCCAACCAACCAACAAGTTCCTGAAGGCATGGGCTTGAGGTGTGATATTTCTGTATATTTGTGAGTGAATATGTGTGTGTGAAGAAAGAGGACAGGAGAGGGAGAATTAGAATGTATGTTTATATAAACGCTGTCACCAAAAAAGAGAGGTTAATAGGAATAGACTGAAGTTTTGGCTAACCCACTAGGGTTAAAATAGTTTTTCAGTGAATAACTCATAGTATTTTATCATCCAAATACCAATACAGAACAACTAAAGACAAGTAGAAAGTTAGTCACCTAAAATATACACTGTGCATCAACTCACTCTAGGAAATAGAACCATGGTCATATATGTTCTTTTCTCTAACACACTACAATACAGCTGAGATAAGAAAAACAAACTGACCCCAAATAACACAGCATACAATATAATTAGGTGTGACTCAAATGTGATGACTTTAAAAGCTCTAGGAAGTGAGTGGAAAAATATTCCTAAGCTATTGTTCAAAAATGTTCGTAGTAGTCTTGCAATATAGGTGTGCCTGGAAGGGTGAGTAAACAGACAGCTAAGGCCAGAGGGGAAAGAGAAAGATATTTATATGAAAATGAAAGCATACTGGGACGCATACAAAGAGAAATTTAAATGTGACAAGTTTATAAAATGTGAAACGTAACCTGAAACAGCCTTTGTAAAGCTTGCCAAGGTCAAAATAGAGTTACACTAAACTTTGTGTAATTTATCTATAAATTTCTATGTACTTTGGAGACATTGCTTACCTACTTCAGATTCTTGCCTCAAATTCTTCTAATTATTAACTCTAAGTGATCATTTACTACAGCTAAGCCTAACATTTTGCACTGAAAATTGCAATAAAAATATTTCCTGCTAGTCTGGCAAGATAACTTGTGAAAGTTATATAAAACTACATCTAAAATGTTCTGTATGCCATAATTGTAATTTAAGTGTATAACACTAAAACAGTAAGCTATTATTTATTAATTCTAACTGATCTTTTCATATACACATATTCAATCTTTCAAATATGGAAATAAAAATAATGTGCAAAGATACAATTAAAAAGTAATAGAACATTTTATGAAAGCACAAGTGAAGTAACTAGTATTTCTGGTTTTTTTTTCCTCACTCATGGGATGCTGTCAATCTCCAGTTCTAGAACTGAATTCGCACAGCCTACAAAATTGCCTTTGCAAGTGGCTGTAATGAAGATTAAATCATGTCTGGGTAAAAATTAGTTTTGCTTGGTTGAAAAACCATCATGGAGAACTTTTGGGCATGTGTAAAAGCATGTTTGAACTTGATACACCTTTAATAAGTAATTCAATATAATGATGTCCTGTATCTACTACATTTTAGTTTCTTGAAATGTAGAGATTTCCATCTGAAAATTTAAAACTATGGTATTAGCTTTAATTTAATTTCAGTCTGCTAAAAATATGATCATATCATTTCAAATACATTTTCTTTCATCTCAAAAAACAGTTTGTCCAGAATTTGAGTTTGTTTAGTGGTAAATAGTTTTTGCAGAGAGATTTTACATTAATGAATTAATCGTGTCTTATGTTAGTTAAGTTATCTTAGTAAAAAATTACTTCTCCTTATGCCACGTATTCCAACTGCTCAACAAGATTGCATAATTTTTGTCTGATCCAGAGCAGAATAATCAATCTATATGATACAAAAATAGTCTATTCTACCATATCTGACTAAAATTTTCTCTGAGGTGAGCTCTGAAACAATTGTTTCTTGGAAGAAGAGTTTTTGAGAATTTCTTTCTCCAACTTCCAATCATTTTCCTTTCCCCTTTGCACAGGAATTCTTGTAAATTTTGTGCCTCTTTTATTTTTATTGTTCCCTTATTTTTGTACAGATATCCTCTAACACTGTCCACTTGAAGGTTAACCTTTACACACAAAAGAAAAATAATTTCTCAAAAGTAACTGTATTAAATCAAATGCACATAGCAAAATTTCATATGGCAGAATTCCTAGTATCTTAATCTAGACTGATGTAGTTGTTATACTTCACACTCATTAATTCCATTGTATTTACCTACTAAATATTTCCCATAAATACGGCATGTGTCCTCATCATCTGATTAGATAATGATGCTAATTAATAAATGAAGCAAAAATATGTAAGTAAAACAATATGGACACACCTGTGATTTAGGACAATTTATATTGCACAGTGATTCTCAGCCACGAACATTTTGTCCCCTACGTGACCTTTGCCTATGTTTAGAGGCATTTGGTGATCACAACTCATGGTCTACTGGAATCTAGTGAGGAGAGTCCAATAAATATCCTGCACCGCATGGGAGAGTCCTCCACAACAAAAAATTATCCACTCCAAAATATTAATAATAATGACAAAATTGAGAAATCCTGATATAGGGGAAATTTATGGTTCTCATAATTCATCGAATTTCTATTTTTTTTCTTGATGAGGAAGGAGTCCCACATTTTATTTTCAGTTCCAATGCTCCTTTATACATTAGTCCAGATTGAGGTGTACAATTTTCCACTTAGCCACACCATCCACTGTATGAAACATATGGAACAAGAAAACTGCCTGTTACCTAATGGCATGGGTCACTAATGTGTCTACAGAGAAGAGGGTCGGGAGCATTTCCTGGCATCACATCTCTGGTAAATGATGGCTATTACTGCACTATAAATTATATTAGTGGGCAGAAAGGAGAGATGAGTGTATTCCATATAATTTACACATTAATGTAGTACTTAGCATCCAACAGATTCAGTTTCAATTTTAATGGCAAAAAAAGAGCGATGGTTATTTTCCTCCTACTATGTCTAAGGAAATATTCTTGTTTCTGTGGGAAAATCTTGGTTTAAGCTGATCTTTCATAATAAAAACATGAGAACATAAGCATGACATACTACATCATCATTATGCCATATGCGTACTATACTTAGGTGTCAACTATAGACTTTGAATTACGTGCTCTCACAAATGATCAAAATGACTATGACCAATGATGATTTGGGTTGAGGAAGTCTATTAGATATACTAATTTGGGCAAATTCATGAACAATATATGAAAGTACCCACAAATACATTAGAATTTCATAGAATCTAAACTGATAACCTTTAAGTAGATATACTGGGATTATATTATATTTAGAATCATTCTCTTTGTTTCACTTGCTAGAATTGTTTTAAAAAGTTGATAACCTATATCACTATGGGAAAGACAATTAGAAAAATTGTCATCTACAAATGAGATTTTGCCTGATTTTTCTCCCCCGAATTCAACCTAGAAGGAAACTATTTCTCATATTACACTTGGTTAACTGTGTAGTAATTATAAGAGTTGCTTCTGGAAACGAACAAATCCTACACTTGAATCACATATTTCCCATTTATAACTTTAGTAAATTTGGCATGTTATGTAATCCACAAACTCTTCAGCTTCTCATTAACAATATAGCAATAATAATAATAGTAATAATAATAATATCCTGTGGGTTTTGCGAAGATGATTTAAAGATGGACAAAAACTCTTGGTAAAATGCTTGACACAACATGTTCTTAGCAAATTTAATTACAGTGAATTTCCAAAATACTGTGGCATATGGAAAATTCAGTAATATTTGGCATATCTAATGGCCTACTTGTTATGTTTACCTGGAAGTCTAAACGCACACCAGACTCAGTATATCAAGACCAAACTCTTTTCCTACCAAAACCTGCTTTTCTTCCTCCTGTTCCCTATGTACTGAAGACATCCACAGAATTTGTTCCAGTCAGAAACCCATCCTTGCCTGTACCCTCACAATTACTCTCCAAATCCAGTGTATTACTAGGGGCTTCCTGATCTATGTACTCTGCAATACTAGAGGTGAGTCATTTTCTATGTCCACTGTCCCTCCTTTGTTTTAGGCCATTATCGTCTCTCCATTGAAAAGTGATAGCAACAGTCCCTTAAGTCATATCCACGTGGACACCAGAGTGGTTTTTAAAAAAATGAAGATCAGATCATGTGTTTTCCATGCTTAAAAGCTTTCAGTGGCTCCCTTTTGCCCTTAAGTTGATATCCAAAACATTTAACCTAAGTTACAAATTGGCCTAAATTAAAATTTTAGAGACACTGATTTTTTTAATGTTCTTTTCCATACAAATTTAAAGCAAATAGCATATAAAATGGAAACATAAAATCTTAGGAAATATAAAAACATGCATTTTATTCTTAAAATGATTAATTTAATTATTAACAGCTTTCCCTGAAAGGTAGTCTCCTCTACCCTTCACTCTGGAATTGCCTGTCCTTACTGGTACAATAAACACACTAAGCACCGAGGTCATTCTTAAGACTCCAGCTTTGTTTTCCAGCCCATCTTCCAAGTACAGTTGACCCTTGAACAACACAGATTTGACATGCATAGGTCCACTTAAATGCAGATTATTTCAATAAGTACATTTGAAAATTTTTTGGAGATTTATGACAGTTTGAATAAATTCATGGATGACCCCTACAGCCTAGAAATACAAAAAAAAAATTGAAAGTAGATATGTCATGAATGCATAAAATATATGTACATACTAGTCTATTTTATCATTTTCTACCATAAAATCAACAGTAGGTTGTTAGTAGTTAAGTTTTTTGAGGACTCAAAAGTTATACTTGGATTTTCAACTGTGTAGGGGGTCAGCTCCTCTAGCCCTCACATTGTTCAAGGGTTAACTGTACTTCCCTCACACTCTCCAGTATACGTACCCAGCCATTTTAGGTTGCAATTATCTGCCTTTCCTTTGAGCATTCGTAATTGCTATTCCCTCTGATTTGAATGCGCTGTTACCTCCTTTGTGGTTAGCTTATTCCTACTCTATTCTCAGGGTACAGGTTAATGCATCTCCTCCATTAACTCTTGCCCAATTCTTTCTTCCTTCAAATACTGAGTTAGGTCATCCCTCTACAATGCCATGCTATCTTGTATTTACTACTAAGACAGCCCTTCTTAACCATCTTTTACCACTTAACTCTACTGCTTACAAGTAACTGTTTTTCTGTCCATTTCAGGGATCAGCAAAATCTGGTCCATTGCCTATTTCTGTGTGGCTCACAAGCTAAGCACATTTCTTAAATTTTAAAAAACAGTTGACAAAATCAAACGAAAATTATTCCCAGACATAGGAAAATTTTATGAAATACACATTTCGGTGTCTCTAAATAAAGTTTTGTTGTAACACAACCACTCCCATTCAGTCCCATATTGTACCATACCATCAGAGGAGCTGGAACAGAAATGGCCCACAAAACCTAAATTATTTACTATCCAGCACTTTACAAAAAGGTTTTTCAGCTGCTAGTCCATCTCATCAGATGTCAGATTCCATAAAGAAGGAAGTATGTTTTCCCAGTTGCATTTCAGACATCTGCGGTTCGAATGAGTGAATTAAGGAAAGAAATAGTGAATGGGGTAGTAATGAATGAACATAATGGAGAAAAAAGGAAAATGTCTTTAGTTGAAAGTGAAGGAATTCAACTCTCCAGCTAAATTCAACAATAGAAAGAAGAAAATTATTGAAAGGAAATAAATTATGTCACAAGAGAAAAGAAGAAGTTGAGGAACCAGCCCTTAGAAACAGGAATCAGAACAGCTCTAGAGGTCTTGGCAGCAGGAACCACTGGATAATCTCACTGAAAGAAAATGGCCAACCTTGCACCTACATTTGGCTCAAAGTTCATATTCTCAGGAGAGAGAATTTGATCACACTTTCCCTAGGGAAGTGATCTCTGTTTGCCAGTATCATTCAGATATACCACCTTAGAGAAAACATTCTCAAAAACACTGCATGCAAAGGAAAATCAGTGTGCTATGACTAGGCTCAGGAGTACTGTAAATTCTAGGTAATAAAAAAATGACAGGATGTGCTCTATAACAGAAAAAAATGGGAGTCAAAAGATCATTTTAAATGGAAATACCTGGAAATTAGACTATAGCAGCCTGTTCTAGGACATCTTCCTTTCTATCATATTGAAACACAATTTAGTCTTGACTGTCTTTCTCAACTCTCATGGATTAACTAGCTTGGTTTCACTATTATGGGTGAAAGTAAAACTATAAATGGCATCTTTCATAGTTATATGGAACATAATATGCCCACCTTCTTTTTTAATAAGAGAAGATAAAACCATTTTTCTACTCAAAAGAGCTTCCACAATACATAAAAAAGACAAGGGCTGGATTGAGACTTAGTTTAGAATGATAAACATACTGATCAGCTCTTAAATATGAAATTCTTCAAATCACAAACATTTTGGTAATAGTCATTAATGTAGCACAATAGTAGCATGATGGTAGATGAAATATCACTAAGAATGAGAAAAATACAAAGGACAGACACAAAGAAATGGATATTAATAATCACAGTGTTGCTTATCTTCTAGTATTGCTCTTTTTTAAATTTATTTTTTATTTTGGTATCATTAATGTACAATCATTGAACATTATGGTTACTAGACCCCCCTATTACCAAGTCCCCCCCACATACCCCATTACAGTCACTGTTCATCAGCATAGTAAGATGCTGTAGAATCATTACTTGTCTTCTCTGTAAATACTGCATTTCCTGTGTCCCCCCCCGCTACGTTATGTGTGCTAATCGTAATGCCCCTTTTCCCCCCTTATCCCTCCCTTCCCACCCATCCTCCCCAGTTCCTTTCCCTTTGGTAACTGTTAGTCCATTCTTGGGTTCTGTGAGTCTGCTGCTGTTTTGTTCCTTCAGTTTCATCTTTGCTCTTATACTCCACAGATGAGTGAAATCATTTGATACTTGTCTTTCTCTGCCTGGCTTATTTCACTGAGCATAATGCCCTCTAGCTCCATCCATGGTTTGAAAAAGACATATGCACCCCTATGTTTATCGCAGCACTATTTACAATAGCCAAGAAATGGAAGCAACCTAAGTGTCCATCAGTAGATGAATAGATTAAGGAGACGTGGTACATATACACAATGGCATATTATTCAGCCAGAAGAAGAAAACAAATCCTAGTATTGCACTTTTAATTCATCCAGGGAGTACTGCTTGTTCTCGGGGCTCAGTATGACACATCTCCCCTTAAGTGACTGTGCTATAAGCTGGTAAGCTTGGAGTCCCTCTCCGGATGAGGCTATACTGACAACATTCTGGGATCATTTAGGCCATCATCTCAATTATCTGATCCTCACTCCAATTGGGTATTACATATTTGACTCTTTCAGTTTTTATGTCTCCAGTTCATGTGTGCTGAGTTCTAGAAGTATACTTTGAAAAACCCCAAAGAATTCATATGTAGCTCCAACTGGCATTGTTCTCATTATTATTGAAATTTCCAAGATAAATTACCCTAAATTTTACACTCTCCTCTCACAATAACTTCACAAGAATGTCTCTTGTGCAAAAGCTTCTCTCTTTATGAGAAAAATACAGCCATTTAAACACCTTACGTAAGGAGAGGAAAAAAGATGGTGGAGTGAGAATGAGGCAGAAATCTCCTCCCAAAACTACATATAATATGAAAATACAGCAAATACAATTGATCCCCCAAAAGTGACCAGAAACAAGATTGGACCAGCCAGTCTATATCTGGGAAAAGAGAACATCTCACGGAAAAGGGTAAGGTAATAAAACCGTGACCCGGCGGGACCCGAGCACTTCCCCCAACCCCAGCTCCCTAGCAGAAGGAAGAGAATCAGAGCAGGGAGGGAGTAGAAGCCCAGGACTGCTAAATACCCAGCCTAGAAATCTACCCCGGAAGCACAGACCCACATTCCATGTTGCTCTGGAGATTAGAGGGGCTGAAAACCGAAGTCAGAGACTAAGACTGTGAACAGGTTCCCACAACCAGCTGCCCTGGAACAAAAGAAAGGGTGGCACTTTGAAAGACTTCCCAACAGTAAGAGGGCTGCTAAAGGGATAAGGATTAGTAGAAGTAACAGGTGGACAAAATCGTCCTGGCACACTCAGCCCAGCAGGTTGGGAACTTTCAGGAGCTTCAGGCTCTCCATACCCCTGGCTGGCAATTCAGCCCTGAGGACACCCACTGGGTTAAGCAGCTTGCCACTTTTTCCTTAAAGCTGGCACCTGCACGCAAAACCGCTGTCCCTGCTATTGCTTCAGACCAGCCAGAGAGCAGCTCCACCTACAGCAACTACATAGCTTAACACAGAGGCTGCCCAATGTGCATGGGTCACTGACCCTGACAGTGGAGGCAGGCACTGCAGCAGGGAAGCAGGAAAGGACTCTTTCCTCCCAGCAGACACTGGCACCTCTCGCCAGCAATCGTGCCATCACTCCAGGCCAGCCAAAAGGCAACCTTGCCTACAGCACGTACCCAGTTTAATACAGAGGATGCCCCCTGCCACACTCACTGGCCCTGAGAGTGGAGGTAGGCACTGAGGCCAGGAAGCAGGAAAGGGCTTTGTTCTCCTGACAGGAAAGGGCTTTATCCTCTCGAAAGGCACCAGCGCCCCTCACCTGTGACCCCCGCCATTGCTCCAGGTACTGGGAAGCTCTGAAGAGCAGAGCTTCTGGGCACTAGAGGGTGCCGCCTCCATAAACCTAATATTTCTCACTATCCAATAGGATTATGAAAAGGCAGAAGAACCTTGTTCAATCCAAAATCCCTCAAACACAAGAAAGATGGCTCAGTGAGACTGAAATTACCAATCTTCCTGAAAAAGAATTCAAAATAAGAGTCATAAGCATGCTAATGGAGATACAAAAAAATATTCCAGAGCTAAGGGATGAATTCAATAGGGATACAGACACCTTAAAAAATACAGTAGCTGAAATGAAACATACAATGGAGGTATTTTAAAGGCAGAAGATGAGGGCAAAGAGACAGTAAATGGAATAGAAGTTAGAGAACAGGAATACAAAGTAGCTGAGGCAAAGAGACAAAACGGATCTCTAGGGATGAAAGAATATTAAGAGAAATGTGTGACTAATACAAATGGAACAATACTTACATTATAGGGGTACCAGAAGAACAACAGAGAGAAAAGGGGATAGAAAGTGTCTTTGAAGAAATAATTGCTGAAAACTTTCCTGATCTGGGGAAGGAAATAATCCCTCAGGCCATGGAACTGCACAGATCTCCCAACAAAGGGACCCAAGGGAGACAACACCAAGACAAATAATAATTAAAATGGCAAAGATCAAGGACAAGGACAGAGTATTAAAAGAAGCCAGACAGAAAAAAACATCACCTACAAAGGAAAACCCATCAGGCTATTATCAGACTTCTCAGCAGAAACCTTACAGTCCAGAAGGGAGTGGCATGATGTATTCAATGCAAGGAAATAGAAGGGCCTAGAACCAAGAATACTCGACCCAGAAAGATTATCATTTAAATTTGAAGGAGAGATTAAACTATTTCCAGATAAGCAAAAGTTGATGGAATTTACCTCCACAAACCATCTCTACAGTGTATTTTAAACGGACTGCTCCATTTGGAAGTGCTGTTAAGGAAAAATAGCTGTCACGAGAGAAAAACCACAGTAAAGGAAGTAACCAATTAATTACTAATCAAATGCAAAACTAAATCAGCAACCCACAAAGTCAGTCAAGGAATACACAAAAGAGTACAGAATATGACACATAACATATAAAGAGTAGAGAGGGAAAAAAAAGAATCTTCAGATTGTGTTTATAAGAGCATTATAAGTGAGTTAAGTTAGACTGTTAGTAAAGAAGCTGCCCTTGAACCTTTGGCAAGCACAAATCCAAAGTCTTCAAGGGCCATAAGTACATATCTACTGATAGTCAACCAAAATATATATGGACTGAATGCACCAATCAAAAGACATAGAGTTACAGAATGGATAAAAAAGCAAGGCCCATCGATATGCTGCCTACAAGAGACTCACTTCAAACCCAAAGACATACATAGACTAAAAGTGGAGGGATGGAAAAAGATATTTCATGCAACTAATAGGGAGAAAAAAGCAGGAGTTGCAGTACTTGTATCAGACAAAATAGACTTCAAAACAAAGAAAGTAACAAGAGATGAAGAATAACATTACATAATGATAAAGGGGTCAGTCCAACAAGAGGATTTGACCATTATACATATCTGTGCACCCAACAAAGGAGCACTCAAATATGTGCAAAAAATACTAACAGAATTGAAGGATGAAATAGAATGCAATGCATTCATTTTAGGAAAACTTCAACATACCACTCACTCCAAAGTACAAATCAACCAGACAGAAAATAAGTAAGGAGACAGAGGAATTGAACAACACATTAGAACAGATGGACCTAACAGACATGTACAGAGCACTCCACCCAAAAGGAACAGGATACACATTCTTCTCTAATGTACATGGAACATTTTCCAGAATAGACCACATACTAGGCCACAAAAGAAGCCTCAGCAAATACAAAAAGATTTGAATTGCAGCCATCTTCTCAGATCACAAAGGTATGAAACTAGAAATAAATTGTACAAAGAAAACAAAAAGGCTCACAAACACAGGGAGGCTTAACAACATGCTCCTAAATAATCAGTTGATCAATAACCAAAGTAAAACAGAGATCAAGCAATATATGGAGACAAATGACAATAACATCTCAATGCCCCAACTTCTGTGGGATGCAGTGAAGGCCGTGCTAAGAGGAAAGTAAATTGCAATAAAGGTCTACCTCAGGAAAGATGAACAATCACAAATAAACAGTCTAAACTCACAATTAACGAAACTAGAAAAAGAACAAATGAGGCCCAAAGTCAGTATAAGGAGGGACATAATAAAGATTAGAGCAGAAATAAATAAAATTGAGAAGAATTAAACAATAGAAGGAATCAATATGAAAGCAAGACCTGGTTCTTCAAGAAAATAAACAAAATAGATAAACTTGTAGCCAGACTTATCAAGAAAAAAAGAGATTCTACAAACATAAACAGAATCAGAAATGAGAAAGGAAAAATCACTATGGACACCACAGAAATACAAAGAATTATGAGAGAATACTATGAAAAATTATATGCTAACAAACTGGATAGCCTAGAAGAAATGGACAATTTTCTAGAAAAATACAACCTTCCAAGGCTGACCCAGGAAGAAACAGAAAATCTCAACAGACCAATTACCACCAATGAAATTGAATCAGTAATCAAAAAATTACCCAAGAAAAACCCCCATACCAGATAGCATTACTGCTGAATTTTATCAGACATTTAGTGAAGACCTAATACCCATCCTCCTTAAATTTTCCAAAAAGTAGAAGAGGAGGGAATACTTCCAAACACAATCCATAAAGCCAGCATTAATCTAACACCAAAGCCAGGCAAAGACACCACAAAAAATGAAAATTATAGACCAATATCCCTGATGAACAAACATACGAAAATATTTAACCAAGTATAAGCAAAATCATTTCAAAAATACATCGAAAACATCATACATCATGATAAAGTGGGGTTCATTCCAGGGATGCAAGGATGGTACAACATTAAAAAATCCATCAACATCATCCACTACATCAGTAAAAAGAAGGACAAAAATCAAATCATCTCCATAGATGCTGAAAAAGCATTTGATAAAATTCAACACCCATTCATGATAAAATCTCTCAACAAAATGTGTATAGAGGGCAAGTACCACAATACAATAAGGTCATATACAACAAATCCACAGCCAACACCATACTTAACAGTGAAAACCTGAAAGCTTTTCCTGTATGATTGGGAACAAAACAGGATGCCCACACTCCTCACTTTTATTCAATATAGTTCTTGAGGTCCTAACCACAGCAATCAGACAATACAAGGAAATAAAAGGCATCCATATTGGAAAGGAAGAAGTTAAACTGTCACTGTTTGCAGATGACATGATAATGTACATAAAAAACCCTAAAGAATTCACTCCAAAACTACTAGAACTAATATATGAATTCAGCAAAGTTGCAGGATACAAAATTAACATGCAGAAATCTGTGGCATTCCTACATACTAAGGATGAACTAGCAGAAAGAGAAATAAGGAAAACAATTCCATTCACAATTGCATCAAAAAGAATAAAACACCTAGGAATAAACCTAACCAAGGAGGTGATAGACCCATACCCTGAAAACTACAAGACACTCGAGAAAAATTAAAGAGGACACTAATAAATGGAAATATCCTATGCTCTTGAGTAGGAAGAATTAATATTTTCAAAAGGGCCATCCTAAGGCAATCTGCAGATTCAATGCAATCCTTATCAAAATACTGACAGCATTCTTCAACGAACTAGAACAAATAGTTCTAAAATTCATATGGAACCACAAAAGAACCCAAATAGCCAAAAGTATCCTTAGAAGGAAGAATAAAGTGGGTGGAGATTAGTCTCCCCAACTTCAAGCTCTACGACAAAGCCACAGTAATCAAGACAATTTGGTACTGGCACAAGAAGAGAGCCATAGATCACTGGAATAGAACTGAGAGCCCATATAAAACACACACATATATGGTCAGTTAATATAGGACAAAGGAGCCATGGACGTACAATGGGGAAATGACAGCCTCTTCAACAGCTGGTGTTGGCAAAACTGGACGGCTACATGTAAGAGAATGAAACTGTATGACTGTCTAACTCTATACACAAAGGTAAACTCAAAATGGATCAAAGACCTGAATGTAAGTCATGAAACCATAAAACTCTTAGAAGAAAACACAGGCAAAACTCTCTTGAATATAAACATGAGCAACTTTTTTATAAACATATCTCCTCGGGCAAGGGAAACAAAAGCAAAAATGAACAAGTGTGATTACATCAAACTAAAAAGCTTCTGGGTAAGGATTAAAGATAGTGGTGTGAGAGGTGAGACAGAGGCTTCCTCCTAAAATCGCATATAATATGCAAATACAATAAACATAACTGATCATGAAAGAGCAACAGGAATGAGGGCTGTGCCAGACTGCATACACGTGGAGAAAAGAGTAAACCTCACAGAACAGAGTAACGTACCGAAGTCATGGCCCAGCAGGACACAAACTCTTCCCTCACCACAGCTCATGGGCTGGAGGAAGCGAAGCAGAGTTGGGAGGGAGTGGAGGCCTGGGACTGCTGAGCAACTAGCTCTGGAGACCTGCTCTGGGAGCACAAACCTACATTTCATGGTGCTTTCATGGTGCTCTTGTGATTAGGGGGGTTGGAAAGGTAAGACAGGCAAAATACCTGCAGAGACTGAGATTCCAGCTGCTTGTGGAAAGCAGGGATCCATATCCGGCTGCTCTGGGACAAAAGAAAGGAGGGCAGTCTGAGAGACTTCCTAACAGCAAGAGGGCTGATAAAGAGGCCAGGACTGCACAGAGCTTACTGCTCAGGAGAAAGGAGAGGTGGACAAAATTGTCTAGTCACACTCTGCCCAGCAGGTTGGGAACTTTCACAATATTCAGGGTCTCCAGCCCCCTGGCTAGATACACAGCTCAAATACCCCCCTCCATGATACACAGCCTGCTTGTGCCTTTCTCCCAGCCAGGCCCACCTGGCTCGCAAACCAGCAAACCATACCCTGGCATTAGGCCAGCCAGAGGGAAGACCAGTCTACAGAAGCTATAAAAGCAAAGCAAAGAGGCTTATACCTGTATGCTTGGCCAACTGGTTCTGACAATGGAGACAGGCATAGCAGCCAGGAAGCAGGAAACAGCACTTTCCTCTGCCCAGGCACTAAGACCGCTCCCCTGGGACCCCTGACATTGCTCCAGGGGCTTAGCAGCTCCAGAGAGTAGAGCTTCTGGGCACTAGAGGGCACTACATATGAATATGAAATGTCAAAGGAACCTGGTTCAAAGAAACATTATGAATAAAACACCAAAGAAGGATTCAAATGAAATCAACCTCATGAATCTTCCAGAAAGAGATTTCAAAATAAAAATCATTAACACTCCCATGGAGGTACAGAAAAATATTCAAGAACTCACGATGAATTCCAGTCAGAGACGGAATCATTACGGAACACAGTGTCAGAAAGGAAACATGCAATGGAAGATTTTAAAAGCAGATTAGATATGGTGGAGGAGACGATAAATGAAATAGAAACTAGAGAAGAGGAATATAAAGAAGCTGAGGCACAGAGAGAAAAAAGGATCTCTAAGAATGAAAGAATATTGAGAGAACTGTGGGACCAATCCAAATGGAACAATATTGACATATAGGGGTACCAGAAGAAGAAGAGAGAGAAAAAGGGATAGAAAGTGTCACTAAAGAGGTAACTGCTTAAAACTGCCCCAATCTGGGGAAGGAGATAGTCTCTCAGTCCATGGAGGTGCACAGATCTCCCAATGCAAGGGACCAAGGAAGACAACACCAAGACATATAGTAATTAAAATCGCAAAGATGATGGATCAGATCAGACTATTAAAAGCAGCCAGAGAGAGAAATAAGATCACATACAAAGGAAACCTCATAAGGCTATCATCAGACTTCTCAGCAGAAACCTTACAGGCCAGAAGGGAGTGGCATGATGTATTTAACGCAATGAAGCAGGGCCTCAAGCTAAGAATACTTTATCTAGCAAGATTATCATTTAAATTTGAAGGAGGGATTAAACAATTTCCAGATAAGCAAAACCTGAGAGAATTTACCTCCATGAACCATGTCCAGAGTGTATTTTGGAGGGACTGCTTCAGATGGAAGTGTTCCTAAGGTTTAATAGCTGTCATTAGAGGTAATAAAACCACAGTAAAGAAAGTAGAACAGTTAATTACTAAGTGAATACAAAATTAAGTCAACTATCCCCAAAGTCAATCAAGGCATAGACAAAGAGTACAGAATATGATAACTAATATATAAAGAATGGAGGAGGAAGAAAAAGGAGGAGAAATAAAGAACCTTTAGATTCTGTTTGTAATAGCATACTAAGTGAGTTAAGTTAGACTCTTAGATAGTAAGGATGTTAATCTTGAACCTTTGGTAACCACGAATCTAAAGCCCACAATGCCAATAAATACATACCTATCAATAATCACCCTAAACGTAAATGGTCTGAATGCACCAATCAAAAGACTTAGAGTCACTGAATGGATAAAAAAACAAGACCATCTATATGCTGCCTACAAAAGACTCACTTCAAACCCAAAGACATACACAGACCAAAAGTAAAGGGATGGAAAAAGATATTTCATGCAACTAATAGAGAGAAAAAAGCAGGAGTTGTTGTACTTGTATCTGACAAAATAGATTTCAAAACAAAGAAAATTACAAGAGACAAAGGAAGATATTATATAATGATAAAGGGGTCAATCCAACAAGAAGATACAGCCATTATAAATATCTATGCACCCAACACAGGAGCACCTACATATGTGAAAAAATACTAACAGAATTAAAAGGGGAAATGGAATGCAATGCATTCATTCTAGGAGACTTCAACACTCCACTCACTCCAAAGGACAGATCAACCAGACAGAAAATAAGTAAGGAGACAGAGGCATTGAATCACACATTAGAGCAGATGGACCTAACAGACATCTACAGAGCTCTACACCCAAAAACGGCAGAATGCACATTCTTCTCAAGTGCACATGGAACTTTTTCAAGAATAGATTATATACTAGGCCACAAAAATAAACTTGGTAAATTCAAAAAGATTGAAATTACACCAACCAGTTTATCAGACCACAAAGGTATGAAACTAGAAATAAATTACAAAACGAAAATGAAAAATCACACAAACACACGGAGGCTTCACAACATGCTCCTAAATAACGAATGGATCAATGACCAAATAAAACAGAGAACAAGCAATATATGGAGGCAAATTACAAGAACAATTCAACACCGCAAAATCTGTGGGACTCAGCGAAGGCCGTGCTAAGAGGAAAGTATATGGCAATACCGGCCGACCTCAGGGAAGAAGAACAATCCCACATGAACCATCTAAACTCTCAATTAACGAAACTAGACAAAGAAGAACAAATGAGGCCCGAAGTCAGTAGAAGCAAGGACATAATGAAGATTAGAGCAGAAATAAATAAAATTGAGAAGAATAAACCCCTAGCCAGACATATCAAGAAAAAAAGAGAGTGTACATACATGAACAAAATCAGAAATGAGAAAGGAAAAATCACTACGGACACCACAGAAATACAAAGAATTATGAGAGAATACTATGAAAAATTGCTTGCCAACAAACTGGATAAACTAGAAGAAATGGACAACTTTCTAGAAAGATACAACCTTCCAAGGCTGACCCAGAAAGAAACAGAAAATCTGAACAGACCAATTACCAGCAATGAAATTGAATTGGTAATCAAAAAACTACCTAAGAACAAAACCCCTGGACCAGACAGCTTCACTGCTGAATTTTTCAAACATTTAGTGAAGACTTAATACCTAGCCTCCTTAAAGTTTTCCAAAATGTAGAGGACAGGGAATACTCCCAACACATTCTATGGGGCCAGCATCACCCTAAATACCAAACCAGGCAAAGACACCACAAAAAAAGAAAATTACAGACCAATATCCCTGATGAACATAGATGTAAAAATACTCAACAAAATATTAGCAGACCAAATTCAAAAATACGTCAAAAAGATCATCCATCGTTATCAAGTCAGATTTATTTCAGGGACGCAAAATCTACAACATTTGAAAATCCATCAACATCATCCACCACATCAACAAAAAGAAGGACAAAAACCACATGATCATCTCCATAGGTGCTGAAAAAAAGTAACATCCATTTATGATAAAAACTCTCAACAAAATGTGTATAGAGGGCAAATATCTCAACATAATAAGGGCCATATATGACAAACCCACATCAGCATCATACTTAAGAGTGAGAAGCTGAAAGCTTTTCCTTTAAGATCAGGAACAAGACAAGGATACCCACTCTCCCCACATTTATTCAACATAGTTCTGGAGGCCTTAGCCCCAGCAATCAGACAACACAAAGAAATAAAAGGCATCCAGATTGGTAAGGAAGAAGTTAAACTGTTCCTGTTTGCAGAACATGATATTGTACATTAAAAACTCTAAAGAATTCACTCCAAAACTACTAGATCTAGTATCTCAATTCAGCAAAGTTGTGGGATACAAAATTAATACACAGAAATCTGTTGCATTCCTATACACTAACAATGAACTAGCAGAGGGAAAATCAGAAAAACAATTCCATTCACAATTGCATCAAAAAGAATAAAATACTTAGGAATAAACCCAACCAAGGAAGTGAAAGACCTGTACTTTGAAAACTACAAGACACTCATGAGAGAAATTAAAGAAGATACCAATAAATGGAAATACATCCCATGCTAATGGATAGGAAGAATTGATATTGTTAAAATGGCCATCCTGCCTAAAGCAATATACAGATTCAATGCAATTCTTATCAAAATACCAACAGTATTTTTCAGTGAACTAGAGCAAATAGTTCTAAAATTCATATGGAACCACAAAAGACCCCAAATAGCCAAAGCAATCCTGAGAAGGAAGAATAAAGCTGGGGGGATTATGCTCCCCAACTTCAAGCTCTACTACAAAACCACAGTAATTAAGATGATTTGGTACTGGCACAAGAACAGACCCATAGACCAATGGAACAGACTAGAGAGCCCAGACATAAACCCAAACATATATGGTCAATTAGTATACAATAAAGGAGCCATGGACATACAATGAGGAAATGACAGCCTCTTCAACAACTGTTATTGGAAAAACTGGACAGCTACATGCAAGAGAATGAAACTGGATTATTGTTTAACCCCATACACAAAAAGTAAACTCAAAATGGATCAAAGACCTGAATGTAATTCATGAAACCATAAAACTATTAGAGGACAGCATAGGCAAAAATCTCATGAATATAAACATGAGCAACTTCTTCCTGAACGCATCTCTTTGAGCAAGGGAAACAAAAGCAAAAATGAACACATGGGACTACATCAAACTAAAAAGCTTCTGTACAGCAAAGGACACCATCAACATAACAAAAAGGCATCCTACAGTATGGGAGAATATATTTGTAAATGACATATCTGACAAGGGGTTAACATCCAAAATACATAAAGAACTCACACGCCTCAACACCCAAAAAGCAAATAACCCGATTAAAAAATAGACAGAGTATCTGAACAGACACTTCTCCAGAGAAGAAATTCAGATGGCCAACATATACATGAAAAGATGCTCCAGATCACTAATCATCATAGAAATACAAATTAAAACCACAGTGAGATATCACCTCACACCTGTTAGGATGGCCAACATGCAAAAAACAAGCAACAATAAATGCTGTTGAGGATGCGGAGAAAGGGAACCCTCCTACACTGTGTTGGTAGGAATGTAAATTAGTTCAACCATTGTGGAAAGCAGTATGGACTTTCTTAATAAACTAAAAATAGAAATACCATTTGACCCAGGAATTCCACTCCTAGGAATTTATTCTAAGAAACCAGGATCACAGATTCAAAAAGACATATGCACCTTATGCTTATCACAGCACTATTTACAATAGCCAAGATATGGAAGCAACCTAAGTGTCCATCAGTAGATGAATGGTAAAGAAGATGTGGTACATATACACAATGGAATATTATTCAGCCATAAGAAGAAAACAAATCCCAGCATTTGCAACAACATGGATGCAGCTGGAGGGTATTATGCTCAGTGAAATAAGCCAAGCAGAGAAAGACAAGTACCAAATGATTTCACTCATCTGTGGAGTATAACAACAGAGCAAAAACTGAAGGAACAAAATGGCAGTAGACTCACAGAGCCCAAGAATTGACTTGTGGTTATCAAAGGAAGAGGGGTTGGGGAGGGTGGGTGGGAAGAGAGGGATAAGGGGATTAAGGGTTATTATGATTAGCACACATAGTATAGGGGGCGCACATGGAAGGAAGTATAGCACAGACAAGACAAGTAGTGAATCTACAGAATCTTACTATGCTGATGGACAGTGACTGTAATGGGGTATATGGTGGGGACTTGATAATAGGGGTGAATGTAGTAACCACAATGTTGCTTTTGTGAAACCTAGTCATAAGATTCTATATCAAAGATAACTTAAAAAAGAAAACTCATGTAAAAATCAATCATTTTATAGTCTTTCTATTCTCACGAAACATATATACTAAAAAGAAAACCTACACTAATGTAATTGCTAATGATTTTCAGTCTCAGCTTAACTTTATATACCCACTTAGCTTCTACAGTAAATAAAACTAAGTTATCTGTATAAGACATAATACTTTGCCATGTATAGATTGTAGACATAATACTCTCTAGTTGGTAAAAAATAATAAACAGTTCATTTCATTTTTCTGTGACTACTTTCCTTATAATATTGTCACTGTTTACTTCTTTATCTTATAAACTTCCTCATTGACAATGAATTTATAGTTTAAATTGGAAAACTGCTAGACAATTACTGAACATTTAAAGCAAATGACATCCTCCCTAGTCAAAAATCTTATAATTTTCAGAATAGATTGTAATAAACCTCAGAGCACACTACACAAAAATATGCTGTGTCTGCTAATGCCTTTGCCACTTATGTTGACTTTTCTGTTCATATATTATTAGTATCCACCAATAAAATAGTTATAATGCCACCAATCCCATTATTAGATTTTTATCCAGAGAAAAAATATATTTTCATTGCAATTATAAACATCATATGCTTTTAAAAATATTCTTGGAGACTTGTTTTCTTTTATTTGACCTCAATATAATTATAATTTTATTCAATAATTTTGCTTGACTTAAATTTTGTGGCACGGCAATATTTTATTTTGATGAGGAATCTTTCCTGAGAGTGATGTGTTAGGGTGACCCCTACCTGATCTTGTGATTCCATGCACCAGATGGGATTTTCACATTTACTTTTGATTTACTATGAATCTTTTCTTGATATTTTGATATAACTTTAATATGTTATGTATTCTGCAAGAAAGATCATTGTGATCTTTCTTTAAATACTTTCTAGAATGCCTAAGTGCGGATATAGGCATTATTGAATTTTATTTATTTGGGGTATTTCTTCAGTAGCACTTTAAATTCCATAAAAACAGATCACACATTAAAAATACATTCTTACATGTCTTTTTCGGCTTGGCTTATGTCACTGAGCATATACCCTCTAGCTCCATCCATGTTGTTGCACATGGTA
The DNA here is from genome assembly GCA_032199065.1 of Smutsia gigantea. Taxonomy (NCBI): domain Eukaryota; kingdom Metazoa; phylum Chordata; class Mammalia; order Pholidota; family Manidae; genus Smutsia; species Smutsia gigantea. Next base: position 127,819 of record JAVSCE010001134.1, read on the forward strand.
GGATTTGTTTTCTTCTTATGGCTGAATAATATTCCATTGTGTATCAAATGATTTCACTCATCTGTGGAGTATAAGAACAAAGAAAAAAACTGAAGGAACAAAACAGCCGCAGACTCACAGAACCCAAGAATGGACTAATAGCTACCAAAGGGAAAGGAACTGGGTAGGATGGGTGGGAAGGGAGGGATAAGAGGGGAAAAGGGGCATTACGATTAGCAGACGTAATGTTGGGGGGGCATGGGGAGGGCTGTACAACTCAGAGAAGACAAGTAGTGATTCTATAGCATCTCACTACGCTGATGGACAGTGACTGTAATGGGGTTGGTGGGGGGGACCTGATGAAGGGTAGTTTAATAACCATAATATTGCACATGTAATTGTAGATTAATGATACCAAAATAAATTATTAAAAAAAATACGTTCTTACAAAACTCTTATTTAGTAATGTAATTGTGTTTTATTTTTATAAACAAAAGCTTTTTAAAAACTAAAGGAGAATCACAAAGCCTCAAAATATCCAATTAACAATGTGTTTATCTGTGTTCAATAAAATGAAAAAATTTTCTTTTGATTGCACATTTCATATGAAAAATATTCTATGGTAGAATAGTGAAGTGTGTTATGTTATATAAAAACAGTGTTTACTAATTAAGGGAAAATCACAGTGTTTCAAAATATCTAGTTAAATAATGTGTTTGCGTTCAGTAACATAAGCAATTTTTCTTCTGGTTGTACATTTTAGATGAAAAACATTCTATGAGAGATAGTGAAGTGTTTTGTGGAATATAAGAATGATGTTTACTACAACACTGCACGCAGTACCTGCCTTGAGATATTTCAAGATTAACTTCCCTGAGCTGTTCCCAGACTTACTGGGAAAACTTCCATTGATTCAAATTGTTCTTACCTTATTCCAAAGCATGCTTTTAACTCTTAGAGAAGATTATACAACTATATATTTCATCATGGAAAATGTATTTATGATTTCTTCTCAAATGGTTGATTAGAAAAGCCAACCAGGTGTGAATATAAAAAGACAACTTTCAGTCAATTCTGTCGTTTGTGTCACAAACAAGCTGAGTAACAGCAGTAAGAAATATCTCATCTATTTGGAACTTGGTTTCCTCATTTTAAAAAATCAGAGGACTGGACTAGGTAACTCTGGTTACGTGTAGCCTTAAAATCATAGTTTTAAAATTATATCCCTTAAAAATTAGGAAAAGGGGAAAATGACAATGTTTCTTAAAACTTTTTGGTATTGAATATATTTGAAGTATTTTGAAATTGCAATATGTCATTTCATATAATAGAGTTCTTTGTAAGGTCAAGGGTGAGTGTTATAAGAAATTTTAATTTTTGCTTTTATAACTTAGCATGGGTCAAGAATGAAGAAACAGCAAAGCCTACAAGTTAATGAAAAGACAGAAAAGACAGCCAGTTACTAATAGAGCTTACAGGGGATACCAACATAGATGCTTCCACCTGACTGCACAATTCCCCTTGCTATCCCAAGCATACATGGGGATATGAAACTCTAAAATTGTATAAACTCGTATGTATAGAGGGAAATTTTTGTTAAGGAGACTACAGTTTTAGTGACTTAAAGGTAATACTAATGCATGTAGTGAAGTGCTTAAGAAAACTTATAATAAAATTCTAAAAGGATTCAAAAAGCTAAAAAGAAAAAAAGCTTATGAACCATTCTCTCCAACAGATGTTTCACATTATAGATACTTGACTGATTTACTCATTTAAAGAAAACACTTAAAAAAAACCCCACTTTTATGGCTTTTAATATTGATTGGTAATGCAATAAAGCGTATATCCTCAAGTCTTTAAAGTAATAAAAATAGGTTGTTAAAAGAGGGTATAATGTCTTAGGGATCAATAATATGAAATTTAAAAGTTACTAAAAGAAAACAGTATCATGCAAATATGTTTACTACCTTTTTCAAGTCTTATTTGACATTTAGTGTTAGAAAATAGAATACATTGACTCCAAGGTTGATCTTCTGTGTCATTGTGATGTTAGGAGTGTTAATAATTGTATACACCTACCTTCAACCAAGTCCTCCCATGCAACCTCCCCAAAATGGTCTTTAGTGCAACCACTTCAGAAGTTAACTTTTGTTGGTTGCATATTAAATCCGATGCATGGAATGTGGCAGAGATAGATAGTATGTTCTAATGGTGAAAAGCACATTGAACTGCTGAGGTTAATATGACAGGTCTGCCACTTTCTCCACAATTTCGAACAACCTACTTCAGTTGTTCTTTGTCACAATTTTCTCATCCGTAAAACTGGAATCATCATCATAGACATAGCAAAAGGTTTTTGTGAAGATAAACATGATTTAATATATGCGAAATAACTTAACAGTAATCGGCACATAACTATGACTAAATACTTCCTAGTTCTTATAACATGTGTGCAAGGGGAAATTGAGGAAACCATTGAGAAACTATCAGATGCCATTCCTGCAAGTCCTGAGTCAAGCTCTGGTTGGCAAAGATGGTCCATGATGCCACAGAAAAGATCAGTTTCTAAGCATGAACTCAGCAACATAGATGCCTTCCACCTGACTGCACAATTCCCCTTGCTATCCCAAACATAAGAGGGGATCTGAAACTCTAAAACTTGAAAAACTCCTATATAGAGAAGGGAAAATTTTGTTAAGGAGAATACAATTTTAGTGACTCCTTCATTTAAGAAAATTAAGTATGTGAGTAGTTTAGTGTTCCCACTTGATAAGAAATGCTTATCTACTTACTATTGATTCCATGTTTTATGATGGAGAGAGAATCATTAATTAACTATACTTGGTAGACACCAATGTTGGAATAATTATCAGGCAAGAAATATTTAGCCATTTAGTAATTATTTACCTTTAATTACCTATTATTAGTCTATAGTGTTACATCCAGATTTGAAGAAGCAGCAGGAAATAGAGGGGAGTCATGAAAGCAAATGAAAAATGAGTATGGAGAGCTCAATAAGGTTCAACAGCAGGCCTCATTATCTCAACACTAGTTTTACTCACAAATAACCACTAGGTTATTTGTATTAAATGTCAGTTTACTTATTTAACATATATCTTAAATCAATCCTATATGCTAGGTGCTATAGTTATTCTCATATTTACATACGAGGCAGCTGAGGCAGGAGAAGGCTATGTGACATGCCTAGGCTGTTAACAGCCTAAGTGGCAGAACCAGGGTTTGAAAAGTGGGAGCCTGGTCCCCGTGTCCACGCCCTTTGCTGCCACATTATACTGCTCTGTAGGAGGATTTGTTTCTCATTATTCATCCACAATTATTTAAATTATTTGTTTTATAAACTATGGATAAAGAATCGGTCAAGTTAAAGTCTGTCCTTCAATTGGTCTTTGATTTGGCCTAGATACCCAGTTATCAACTCCACCATTCAAACCACCATCATCGTCACCATCATCATTTTTCATGATACCTTAAGTGTATTTCACTTGGTCACATTAAAGTAAGAGTTTTCAAACATTCACTAGCTGTCAGGCATTACTGAAATTATTTTGACATACATCTTCACCACTTTGGACTTTTTCTAAAATCACAGAGGAAATTCAAATAGAGAAGCAACTCTGCAATTAGACGCAAAGAGCTGGTGGTTCCACGGAAACTTATGCCAGATGTTGGAATGCATTATATGATTATGTGAAACAAAATTGGCTGCTTCTGGTGCTCAGTTTGATAGGCTTGAAATAAAAATTACACCACCACCCACCTGAACAATAGGTAATAAGAGAAGAAAGTTATTTTCCCTAATGCAGGAGTTGGTTTGACGTGGAAAAGTTGATATCGATAAGAAAGCCTCAATGACATTAATCCAGAATATAAACCAGTTACTTAAGAACTGTCCCTCGATTTAATTCCATTTTTAATTAATTCAACTATTGAATTCTGATAATTGATTACATAATATTTACCAATCTTAATATGACTAATAATACACAAAAGCCATCAGAAGTATCAATAATGAGACTATAGGAAGGCATAAGAGTAGAAACATTTGAAGTTATAGTAATTAAGTAATTCATTGACTGAAATATTTTTCACCTCTTCCTAGAGATTCTTACATGTCTTACTTATTTCAAAGATAGTTATCAGGATATTAATATAACCCACAAATTGAGAATAAATTTAATTATACAAGTAAAGCTATTTTTTGATAATGTTGGCTGGATATGCCTATGCAGAGGAAAATTGCTGAACATTTAAGATATTTAATATTATCTGCAAACGACTTTACAGAATCAAATGTGATTTTCTCCCTCTACTCCATCCTTGCACCTCCATCCCAATTAAGATACTAAACATTGCCGGTTTATCAGTTAAGTGAATATGATTTCAGTTGAATGAGGATGATTATTAATAATAAGGTCAATGAATTTTAACTTTATATAAGTTGTTAAGAAAATAGTCTACTGACAATTAACTTCTAGCCAATTACTGTGCAAAACATTGTTTAGAAAGGTCATAGAAATAACAAGAAATTCAAGTGGCTATAAAGAAAATTGAACACTAACCCCTCAACAGGCATCTTTATTAGCTCTCTTTTCCTGACACTCCCACTCAATCCATCCCGTATAATAGGTTCAACTTATTATATTATTACTTTTAAAGTATCATTTTCATTATATCACTATCAGTTTTGGAATTATAAACTAATTCTTGAATATAAATATAGATGACAGTATGAATAAACAGGTATCTACCACCTAGCTGAAGAAAAAATATTTACTGACAAAATGTAAGCCCCAATATATACTTGTCTCCAATTTCATTCCCTGTTGACAGCAGAAGTATTTATTCTTCTGCATTTGGCATATGACATTCCATGTAGATTTATACACCACTGACTATATGTGTATGCATTCACAATTAATATACAGAATTTATACATTTATGTTCATGAGAATACATCACATTGTATGTATTAACATTTTATACATACAACATATTATATGTTTAACATTTTGTTTTTGAGGCTTATCATGCTAATGTATATATCTTTAATTCATTTTAACTAAAAACTTATTCAATAGAATCCCATGTAGAATTTATCCATTTTCTTATTGCTATATATATGATAGACAATTATTACAACACCATAATGAAATTTTTTTGTACAGCTCTCAATGCACACACTCATAAGAGTTCCTCTGGGGAATATGCCTGGGAGTAGAATTCCTGATCTTAAATTATGAGCATATTTAAGTTTCCTAGATATTGCCAAATCTTTTCAAAGTTTTATATGAAGTTACACTTATACTTCTACCAACAGTGTATGGAAGTTTCCATTTTTCCATATCCTCTCTAAAACTTGAAGATGTGGGCTTTTATTAACTCATTCTGCTTTACAATTTCACATTTTAAATCTGAGTACTATGGAGTTTAAGAAGTCATTATGGCCTATTAACATTGATAAGATTCAGTCCATGCTCCTGATCCTAAGACTGAAAAGCTTTCATTAGCTGGTCCTACATTGCTTGTACAAGTTTTTTTTTTCTATACCAGTCGGTCTTGGCGCAGGTCCTGGACCAGCTGCATCAGCATCCCTTGGGAATGTCTTCAAAATGCAGGTGCGAGGGCCCCACCCTGGCCTTCTAAATCAGAAACTCTGGGGGTGACAGCCCAGCAATGTCTGTTTAAACAAGCCTGTTCTGATGCACACTAGAATCTGGGACCCACTGATCTTTGCCATGGTAATGTCTCCTTGTTCCTAAGGCCTCCATTTCCCACCCCACTCTGCTCCTCATCATGACCACGTGAATGCTTTATCAAAGTTGTTCCTTGGGATGAAAGTCTTTACTTGTTTTACTTCTTTACATGCACCATCAATTTGAAAGAAACACCTTGCTGAACACAGAAACCTCTGGGCTCATCCTGAAATTCAGTAAACTTGATCAATATCCCTGTCATATCGAGTTATTTACATCCCCTAAATGTAACATTACTACTTCACACTTCTGGGACTTTTAATTTTTTGTGAAATTCTCTGCTTCTTACACTCAAGAAGAAATCCTACCATCTCACAAAAATCTCCTTGGAGAGACTATGCAGAAGAAGTGTTCATTTTCTCCTTCGTGCTACCACTATTCCTCATATATACACCACTCTACAAGCATTTACCCAGGTCATCCACACTATTTGTTTTCATGTATCTCTTCTCATCCGGACTGCAACTCTTGTGTCTTGGTATCTCCATCACTTAATTCATTCCAGTGATTCAATTTGCATGTGTTCAGAGGGTGACAATTCATTCCATTTAACATTTCTTGAGTGTGTTTATGGATCTGATTCTCTTCTAATTACAAGGGAGATACAAGAGGGATTAAAACATTAGCCCAACTGTGAGTTGCTTGGAGGATTTATCCCTCAGACAAGTCTTCCTTGAAATTTCTTATAACAATCATTTTTTTATTGTATACCTATTTTGGAGTTTATAATCTAGTGAAGTTTGTTTACTGTCATAATATGAAATGCTGTATTTTGGTTGTTTCATATATGTTAAGCCTATTTCTCCCAAACTGACTGATACTATCTAAAAATAAAATCTGTGTTTCGATTTACTTGAACATCTCCCCACAAGGTCTAGCATAGTTCTGGACCCAACTGCTGGTTTTGCTTTGATTTTTATGAGCTACGCCTTCATTGTGAAGGAAAAAAAAAAGGAATTATATTAAATTTTCTTTTGATATAATTGAAGAGTGAAGATGTACTTCTTACAATTTATTTGATAAGTCTTAGGCAGTATCATATTATGCAATATGACATTTGGAAATAAAGAGCAACATAACTTCATTACTATTATCTGCCATTATAAACCGTTAATTTGACTCATACAAGCTGTTTTTTATATTTTCTAGAATTGAGACAAGAAAATTGTTTTTTCACATTAGGCTTTTTTCCAGAATCTCTACTACAAAAGAGGTACAATTTTCTCTAAGTTTCATACCTTTTCTTGTGCCTACCTCACTACATTTGTTTATTGATTGATCGTTGCTACCTGGAGAATTACATTGAGAAGGATTCTGAGATCTCATTCTCAGCTCAGCAGAGAACAGAGCTTGGTAGATGAGTAACAATTGCCACGGACAGGAGAGGGGAACATAGGGAAGTGCATGGCCCTCATTTGCCATCTCTGGCCTGGCCTTTTGTGCTGCCTAGGTGTACTCACCATGCATCCATAGGAGAGCACGTTATAACCACAAGTGGAGGTATGGGTTACAATTGCCCAAACAGGGCACCTGGGATAGTCTCAGGCAGGGATTCAAGGGCACCCACTCAGCACACTCCCAGAACCTGCCTGCTGACCCTTCCTTTCCTTTGGGAAAGCTATCCTTGCCATTTGCCCTGGATGCAAGAATACCTGACTAAGGTATCTTTATAAAAACATGTAGTAGCTTTTTTTCCTTATTACAAAATTAGTGCCTGTTTATTCCGGATAATTTAAAAATACAGAGAAGTATTAAAAAAAAAAGACCTCAATTCCACCCATAAGAGAGAACAACCATGAACATTTTGGTGGACACCTTTACAGTTTATTTTCTCTATCATTAAGAATGCATACATTGGTAGCATATACATGGATATAATTTTAAAAATTGAAATGGAATTCTGTAAGTATGATTACATATGATAAGATTATCAATACTGCTTCTTGACTACTTAGATGGTTTTGACTTCCACTCTAGGCTGTACCAGCGATGTCTGATAAAAGTATGTCTTATGATTAACATAGTGCTTTTCACTTTGGATCAGTATTTTGCTTTTATTGTTATAGCCCTTAGTAAACTGGTCCTTGAGAAGTGTTGGCTGAGTGGTTCATTGTATAGATAGATGACATAATCATTCATTCTTCCTACTAACCCAATTTTTCCCTTATTTTACAGATGAGAGCACAGAAGTTTTGCCAAATTAAGAAGCTAAGATAACATCACACTGAAAGCACCTGACCAAGCTATTACTGTTCTTGGTCTTCTGACTCTAAATACCCTGTTTGAACTACTGCTGTCTTACTATCTACTGTGTAAGCTGAGATGAGAGGTGAAAGATGAGATGCAGCAAAAGAAGCTGTATATGGAGTGTTCTTTTGAAAGCTGAGAAATGGCTTCTGGTCTGGGTTTATGTAAGGCAGTTGCATTAAATGCATGGGAATGACTCATGGTCTACCTGTTAATGGTTGGGAATATCAGAGGATTCACAATGAGAAGAAAATTAAGCAGAAATATTGGATTACAGTGCCTCCTTCCAAATGGGTTTCTGGAAAACGATTTGTAGCAAGCAAATGGAACAGGGGAGATAAGCCCCTAACAGCAGCATATAGCAGGGGCAGTTGTGCTCATTTAGGCATGTGGCAGGACTGTTAAACCTGCAGGCTTCACAGCAGGTTGTGGGGAATGTGACACCCTGCATTATCATCTTGGGATTGCACATTTGAATTTGCTCCATTAAAGAAGTGTATCCCTGTCACTTTTCAAACATTAGAAGCTTCACGGTTCCTTTGCAACAGCATGTTTGAAGCTCAAAAAACATTCAAAGAACTGCTGCAAATCAGGAAGTGAGCTTTAAAGTTTTGATCTGTAGTTTGCAAAGGTTTGTTTGAAACAGTGAGAGTAAAGATGATTTCCCAGCATCACGTCTGTGGAGTCAGTGCAATATAGCATATTTCAGCAAAAGTGAAGTCTGCATGGTACCTGTTTTCCAGACAATATAATATGCTTTCAAAGTGATATAAAAAAAAAACCCATTGAACCAAAATGGTCAAAAGGAAAGGAGAGAATGAAAGATCTGAGTTGTGGAAACAGTGGGAAGCTGTGGGGTGGTGAGTGCTTCTTTAAAAAGGCTGCTGTTAAAAGTTTCTATAGTGGGTGAAATGTGAGGCCAAAACAAAGTAGAGCCAGATCCTCCTATTCAGTCAAGTACAGTGAAGGGAAAGCTTTATTAGGGAAGTCTGAGTGCTTGCTCCCATGTGCCAAGAGCTCCAGGGTTTTATCTTGTAATGTTATTACCACAGAAAGATACTGAAATCATTATAATGAGATTTTTACTACGAGATCTGTTCTCCTTCTTTTAAAGTGTAGTTTAAACTACAATTAAGTGATAAGGTTAACTACATGCAATATACACCCTAGTTAATTGTGATAGGATTTATTCATATAACAGGTGCTCAGATCAGTTTTTTACTACAGGTAATAGAATGGTTTTAAGGATAGAAATAAGTATTTGTTTTGTTCTCTGCACTGTCATTAGTTCTCTGTCATAGGCTTGGGAGGGATCTCTAGACCTTAGATCATCACTTCCGATGGAGGACGACACCAGACTGCAAGGCGTCTGTCAACAACCTCCAGGAAAGGTGATCTCCAAGCCGCCCTTGGGAACCTGTCACAGTGCCAGCGCTCCTAGTCCCACATCAGTGCATTGCCACACATCTCCTGTCTACAAATCCATATACCAGGAGTGGTCCGTCAATATTAATAGCAATGATCAGGCACATCCTAAATCTGGCCAGATAAAACTTAAAGTCATCTCCAGATAACTGGCAGCTTAACAGCAACCTTGGTATGATAACCCCTTATATATTTAGGACCTTTAATTGTCCTTGGCAAAGGATATACAACGTGATGCTCAACTCTGGATGCAAAGATGATGTGGAGCATCTAAGAGCAATACAGGAGGTATTAGACTTGGTTTTAATGATTATGGTTGTGCTCTCATCCATCATAATCTGGTTTGTGACTAACGGCCTAACGTGTTGAGATAACTAGTTGGCATTCAGGTACAGCCTTTCTCTTCGGAAGTGACTTTATCTTAATGGGCACGGTGGCCGTTCAACTACCTAAGTTGAATAGACAAAGAGCTGTAGGAGCAAAGGATCCCCACATTTTGTTTTTAGCCAGTGTTAACAATTAATAGGTGGTTTAGGCAGCAAGATGTGGAAGAAAGACTAAAGCCATGGTTTGAAGCTCTGTGGCTTCTGCTTCTGACTATGTGATAATGTTATTTGTAGCACATCAGAGAGAATTAAGCTTCCTAGGCCTGGTACTAGATGGGAAAGGAATACTTACCTAAGTATGTCCATATTGAGCACCAGAACTTCAACTCTAATCATCAGGATGTATTCACTCAGCCCTTGCATGTGCCTATATCTAGTCTTTTCTTTTTTAACGTGACGGTTTATAAAGGTGACGAAAGTGTCTTTTGAGAGTGACTGAACTTGATATTTGGAATTTAAGTGTAATTGTGATAGACTATAAAGGATATACAGAGGGATTATGGCATCACTCTTAATTCCATTAGATAAAAAACTATTGATAGTTCTTTCTGTGAACTTTGCAATTTTCTTATTAATGAACACAAAATGATCCTCTGTAGAGGATCCCACATTATCTTGCCCCAAACTACCTTGTTAGGAGATGTGTTTATTATTTCGGGACTCTTGTTAATTACTGAAAAGTCTTATGCATTCTCTCATGCAGTCTTTGTTTCTGAATGTTTTTCAGTTGATTTCTAAAGTAGATTATGCCTCCCAACGTGCTCTTCAAAATATCAGTCTTCCATCTTACTTGCTAATAGAAATTGCTAAATTTTGTGGTAGCTCATTGTTTCTCCTTTTAAAATGAGCTTGACCTTTCTTTAAAGTATTTGCATTGTTCTTCCCACTGTATTGTTAGGCACTGTGGCAATGATTAGGGATGTTTTAAAGCTGTCTTTTTGGAAAAGATCATGTTCTTATAGGAGTACAAAATGAAAATAGCTTCCACAATTGTATAAATATTAACACATATTCTGTACCCATTAAGAGTTCATCACACCTGTAGCAGGAGTAAGTTTGATGTCCTGTGCACCTAGAAAATATTAAATAAATGCTAGTTTGTTTTCTTTGGTAAATGTAGGTAATCTCTCAAGGCCTGGATTTTTTTATTTGCTTCTGGCAGCAATTTGATTAGGTTTATTATAATCTGAGAGAGTATGGCACACAAAATCTGTGTCATATGAACCCAAGAACTCTTATTAGAATAACTCAAGTTTTCTGGAATTGGTAATCATGGTCCTGCACATTGCAGCAGGATGTCACTAACCAATAAACTCAACTACACTTCCTTCTCCACATGACCATCCGCATTTTCATACAACACTGCACCCAAGGAAAGTAGTTTGGAAATATCCATTGACAAGAAAACTATTAATAAAGCATGCTATGTAGACACAACTGAATATTACACAACCACAAAAATAAATAAGTAGAAACAAAAAACCCAATATAGATGAATCTTGGATACAGAATTTTTCAAAAAGTATCCAGAGACTATGTTTAGCATGCTATCATTTTTACTAACCAGACAGATAGAAGAATAGGATAGAGGAGGAGCACATGGATAGATTCTTAATACTGACAATGTTCTAGCACAAGCATTGGGAAGGGGGTTCTGGGAATACATTGTACTGTTATGCATATGCTGTCCATGTACATGAAATATTCATTTTATTTGTATACAATATTATTTTAATAAAATAAAATAAGAATATAAGTAGAAAAAAGAATAAGAAGTGCTTCTCCAATAATTCATGCAAGAAAAGTCTCTATCAGGGTACTAATTTTATAATACCCAATGTCCCATCTACTGCATTAAAATTGGTACTTAACAGTGGACACCAGGATAATTCCAGATAATGACCACAGTATTAGTAGGGTTCTCTCAGTATCAGGTAGTCCTATCTTTCAATTTTTCTCAAGTGCTATTTTAATAACTTAGAAATTTAAAAGGATAATAGATATAATGAGCACCATGTACGTTACATCAGTCAGCTGTACAATATTGCCTGTGGCTTCCAAAAGCAATAGTTTATTCTCATACTCACAGGTCAACCGAAACACTCTGCCTCAGGCTGCATTTCTGTGGAGTTGGTTGGGGGACTCTGCCCCTTGGGGTAGGGTGGAAGAGGGCCCTCGCTGAACGGTTACTGGAGTATACTCTCCTGGCAACAGTATGTGTGCAAGAGGACAAGCCACACCAAGCAAGAAAGTTTAAGCCTCTGTTGTAGCACATCGGCTAACATTAACCCAGCGAATCACATGATAAAGTTCAAAGTCAAAAGATGGGAAGGTGACCCTGAATGTGGATTTATAAGACTACTACAGAGGAATGTAAAATCAAAACCAGTAATTCAACCTATCACACAAGTTTATTAAGTCAAATAAGTTGTGTATTGTACTAGGTATTTCCCCTACTCAGATCCATTATTCTCCTCTGTCTGATATGCTCTGTGCCCAAGGTACTGAATTCTAAGGACTACCTGTATGTATTGGGCTTATCTGCTGGCTTATCAGCTTCATGGAACTGGCCAAGAGGAAAGACTTGGGCATGGGAGAAATAAAACTTGGGACATTGCCTCCCTGATTTTATAGCACATCACTGGCGATAGGTGTGTCCTTCTCTGGCTGGTGTTCCCTTCATTAGCTGTGCCTGTTATTGTTTCAGTTGCTGCTGGTGACGGCAGCAGCTCCCACCATTGTCGCTGGTCTCTGGGTATCTCATCACTCTTTATTTCCTCAACTGAAACCCACACTGATTTAGATAGTCCTCTCACAGCCTTTTCATTTTAACCATCTGAAGTAAATTCTGTTTTCTGCTAGGATTCTTACTGCTACATATATATAATTAATTTCAGTACATATAGCACAGGTCCTTCTCAAAAATGACGTGGCAATTTTTGCTAAAGATAAATAATCAGGCATAGTAAAATTTTTTTTATCATGCTATAAGGTGACCCTTTTGATAGTTGTTTGAATACAACATAGGTTTTAGTTATTTGGCTAGAAATCTCTGATTCCATACCATTTGCTCAGTATGATGCATGACACACTTTTTAAAGTGTAAGATGATTCTCTACTTTGGTTATATTGCATTCTGCACATTTATTCTGGGTTCCCTCTCCTAAATTCTCTTTTGTGGGGAGGTTACTCTTTTTTTTTCCCCTTAAGGCTGAATTTGGCTACTTGCTCTTATCTTTGCAAATACAACTCTTTGATTTAACTATGAAAATGACCACATGTCCCAACATTTTTAGCTGCAACTACTGACCACTCCAATTTTCCCTAAAGCCAGTAATATTACAGGATGTTATGTCTCAGTGTCTTCTCTGGCTTGGCACAGACTTAACTCACCCACTGGCATAGATAAGCTAGTGCCCAGCACCCACACCCCAGTGAGGCCCCATCTTTCATAGGTCCTGTAAGAATTGTTTTTCTTTTTTTTTATTTAAATCCTCCTATGAGGAATCCCCTGGGTCTCTTTCCTCATCACATTTCTGTTTGAAAGAGCAGTTTTCTGAAGGAACACAATACAATCTTCCCCTAGGAAAAAAAATTCTAAGTTCTCTTTTCAACTATTCATCTTTGCTACTTTCATCATTAGAGATACAAGTTGAAAGGTGGGTCTACCGAGGTTGAGTGTTAGTTGGGTATGTTGAGGAAAGCATGAGAAAGATGGGAAATCAAATTTTAAAGAGATAATTAAATCAAAGCACAAAGCATGTAGGAGAGAAGGTACAATAGCAGAAAAGTAATTCAGTTATGAAACAGAGAACTATAAGCCCAGGACAAAAAAAAGGTAAAAACCCTACTCAAAACATGTCTGTGATAAGAAGCCTGGGCCATATGACTACACTGGATTTGTATGACTCTTATATAGGAAACTAAAACCAGGGGTGAATTTCAAGGCTTGGAGATAAAACAACCCTATTTCTGCAATAACCAAGAGGATTAAGAAAAATATATCAGCATTAACCATGTTTGAGAGTGTAAGGAAAACCAGAAAGAAGCGTGGTGGCTTAAAAGTATATTACAAGAGGATTTTTTTTTTTAACTGGAAGGTTAAAAATGACCTGAAAAAAGTGAACAATATTTGTGTGAATTTAAGAGCTGCTATTCCTCAGACACAATGCAGTCTGTATATATTTTCCATCCCAATTTGCATTCAAACCATTGTTTTCTTTACAACAGCTGCCTGCCAGCCTTGGGAGGCTGTGGGTACCAACTGGTATGACAAAAGTAACAGACAAATGCCCATGAGCAACAGCTTCCTCAACAATGACTATTAAAGAAAGTCCCCCAGGAGTTCTGCATTCACAGTCCAGGAAGAAGAAAGACTTCTGGATATTTTTAGTTGGTAGCCGCAGGAATTTACCTTTAGACCTGGGTTTTCAGTGTTGGGATTGAGAGACATGCTATTTTCAGTCGGGCCTGCAGAGATCATTGAAACACAGCTTATAATCAATTTCCATTGAGCAATCAAATGTCTCTAGTTACTATTTTGGAGTTCAGGTGCTTCTGCCTGGTTGCAATGACTTGTTGTTCCAAGTGCGTCTTCTGATTCTTGCACCTTCAGTCTGATCCCCAGGGTTATTGTCTAAATTCTATTTTGCCAGTGTATTCAACTCCAGTCTATCTCCTGATTCAATTCTTCTTTAAAATTTTGTCTATTTCCAAACAATGTGGTTTCATAATTCTTTTCTATTCTATTTTTGCTTTTACACATTAATGGTTTTGCCATGCTGCGGCTCTTTCTTCTTCACAGGGTCTGATTGGTGAAAAATCCTGTAAAAATAAGATTGCTCTTCTCCTGCTGTTTTTAGGTTTATTAAAATGACTATTATTTGTATCTCAGGTTTATTTCTAAGTTTATAAGGTTGTGTAGCTATTTGTCTTATGTATGTGTTTTATGTATATATATGACTATATATGTGCATATATGAAATATACATGTGTATATACATATATATATATAAAATATGTGTGTGGATATATATACATATGGAAGCGATTGTCATTATTATCAACAGTAAATGGAAAAAGATCCTGCTTTTACTATCCAAATCCATTTTGTAGTTATTTTTCTTCAATGGAAAATTTCTAGGTCCTTGTGTTTTCTAATTTGTAAACTCAAAAAATTTCCTACTGCTCTCAGAATTTCCTGGCAGTGGCAATAGTACTGCTTAAGGAATGGAACTCTTCCTAAGTTTTTTTTTTTTTTTTTTGCACAGTAGATTGGTAGAAGTTCATGAATTTTGCTTTCCTCTCTTTTACCATGACATAGAAGACTAAACATTCAGCAAAATAATTTGTCCTCAGGGTGCATATGTGAATTTTATGGAACCTACAGTCTAGAATCAACCCATCAAGGCAGATCACTATACTGCAATAATTTGACTTTCCAAGACTTATCTTGCTATGCTTTGAGAAATAAATCCCTAGATTCTGAACTTAAGTAATTAAAAGAATCCTTTTTCAAGATGCGGAGCTGGAAGGAGATTTTTTTCTTCTCAGTCTTTTACAGAAAGTTCTGATATTTAATGCTATCTCTTATGTTCAGATTAAAGTAGGAGGAAGAAAAGGTGTGTGTCAAGGATGGAGGGATAACAATAGCTAAAGCTGGAGTTAAGTTTCATGGTGTCTAAGTACTCCACGTATAAACGAGTACATACTACCAATAGAGAAGGAGAAGGTGGGGTCATTTAAATAAATAAATAAATAAATAAATAAATAACCTGTAGGTTGAAAAAACAAAAGAAAAGATCTTTGTACAAAAAGGCGACAAACACTATTTCTATTGCTTCATGCTACCCTGGAGTGATGACCACGAGGGACTACAGATCTGTGAGTTTCATCCACCTCAGGGTGAGCATGAATTCAGATGGTGAGTTGCTCAGGTGCAAAATCACCCATCAGTCACACATCTACATTTACAGTTCTTATGCCAAAATTTAATGCCTACTTTGTCATCTGCCTACTTTGTCATCTGCCTTTTTAAAGTCTATAGGTTTCACCTAAATTGGTCTCTAGGTTTCAACTAATTTTGTCTGGCAGTCAAAGAAAATCCTGTTACAGAGTGATATTTGCCAGGGTGATGTGGAGGTAGTTCCAAGTCCCAGTAGTTACCAGAAAGCTCCTAAGTTATGCTACTCAAGACCTTGAAGCAGTAAGATGACTATGTAGAGCATCATGTTTGAGGTTTAGAATCTCTGTTTATCCTTGTGAAAAGGTAACCTTGCTTCACGCTCTCCACTGACTCCCCTAAGGATTGTAAGGAGAGGATTAGGTACAAACCTCCTTAGGAAGAAATGTGAGAATGACTTGAATTAATTTTTAAACTACTCATGGCTCACTTCCCAGGAGATGTTTACATTATTCTGTAAAGGTCTACCACCATTTATGGTAATCATCTTGTTTCCTATTGCTTCTGTAATAAATTTCCACAAACTTAGTAACTTGAAACAACATAAATTTATTATCTTATTGTTCTGAAGTCAGAAGTCCAAAATCAGCCTCAATGGACTACAGGCTTTGGCAGATCTGGCTCCTTCTAGAAGGTCCAGGAGAGAATCCATTCTTTGCCTTTTCTAGTTTGCGTAAGCATCCAGATTCCTTGGTTCACGGTTACCTTCCAGCAATGACATTACTCTGATGTCTGTTTCTTTATGATGCCTTCACATGTCCACCAGGCAAAATCAGATCAGTAAACCCTCTACATGCCAACAGAAGAACTCTTTTTACATATGACACTATTTAAGCACTCATTACATTGTGTGGCAACTATGTAGTAATGGTCTTTCTTCTGTAACAAATTCTTGGCATCAGAAACTATGCTTCAATTTTTTCTGAATCATCAGTGCCTAGAAAAATGTCTAAGATCTAATAGGTGCTTACTTAGTAAATGTTTATTGATGATTTAAAAAACCCAAAATCATGTGTATTTGCCAGAATAAATTTTGTAGCTCTCTGTGAAGGAAAGGTAAATGCTAAGGAGGATCAGTTCAAATTCCCTGGCAAATTTGTTTTAGATTTTGATGATTCAAGATAAATTAAATTGTTCTTCCATAATTCAGTTTATAAAAAAATAACTAAAATACAGTAGGCACCTAACTGTTCATTTCCCTTTGTCTCACTTATAATTTAGGACATTAACCAAAACAACAGCAGTTTTAAAAATATTTCTGTATTTCATTCTTAGCTAGTAGATCAAATATCAGAATTTTTTACTTGATCAGACATACTTAGTGTATATTTATTCACCAGTAAAATATGATTTTTATATGTAGCTAGAGATTTGTATTTAATCCTTGGGATATCCTAGCATTTGTCTGAAAGAAAGAAGCAATAAAGAAACATCATATACACGACGAACATTGAGTATTTGTCATAAAAATGTACTTTTAATGAAATTTCAGAGAATGAAATCTGTCTTCAGAATAAGTTCTGGGCTCTCCAGAGAATTAAAGCAACAGAGATAACAGGTTGTAGCAATCATTTTGAGACTATCTCCACAATGTAACAGTTTCTTAATTTATAGCTGGATTCTAGCATTTTCCTTCAGTTTGAAAAATGCCTCATTGAATCATTCATGCAAGAAAACAAAGTGGCAAGTTGCATCTTCTTTGACATTTATTGAAAGTTCTCAGCTCAAATTTGCAGAATGTGGGGGTTAGTAAAAGAAAAGAGCTTTGTCAAATTCTGCTGCAATTTGATGAAGTCAGGAGAAAGTGGAAATTTATCTCGGTCCCTTTCATCTTTTTCATCTATTCATGTCAAAATACCACTTTTCTGTCTAACCAAGGAAACCTTGTCATGTCTTTTGTAATTCACTGAATTTGAAATTTAACAGAAAATCTTGACATAACATATTTTAAACCCCACAGTTTTCTCCTGGGTACAATTTTATCTAATCAAAATGAATCAATAAGTTAGTCTCAGAATTAACAAGAAAGATTGATTGCCAATTGGTAACACATAGAAAACATTGAGACTGCTTTCTTTCTGAATTAACCTTGATGTGGGGCAGCAATATGATGCTGTCAGGAGGAACATAATTTTTAAAAGTTTAAAACCTACACACTACGGTCTTGGGAAATGAAAAAGTCTCTTTATACTCTGCTTTTTTTTTCCCCATCTGAAGATAGAGAGGCTAATTGTTTAAGCTCCTAAATCATCCTCCACCTCTCATTTAGGAAGCTAAGGGAACCCAAAGCATCACTAATGCTGACTTTTAATAGAATTTCCTTCAAACAAGATATAATATTCTTCCATTAGCAAATCTTCATGAGTCACCCACCCTGTCTTTAGCCTTCCGATTTATTTCAGAATTTACAAAACAGTACATTCTTAAGTCATAGAAAATAATGTTCTGCTTTTGACAATGAGACCAAGTACAGTGTACAGGTGATGTGAAAGTTCTTCTTCATGGAAACACAGTAGCCTACATATAATTATCTGAAACAGGGAAATATTAAAGATTGGTTTATCTGGCTAACATACCTATAAGATATTTATTTTGAAAGATATACATAACACCATAAATGACAAAAATAAGAACATTTGAGGAGAGAGAAAAATTATGATCATTACTAAATGTGGAAAAAATATTTCTCCTTCTTAAATCCGCAAGGATTTAGCAAATCTCAAGCAACAGAAGGCGTCCCAGGGTATATAATATTTATACTTCATCCTCTATCTCAGCATTGTATGAAACCGTGAGATAGCAATTAAGAATAAAAACAAGGATACAACAGGAAATTGAACAACAAAAAGCTTATAACCTGGAGATACACTGATAGACTGAGAAAGTTTGCATTATTGCTTGAACAAGTGACCAGTGGGCCAAACAATTTTGACTTCCTACAATTTGTCAGTCATTATATTAATTGCTGGAACACTATAGTGAGCAAAAATCCATGCAGTCACTTTGTCATCAGCTAAGTGTTCAGAGGAGTTAAACAAATATGATTCAAATAAATCTGATTCTTTAAAAGCATATAACGAAGGAATGTGATTGGAACTCTTGTGGCAGAGTGGACTTCCCTGTAGCTGAGATATGAAGAATGATTATGACTGAACAGGGCAAGTGTGGGTTGGAGGAAGATAGTTACACGAAGCGGAAGAAAGAACAAGTGAACAGATGTCTATGTGAGTTTTTAAAAGGAAAGGCAGCCAGAGGAAAGAGAGTGAATATATGACCAGCAACATGGCCTCATTCACCTCCTTAAGACAGTAAAAACTAAACCTGAAAGTGCCGCCTAATCCCAGGCACCTGACATCCCTACACCTCACATGATTCACGAACAAAAGCTGAACTTTTGCAGTGACTTTGACTGACGACTCTGATTCAAGGCGTCAATCCATCAAATGGCAACTTTTGGTCATTACCCACTGACACAAATTTTGAATACATATTAGAGGAAAATGCTGGAGGATAATTATCTACTTGCTAAGCCATAAAATCCCATCAAGCTTAATTTATAAGTGTAGAGTATGATTTTGACTCAGTGATAAGTTATTATAGTCAATCATTCTATTAATCAATTTTAGTATTTTTTGCAACAATTTATATGATTAGTCAATATGACATTAATATTTATTTTCTAGTTATGTGGAATTTGCTGACTTCAAGATATAGAAAGATAAGAAAGTGAAACCATAGAATTTTTTAAAACTCCTAGTTGATTAGGATGCTGCATTGTGTATTCCTTCTAAGCATGTTTTACTTATTTCATTATTATATGGAATTTGACTAAAAATAAAGCTAAATGCACAAGAGTGATAATCAAAAAACTATTCACTATAAAATTCATCAATCCTGTTGTTTCTAGTGATGTTCTCCACACCCTACAAATCATAAATTGATTTAATCATGAATTGAAGCACAGGACCTAAAATACTTTAACATTTAAGCATAGCAGAGAATGGTGTCTCATCACCCCAGAACTAGGGTGTCCTCAAGGAAATAGAGCATCAGAATTTTGTAGAAGTTGTATACATATATTTTGTGCATGGCAGTAATGTTAAGACTGCAGATGTGAAAGAAGAAATTAGAAAATACAAACTGTATACTTTATTTCTAAGAAAGCAAAGCGATGTTTGTCTAGATTGATTTGTGAAAGTGGCTCAACCTTAATTAATCATGGATTTTCATTATGCATAATAGTAACTCAAAACTCTAAAAGGAAATTCTTCAATTAGATTTAACCTTCCTATCAAAATTCTTTAATCACTCAGCCATCTTTCTCAAATACTTTAATCATTTAATGTAAGATATAAATCAAGCTTTTGTCTTGAGACTATTATGTGGAAAAAAATTCAGTGTTTGAGGTAGATCTATAAGTCAAAAGAAGAAATATGATTTGGAAGAGGAAGTTTTAATTAAATGGAATTCCTTTGTTCTGTGTCCCTTATTCCCTATCACCCATTCTTATTTCCCATTCTCCCATGTTCAGACTCTCAAGTTCATAATGACTGGAGCTTCATGGATTAAAGTGGAGAAAATAAGAAGAAATGATCAATATGGGAATAGAGATCAACTCACTCAGTACATTCAGCATATATTTACCAACTACTATGTGTTAAGTGGTGCCCTGAGGGATGAGGGATCAAAAGCCAACAACAAACAAGATTCTCCTGGAACTTACATTCTAGGAAAAGTCACACATTAGGAAAAGTCACACATGAGGAAAAGACCTGAAGGAGGACAGGGGATGAGATGTACTGTTATCTTGGTGAAAGGTACTCTAGTCAAAGGGAACTGCAAATGCTGGAATCTTAATAAGAAAGGAGCCTACTTGGTGTTTATGATGTGAAGTGAAGAAGCTATTTCAGAATAACAGAGTAAGCAAGGGAGGTTAGTAAGAGATGATGTCAGAGAGGCCACTGGCTCAGGCAAGGAGGACAGACCACGTAAGGTGGAATTGTTATTTCTTAAAAGTTTGCAAGTTCTTTGACATTTTTCCATTTAGAGCTCAGCTCTATATCCTCTCCCACTGAATATAGGTATTAACTCTTGGCCAATATAGTAGGGTGGAAATGATGAAGTCATAAAAGGCCTGGAGCTTCCTTCTGGTTCTCTTGAAATATTTATTTTCTAGATTTCTACTTTGTGGATCCCAACTACCTTGCTATGAGAAGATCAATCCACACAGAAAGGCCACAAAAAGAGGCACCAGTTGACAATCCCAGCTACATCCAGCTTACTGTCTTCTCTGCCCTGGTGGCAGACATACAGGCAAAATGTATCCACATGATTGAAGCTCCCTACCATTCAAGTCACCCTGGTCCAAATGAGGCCTCACATATCGTAGAGCAGAGATAAGCCATCACTATTATATCACTAGGTTTTGGGGTGGTCTCTATGCAGCAGTAGATAATGGAATACTTTGGTACTCTAAGTGGGATGCTGCTATACTAAAATACTTGGCTTTGACTCAGGGATAAGAGACAACTGGAAGCCGACATGGCCTTGAGAAGACAGTATGTGGAAGGCTGACAGGCCTTGAGGAAGCTGTCAGTAGTATAAAGTAAAATAAGGAAAGTGTAATTAAGTGCTGAAGAAAAGTTGATCTTGTTATGTCATAAGCAGAAAGTTTAGAAAAACTGTCAGCCACTATGTCATGGAAAGTAGGAGATTATCTAGAAAACTGACCTTAGTGTAATAGATGTGGCTAAAGGTAATTATGGCAGATTGTTAACAGTGTCAACTGGTTCCTTTTAACTATGTGCTGTGAACTGGATTTGTCTTCTTCAAATTCTTATGTTGAAACTCTAATCCCCAATGTGTCTATTTTTGGAGATAGGGGGTTTAGGAGGTAATTAATGTTGAATGAGGTCATAAAAGGTGGGATTCTAAACCTATAGGATTGGTGGCCTTATAAAGAAAGGTCGATCTTTCTCCCCTAACAGTCACTCAGAGGAAAGGCCATATGAGAACATAACTTCTGTCTGAAAACTGAGAGAAGGCCCTCACCAGAAACCAAGCCTTGCTGGGCCTTGATCTGGGACTTACAGCCTCCAAAACTATGAGAAAGTAAATTTCTGTTCAAAGCCAAGCAGTCATGGCATTCTGTATGGCAGCCCCAACAGACTAAGACACTGTGTATTATAGGGTATGGATATAAAGAGGTAGACTAAAGAAAAACTTATTCAGTTCTCAAGCATAATTTAAAGAAAATGTAAAAGAGCTAGGAATTTCTGAGTTCAAAATAAAAGTATTCCTCATTCCCTGGCCTCTGGGTAAAGATGAAACCAAGGATATGACTCTGAATATCTTGTTAAGACCAGGATGGCTTCGTGCGGAACTTCATAGATCCATTCAGTCATACCAAAGGACTTCTAAGGATATTAACAATATGCCTCACAGATTCTCTCTGTTCAGTAATGAAGACTTCTAGAATTATAAAGAGGGCGGTCCCACCACAGCAGGGCCACAAGAAACCCAAGAAGAGAAGAACTCATCTCAAAGAGACTTGTGGGAGTGGTTGTTGCCTAGTTCAGTGGATCACAAATTGACACTTACTGAAACCCACAAACTCTATGAAGTTATTATATGCCAGGTCGGCCTGGAAAGGTCAACAGTACAAAATGAAGAGAGGCATTTGGATTCCTAAATTCTCTGGATAGAAGCAAATTGAGAAAACTCCATAGCTAAAAACAAGGGCTAAGGGGGAATGACTTAGAAAAAAGACTATTCCGGGAGATGCAGCCAGGAGCTGGGGGTACCAGTCCCAGAGAACAGCGCGGGGCTACAAGGAAGGAAATGACATGCACCTCACTGGATTTCAGAAATATTATGGATGCACGTTTGCTGAGTGGCTCCTTTCTCCTTCTTTTTGAGTGGGACTTTCTATTGCAGCTGTCCTGGGTCTATTCAACCACAGTTATGTGTTGTTTTGGAGGTAGCTAATAGGTCTTCAGTTTGACCACAGGAAAAAAATGTACCCAAGGAATTAACCCTGATGTGTTTCATCTGCTCCCAAATCTTGTTTAAATGATAAGATTCTGGACTTCAAGTTGGATGCCCGCATGGAATGAGGCTTTTCCTAGATTTTTGGAGATGATTAATGTATTTTGCACCTACAAAGAATATAAATAATTTGAAGCCTGGGCACAAATTGTGGAATAAGTAAAAAAAAAAGTTTACTAAGTTAATATTGCCTCCTATTGAGAGATACTGTCTCTTCTGCTTAAATAGTGGCAGCCTTGTATCTGACCAATAGAGTATGAAGGAGATGATATTCTATTACTTCCAAGGCTAAGTCATAAAGGACCATGCAGCTTCCCCTGGGTGATGTGTTATTCACTTTCCAGAAGCTTCCTTTTGAGACACTCCCTCTTAGAAACCAGTCACCATACTGCAGGGAGCTCAAGCCACACAGAGAGGCTACATGTGGGGCTCTGGTCGACAAACCACTCCACACCCAGCTGTCCTAGGCACTAGAAATGAGGGTAAAAATGCCTCTAAATGAATCCAGACAGATTCAGGGCCCCAGCTGTTCCAGCCTTCCTGGCCAAGGTCCAGGTCATTGAGGAACAAAAATGCCTCATCCCCACTGGGTCCTGAGAGAATTCCTTACCCAAAGAATATTTAGTTGTTATTGTTTAAACTGGTAAGCTTTGGCTTAGTGAATATAATAAATATATTGAGCAAAACTACATGACTTGGCTTAATCTCTTTAACAACATACATTTTATTTCTCAAAAAATACCGAAGTGCTCTCAGAGGTATATTACATCTTGCCAATGAGGTGAACAAGATTTATCAAATATAAATCTGCATTTCATAACAAAGTCTTGGATTAAGCAAAAGTATTGAGCACAGTTATTAAGGAGCAAGCAGCACCAGGTTGTGAACATTAGACAGATCAAGGCCATCGAATCATAGAGCACCCAACCCACTCACCTAGGCCCCATTGCTCTGAAAGGAGATGTCCAAGCAGCTACAATCATTCACTATGGCCCTCAGAGGATTCGGTGGTGGTGTGCCCACCAGAAGTGGAAGCAGCTCCGGCTGACCAGGATGGAGGACAGCTGGGGAGTCAAGTGAGCGTGTCCCAGAGGCTCCACAGGACAGCTGTCCAGCTTGCTATGAGGCAGGTGGACAGGCCCGATTGGTCCCCACTTTGGTCTCTTACTACATCAATATATTTTTTGGAGGCCTCCTGAGATTTGTGCTACTGGCAACTTAGGTAGAGATACACCTGAAGAGGTGTGTAGGCCCCCGCAGACCCAAGAGCTAGGCCTTGGACCACAACCACACGAGTTGCTGTGAATAAGGTTGGTATGGGGCTGTATAAGGGGTGGAGTAGAGGGTTTTCTATGGGTTCATCAGCGTCAGCAAACTATTCCTCTGCTTTCCATGGACAATAAGATAAAAGAATCAAGTTTTTAACAAGTGAATGAAATATTAGAAATGATTGTTGAGAAAGAGGTTCCATATATCTGAGACAATTTTTTTCATTCTATTTCATTTATTTTATTTTTCTTTTATTACCTTTTTCTTTTTTTTTAATTTGGGTATCATTAATCTACAATTACATGAGCAACATTATGGTTACTAGACTCCCCCTATTATCAAGTCCCCCCCATCAACCCTATTACAGTCACTGTCCATCAGCGTAGAAAGATGCTACAGAGTCACTACTTGTCTTCTCTGTGTTGTCCAGCCCTCCCTGAGCCAACCCCCCACATTATGTCAGCTAATCGTAATGCCCCTTTTTCTCCCCTTATCCCTCCCTTCCCTCCCTTCCCACCCATCCTCCCCAGGCCCTTTCCTTTTGGTAACTGTTAGTCCATTCTTGGGTTCTGTGAGTCTCCTGCTGTTTTGTTCCTTCAGTTTTTTTCTTTGTTCTTATACTCCACAGATGAGTGAAAACATTTGATACTTGTATTTTTCCACCTGGCTTATTTCACTGAGCATAATACCCTCTAGCTTCATCCTTGTTGTTGCAAACGGTAGGATTTGTTTTCTTCTTATGGCTGAATAATATTCCATTGTGTATATGCATGTACCACATCTTCTTTATCCATTCATCTACTGATGGACACTTAGGTTGCTTCCATTTCTTTGCTATTGTAAATAGTGCTGCAATAAACATAGGGTTGCATATGTCTTTTTCAAACTGGGCATTTTGAGTTTTTTGAGGAACCTCCATACTGCTTTCCACAGTGGTTGAAAAATATACATTCCCACCAGCAGTGTAGGAGGGTTCCGCTTTCTCCACATCCTCTCCAACATTTGTTGTTGTTTGTCTTTTGAATGTTGGCCATCCTTACTGGTGTGAGGTGATATCTCATTGTGGTTTTAATCTGCATTTCTCTGATGATTAGCGATGTGGAGCATCTTTTCATGTGTCTGTTGGCCATCTGAATTTCTTCTTTGGAGAAGTGTCTGCTCAGATCCTCTGCCCATTTTTTAATTGAATTATTTGCTTTTTGTTTGTTGAGGTATGTGAGCTCTATATATTTTGGATGTCAACCTTTATCATACATGTCACTTATGAATATATTCTCCCATACTGTAGGATACCTTTTTCTATTGATGGTATCCTTTGCTGTACAGAAGTTTTCAGCTTTATATAGTCCCACTTGTTCATTTATTCATTTGTTTCCTTTGCCTGGGGAGATATGTACATGACGAAGTTGCTCATGTTTATGTCCAAGAGATTTTTGCCTATGATTTTTTCTAAGAGTTTTAAGGTTTCATGACTTACATTCAGGTCTTTGATCCATTTCAAATTTACTTTTGTGTATGGGGTTTGACAATGATCCAGTTTCATTCTCTTACGTGTATCTGTCCAGTTTTGCCAACACCAGTTGTTGAACAGGCTGTCATTTCCCCATTGTATCTCCATGGCTCCTTTATCATATATTAGTTGGCCATATATGTTTGGGTTAATATCTGGACTTTCCATTCTGTTTCACTGGTCTGTGGGTCTGTTCTTGTGCCAGTACCAAATTGTCTTGATTACTGTGGCTTGAAGAGTAGTAGAGCTTGAAGTTGGGAAGTGATATCCCTCCTGGTTAATTCTTCCTTATCAGGATTGCTTTAGCCATTCGGGGTCTTTTGTGGTTCCATATGAATTTTTGAACTATTTGTTGAAGAATGCTATTGGAATTTTGATAGGGATTGCACTGAATCTGTAAATTGCTTTAGGGAGTATGGCCATTTTGACAATATTAATTCTTCCTACCCAAGAGCATGGGATGAGTTTCCATTTGCTAGTGTCCTCTTTAATCTCTCTTAACAGTGTCTTGTAGTTTTCAGGGTATAGGTGTTTCACTTCCTTGGTAAGGTTTATTATTAGGTATTTTATTCTTTTTGATGCAACTGTGAATGGAATTGTTTTCCTGATTTCTCTTTCTGCTATTTCATCGTTAGTGTATAGGAAAGCAACAGATTTCTGTGTATTAATTTTGTATCCTGCAACTTAGCTGAATTCAGATATTAGTTCTAGTAGTTTTGGAGTGGAGTCTTTAGGGTTTTTTATGTACAATATCATGTCATCTGCAAATAGTGACAGTTTGACTTCTTCTTTACCAATCTGGATGCCTTGTATTTCTTTGTTCTGTTTGATTGCCGTGGCTAGGACCTCCAGTACTTTGTTGAATAATAGTGGGGAGAGTGGGCATCCCTGCCTTGTTCCCAATATTAGGTGAAAAGCTTTCACCTTCTTGCTGTTAAGTATGATGTTGGCTGTGGGTTTGTCATATATGGCCTATATTATGTTGAAGTACTTGCCCTCTATACCCATTTTGCTGAAAGTTTTTATAATGAATGGATGTTTAATTTTGTCAAATGCTTTTTCAGGATCTATGGGGATAATCAAAGGTTCAGGGGTAGCTTCTTTACTATTTAACCTTCTAACTTAACTCTGTTATTGTGCTATTATAAACACAGTCTGGTGATTCTTTATTTCTCTCCCTTATTATTCTTCCTCCTCCATTCTTTATATGTTAGGTGTTTTATTCTGTACCCTTTTCTGTTTCCTTTGACTGCTTTTGTGTATAGTTGATTTTATTTATTGCCTTTAGTTAGTATTTAATTGGTCTGCTTTCTTTGCTATGATTTTATTTTCTCTGGTGACATCTATTTAGCCTTAGGAGTGCTTCCATCTAGAGCAGCCCCTTTAAAATCCTGTAGAGCTGGTTTGTGGGAGGTGAATTCTCTCACCTTTTGCTTGTCTGGGAGTTGTTTAATCCCTCCCTCAAATTTAAATGATAATCGTGCTGGATGCAGTATTCTTGGTTCAAGGCCCTTCTGCTTCATTGCATTAAATATATCATGCCATTCTCTTTTGGCCTGAAAGTTTTCTGTTGGGAAGTCTGATGATAGCCTGATGGGTTTTCCTTTGTAGGTAATCTTTTTTCTCTCTCTGGCTGCCTTTAGTACCCTGTCCTTGTCTTTGATCTTTGCCATTTTAATTATTATATGTCTTGGTGTTGTCCTCCTTGGGTCCCTTGTGTTGGGAGATCTGTGGGCTTCCATGGTCTGAGATACTATTTCCTTCCCCAGCATGTGGAAGTTTTCAGCAATTATTTCTTCAAAGACACTTTCTATCCCTTTTTCTCTCTCTTCTTCCTCTGGTACCCCTATAATGTGAATATTATTCCGTTTGGATTGGTCACACAGCTGTTTTATTATTCTTTCATTCCTAGAGATCCTTTTATCTCTCTCTGCATTAGCTTCTCTGTATTCCTTTTCTCTGATTTCTATTCCATTAACAGTCTCTTCCACCTCGTCCAGTCTGCTCTTAAGACCTTCTATCAATTGTTTCATTTCTGCTATCTCCCTCCAGACTTCATCCCTTAGCTCTTGCATATTTCTCTGCAGGTCTAACAGCAAGGTTATGACTTTTATTTTAAAGTCTTTTTCAGGAAGGTTGGTTATATCTATCCCACCAGGCCCTTTCTCTGGGGTTGTCTGAGTGATTTTTGACTGGACCAGATTCTTCTGTCTTCTCATGGCAATAGAAGTCGTCACAGGCAGGTGGCGCATGTTTCAGCTGGGAGAACTACATCCCTTCCTGCTTGCTGGTTGCCTTGCCCTTCTCCACTGCCTATGTCAGTTACCTGCATACTGGGAGCAGTTTCTGGGATAATCCTCTGAGCTGCCATGGGCAGGGCAGCCCTCGGGATAACTGGAACCTTGTGGGGGGTGGCAGCTGTGACAGGTGTGTTCTCCTGTGAGAATGGCACCCCTTCATGCCTTCCAGAACTTGCCCTGGGTTCCTCTGTTTGTACTGGGTAGTTGCCTGCCGGCGTCTGCCTCTGGGTCTGTCCCAGTTAGCTGCACCTTGGGAGAAGACTGTGTGGTTGCTGTGGGCGGGGCTGCTCCCTGGCTGCTCTGCAGCTGTGGCGGGTCAGCTGGTTTGCTTGCAGTGCTGGCCGGGGGAAATGAATGGCAGGCTGCTTATAGCCATGAGGTGCTTTGGTGCCAGGACTATTTAGTCCAGCTGGTGAGCCCTTGTCCTTTTAAGACTTTTAAAAAGCATCTGCTTTTCTTTTGTCCCAGGGGAGCTGGCTGTGGGGATCTGCTTGCAGTCTCCATCTCAGATTTTTCTTTTCCATTTCTCTAATATCCAGTACATCATGCAATGTGTGTCTGTGCTCCCGGTGTAGATCACCAGGGCTGGTTATTTAGCAGTCCTGTGCTTCCACTCCCTCCCCACTCTGATTCTTTCCCTCCCACTGGTGAGCTGGGGTGGGGGGAGTGCTCGGGTCCCACCACGTCCCAGCTTTGTATCTTACTCTTTGCGTGAGGCACTGAGTTCTTGCAGATGTAGATGTAGCCTGGCTGTTGTACTGTATCTTCTGGTCTCACCTTTAGGAGTAATTGTATTTGTTGTATTTTCAAAAATATATATGGTTTTGGGAGGAGATTTCTGCTGCCCTACTCATGCCGCCATCTTGAGCCCCTCTCCTATCTGAGACAATTTTTAAGACAATAAATTATCAATTGATCTTTCTTCAAAGGTACTGACATGACAAATAGGGAGAAGATAATGTGAGGGCAAGCTAGCTGTAATGAAATATCAAATGCTGATATGTGAGACAGTGGATGATTTCATACACTTAAACTACTTTTACTAGAACTTCAGAAGGGAGAAGTAATTCAGCAAAGTGTTTTCACTTTAGGGAAACTTCAAACTTAAGCAATCAATATCCATATGAAAGGCTAAGTAAAATACAATTTATTTTTCTTATTCCTGGAAACTAAAAGGTACTTCTATTCAACCTCAATCTTCAGAGTTTAATAATGTCAGACTGTTGTCTCTTCTCTAACATGTACTAATGCAGGAAAGGATATTACTTCGTTGTCATCAAGCACAGATGAAAGATGAACACAGCCATACAGTAAGTGGCAGCCCATTTACTTATGCTTCTTATATATTGGACAATTATGTATTGATTTTTAATCTCAACTATGTTCACTTCTTCAGAAACTTTCCCCAAATAAGATCTCTCATCTTCAGGCTTCATTACACTCAATATCATCCATGCTTGATTGTAATATGAATAGCAAGTATTTATAGAGCCTTTTTTATATAGTGACAGAGCACTAACTACATTACATGTAATATTTCATTTGTGTCTGCCTAATAATTCTTCTAAATTGGTAATATTATTGTGTCTATTTTATAGATGAGGAGAATGTGCACAGAGAGATTAAATAACTTTTCCAAACACTTGAAGGCAGAAAACCTATCTCCCTTACCTTACCACACACCCTCTTAACTTCTTCTCTATACAGTTTACAGTTCACAGCACTTATGTATATATGTTCCTCCACTATACACACAAGATTGATCATATGTGCATGAAGTATGGCCACTGAGGCATTTTATTTATTCAAAACATTTAGCAAGAATAAAGCCCTAAATGCAGTATTATATAATCTAATCAGAATTAGTAGAACCCATGATTGAATCATTTCAAACACAATATAGAAATATGAAGAATAGGCAGAGAGTATATGGTATTTTCATTTTATCTATTCCATATTAGAATGTGGTTTTTTTTTCTCTTTTAAAAGGACATTGCCTGGAGGAGAGTGGATCTCATGTGTGCATCTGAAATTAATTTCCAGGAGGAGACAGGAAAAGCAATAGAAGGCAAAAGAACATTCTCAGTGGTTTCCGCATAATGCACTGGTCTTCTTAGATGTGAGGCAGTGGCTGTAACAAGAGAGCTAGCAGGCACTGTGGGTAGGCTGAGAACTCTGAGCTTGCCTCTACCCTTTGAATCACATAGTTCTCTTTTGTCTATTTTATATTTTCAGGGAAAATGGCCCTGTACCTAGAGAAGAAATTGCTATAAGTATGAAGGTGTAAGTCTATTAGCTACTCTGAAAGCACATAGCACTCAGGTCCAGAACTGCAACTTATAAAAGCATAGAACATCCCTTAATCTGAAAGGATGCTCTCACAGTCTCTTTTAGGAGAATCTGAGAAGGGATCAATAGATATCAGGCTACAATATGATAAGAGATTGGGGATTCTAAACTCCTCTTAATCAGGAACCCTCTAGAGAAAAATTCTAGGGACCCATTCCTCATTTTGGAAGAGAGCAAAAGTAGTTAAATGATCCCTAGTTTCACCTTCACTGAAAAACTTATTTCTTCGCATCTGACAATTTCTCAGGGTCCAAGTCCACAGTTAAGTTATCTTTCAGGAAGCTAAGCAATAAAAGGCTTGAACTTTTTTAAGAAAGTATTTTTAAAAATATAATTGTAGTCCTGGTGATAGCAAAAAAAAAAAAAGAGGAAAGTATTTCCTCTTCCTTACCAGTAGTGAGGTCAAATTATCAACAAAATGATTTTATTATACCCACTGCCAGTCATACATTGTTTTTTCAGTTCACTTGGGTGGAAAATGCACAATTAAGGTTATTTCCAGAGTTATTTAAAGGCAAACCTGAAGTATAATGTTAAACTAATTAGTCAGTTTTGAAGATGAGCAGTTTAATGATGATCCTAAATGCTTCTGATTCTTTTTTGGGAGGTAAGTGGGTGTTAAATTATACTTAAAAGTTGGTTCTCATAAAAGAAACATTTTATTAAAAATCTTTTTACAAGTTGGATACATCCTTATAATCAAATTTCATCAAAGGAAAAACTGACAAGAATGATTTAAAATTTCTAGTTGTTGGAAAGAAGAAAATGTTATCAATTAATTTTTACCAGACACAAAATCCATACAAAATATTTTAGATAATCCTGGGGACAGTGATTTTATTCATTTGAGAGAAAAACTACATTTGTATTTAAAAAGTGTTACACAGAAATGGTAATTATAAAGAAAGGCAGGTTCTTTTCACACAAACTTTCAAATAGCTAAAGGAAAATATGGAATTTTAAGGCAAATCATTCTTGGGATTGACAGGTTGTGGGGAGGAAACTGGACACATTTTCAAGCCAAATCTTATTCACAGGGTATATCATGAAAATCCTAATGTCTCAGAATTTGCAACTCAGTTCTCTCCTTTAATCACAATTATTCCTACACCTTTCTTTTTTTTTAAGCCTAAAAATCTAGGCTAATAAGTACTAACTTTACAAGGGCTACTTTATGAAAAATTAAATTTCTATTCAATTAACTGAGCTCCCTCATCCAGGTTTTGCTTGGAGGTTAAGAGTTTAATTGGGCAGTAAATAACTGGAATTCATGAAGTAATAAATAAATATGTGTTCTATTAAGTGCATTACTAGAGATCAGACCTTATTTTACTTGCTTTATGTAAATTCATTTCCTCTTTTTTTAATTGAAGTATAGTTGATATACAATATTACATTGGTTTCAAATACAACATAGTGACTCAGCAGTTATTTACATTATTAAATGCTCACCCCAATGTTTTAAGGGAAAAAAGTCTCGATCCTCTGTTATTACTAAGATAGGGATTGTAGAGAGAAATATTATTCTATAATGCAATATAAGGAAGGTACTAGGTGGTTTATCTGTATTACCGCTAATTGCACAAAAACTCTGATACATTCTATGACTAGATTATATTTTGCAATTGAGAAACATGATTACATTGGGGAGAGTGAGTAAATTGCTTAAAATCATACAGCCTTGGTGGGAAAAGCTCTCACTTGAACCAAAGTAGATCCCACCCTATTCATGCTGCCATCTTGTGCTTCTCTTCCTTTGAAGAAGCATGTGATCAAATCCCTGTCAACCTGGCTCCAGAGACAGAGGCTAAGCCTGCACCCTTCAGCAGATTAGGGGCAGAAGTTCCCAGTGCTAGGCATGGGGGTTGGTTGAAATTTATAATATTACACCTGGCTTAAATTTATTTATTTTTTTAATTGTGGGGGTAAGATAATAACAGAGCTTTATCTCAATAGTCTGATGAATGTCAAAGGAATATGAATTTGATTTTTTGTACATGTATGTGACAAAAAAAGAGTTTCATAGGAGCATATGTAAGAACATGTTTTAATATGGACTGCTCTAAGGACGAATGAGTTTTGGTTCTCTGAGTTGACATGAAGATCACACCTTCACATTGACATTACTTACTCATAGAGGAATGACACAGGAAACCTATTTTAACATTTTCTCTATTAAAAAAATCAGTAAAAATGTAGGTTGTTGTGAGGTATCATGACTAAGGGCCCAGACTTTGTAGTCAGGTATACCAGAGTTCAAATCAGTTATTAAATGATCAGTAATTAACTTCCTTAGCAATTAACTGCCTTGTACCTGTTTTCTCATTTGCATAATTGAGGAATTACTGGCCATTCCATAGTGTGGTTTTGGTGCAGATTTAATGATATATCAATGTCTTGGTGCATGCCTGGAAGATGTATTAATAATTTATTTTTATTGTTATTTTATTCTGTTACTATTATTTTTTACAGTTACTATTATTGTTGTCGTAAATACTCTACCACATGCAGTATTGTACAGATCAGTTTTAATTATGAACCTGGATAAAATGAAAAGAGAGTTTGTCCTGAAAATTTATGACAATATCAGAGTTAAATGGGGTTGAAAATCCACTTAAACATTAACTTTTTAATTGCCTTTTATTACAAATTGTGACACATTATTGAGAAACTATTAATACAAAAATTTTAAATCTGTTGAATTAAAGCCAGCTATCTACTTCAGACATAATTAGAACTCAGAACATTAAGCATGTTGGCAGAATTCATAAGACACTCATAATAACATAACCTTGAGACTTGGTCAGGAAAACTCAGTATCAGGATGAGCAGCAAAGAAAGCCAGGCCAAGGTTTATTGTTATTTGTGTTATTTGTGCATCCTTTTTTGACCCCATTTCACTACCACTTATTACACTGTTTCTCCATAAGCAAAACAACCCTCTCAAAAGTCAGTCTATATACTACCTGTATTCACTGTTACTTTTCCTGTGGTAGGC
Organism: Smutsia gigantea; assembly: GCA_032199065.1. NCBI lineage: Eukaryota > Metazoa > Chordata > Mammalia > Pholidota > Manidae > Smutsia > Smutsia gigantea. The sequence goes on from JAVSCE010001134.1 coordinate 161,065, forward strand.
AGAATTCTAACGTGGCCTCCAAGATTCCCTGCCCTCTCAGTGACCAGTCTCCATAATCCCTGGGGCTATGTATGATGGATTTACTTCTCTTGCTTAGGTGATGTTATATGGTACAGTTAATATCAAGATAGAGGGATTGTCCTGGTGAGTCAAAACTGATCACATGAGGTCTTTAAATGCAGAGATTTTCTCCAGCTGCTCACAGTAGGGGAAGTCAGATCAAAGTGTGGGAGACATTTGACATGAGAGATATTCCCCACTGCTGGCTTTGAGGATAGACCCTGCCACATGGCCAGGAATGAGGGCAGCTTCTAGGAGCTGAGAAAAGTTTTCAGCTGACACTTAGCAAGGAAACAGGAACCTCAATCCTATTACTATAAGGAATTGAATACTGCCACTACCAGTTGAGTGATCTTAAAAGTGAACCCTGAGCTTGTCGTATATGGCCTGTATTATGTTGAGGTACATACCTCTTATACCCATTTTGTTGAGTTTTTATCATGAATGGATGTTTAATTTTGTCAAATGCTTTTTCAGCATCTATTGAGATGATCATGTGTTTTTAATCCTTCTTTGTGTAATGTGGTATATGATATTGACTGATTTATGAATATTGTACCACCCTTGCATTCCTGGAAGGAATCCCACTTGGTCATAAAGGATGATCTTTATGAAATTTTTTTGATTCAGTTTGCTAATATTTTGTTGAGGATGCTCGCATCTATGTTCATCAGGGATATAGTCCTGTAATTTTCTTTTTTGTGATGTCTTTGGTTTTTGTATTAGAATGATGCTGGCCTCATAGAATGAGTTTGGAAGTACTCCCTCTTCTACTTTTTTGGAATGCTTTAAGAAGCTTAGGTATTAGCTCTTCTTTAAATGTTTCGTAGAATTTGGCTGTGAAGGTATCTTTAACTGGGGTTTTGTTTTGGGGGAATTTTTGATTACCAATTTGATTTCATTGCTGGTAATTGGTCTGTTCAAACTTTCTGTTTTCTGTTTTTTCCTGAGACAGGCTTGAAAGGCTATATTTTTCGAGAAAGTTTTCCATTTCTTCTAAGCTGTCCAATTTATTGGCATATAATTTTTCATAATATTCTCTAATAATTATTTGTATTTCTGAGGTATCCATTGTGATTATTCCTTCTTTGTTTCTGATTCTGCTACTGTGTGTACACTCTTTTAATCGTGATAAGTCTGGCTAGGAGTTTATCTTTTTTTTTCTCAAAGAACCAGCTCCTGGTTTCACTTATTTTTTCCTATTGTTTCATTCTTCTCTATTTTATATATTTCTGCTCTGATCTCAATTATGTCCCTCCTATTGACTTTGGGTTTCATTTGTTCTTCTTTTTCTCGTTGATTAATTGTGATTTTTAGACTGTTTATTTGGGATTGTTCTTGTTTCTTGAGGTAAGCCTTTATTGCTCTATACTTTCCTCTTAGAACTGCCTTTGTCATGTCTCACAGATTTTGGGCTGTTGTGTTTTGTTTTCATTTGCCTCCATGTATTGCTTAATTTCTATTTTAATTTGTTCATTGATCTATTGATTATTTAGAAGCATATAGTTTAGGCTCCATGTGCTTGTAAGTCTTTGTTTTCTTTGTGTAATTTATTTCTAGTTTCTCACCATTGTGGTCTGAGAATCTGCTTGATACAATTTCAGTCTTTCTGAACTTACTGAGACTCTTCTTGTGGCCTAGTATGTAATCTATTCTGGAGAGCATTCCATGTAGACTTGAGAAAAATATGTATCCTGTTGTTTTTGGATGGAGCATTCTATAGATATTGGTTAAGTCCATTTGATCTAATGTATTGTTCAGTGCTTCTTTTTTCTTATTTATTTTCTGTCTGGTTGATTATTGATGTGAGTGGTGTGTTAAAATCTCCTAACCAACATTATAGTTCACTGTGAAAAGCTGAAAGCTTTTCCTCTAAGATCAGGAACAACACAAGGATGCCCACTATCACCATTTTTATTCAACATAGTACTGGAAGTCCTAGCCACAGCAATCAGACAACACAAAGAAATAGAAGGCATCCAAATTGGTAAGAAAGAAGTTAAATTGTCTCTATTTGAAGATGGCATGATACTGTACATAGAAAACCCTAAAAAATATACCATAAAACTACTAGAACTAATAACTGAATTCAGCAAAGTTGCAGGATACAAAACTAATACATGGAAATCTGTTGCCTTCCTATATACTAATAATGAACTAGCAGGAAGAGAAATCAGGAAAACAATTCCATTTTCAACTACATCAAAAATAATAAAATACCTATGAATAAACCTAAACAAGGAGGGGAAAGACCTATACTCTGAAAACTACTAGACACTCATGAGAGAAATTAAAGAAGACACCAAAAAATGGAGAACTATCCCATGCACACAGATAGGAAGAATTAATATTGTCAAAATGGACATCCTACCCAAAGCAATTTACAGATTCAATGCAATCCCTATAAAAATACCAACAGCATTCCTCAATAAACAAGAACAAATAATTCTAAAATTCCTATGAAACCACAAAAGACACCAAATACCCAAAGAAATCCTGAGAAAGAACAAAGCTGGAGGGATTACACTCCCCAACTTCAAGCACTAGTACGAAGCCACGGTAATCAACACAGTTTTGTACAGGCACAATAACAGACACTTCTGCACAAATCAATGAAACAGACTACAGAGCCAAGATATAAACCCATGCATATATGATCAATTAGTGTATGATAAAGGAACCATGAATATACAAGGGGGAAAGACAACCTCTTCAACAACTGGTTTTGGCAAAACTGGACAGCTACATGTAAAAGAATGCAACTGGATTATTGTCTAACTATGAATAAAAGTAAACTCAAAATGGATCAAAGACATGAATGTAAGTCATGAAATCATAAAACTCTTAGAAGAAAACATAGGCAAAAATCTTTTGAATGTAAGCATGAGCAATTTTTTTCTGGACACATCTCCTCAGGTAAGAAAAACAAAAGAAAAAAATGAACATGTGGGACTACATCAAACTAAAAAGCTTCTGTATAGCACAGGACACCATCAGCAGAACAAAAAAATATCCTACAGTATGGGAGAGTATATTTGTAAATACTCACCTGATAACGGGTTAACATCCAAAATATATAAAGAAATCAAAACCTCAACACACTGAAAATTAATAACCTGATCAAAAAATGAACAGAGGATCTGAACAGAACCTTCTCCAAAGAAGAAACACAAATGGCCAACGATTGGATTAAAGATGGTGGCATGAGAGGTGAGACAGAGGCTTCATCCTAAAACTGCATATAATACAAAAATATAATTAATATGACTAATCCTGAAAGAGCAACAGGAAAGAGGGATGCACCAAACTGCATAACCCTGGAGAAAAGAATAAACATCACGGAACAGGGTAACGAACCAAAGCCGTGGCCTGGCTGGACCCAATCACTTCCCCCACCACAGCTTGCAGATGGGAGGAAGAGAAATGGAGTGGGGAGGGAGTGGAGGCATGGGACTACTGAACACCTAACTCTGGGAGCACAAACCTACATTTCATGGTGCTTTCATGGTACTCTCATGATTAGGGAGTTGGAAAGCTAAGACAGGCAGAATACCTGGAGAGACTGAGATTCCAGCCACTTGCGGAAAGCAGGGATCAATTACCAGCTGCTCTGGAACAAAAGAAAGGGGAGCAATCTGAGAGACTTCCTAACAGCAAGAGGGTTGCTAAAGGGCCCAGGACTGCACAGAGCTTACTACTCAGGTGAAAGGACAGGTAGAAAAAATTGTCCAGGTGCACTCTGCCCAGCAGAGTGGGAACTTTCTCGATCTTCAGGCACTCCAGCTCCCTGGCTGGCTACACAGCTCAAAGGACCCCCACCGTGATACGCAGCATACTGCGCCATTCCCCCAGCCAGGTCCAAGGGGCTCACAAAAAGGCAAACCCTACCCTGGTGTTAGGCCAGCCAGAGGGAAGCGCCATCTATGGCAACTACAAATGCAAAGCATAGAGGCTTATACCTGTGTGCTCGGCAAATTGGTTCTGGCAGTGGAGACAGGCATAGCAGCCGAGTAGCAGGAAACAGCTCTTTCCCTCCCCCCCCCAGGACAATTAGTGCTCCCTGTGACCCCCGACATTGCTTCAGGGCTGAACAGCTCCAGATAGTAGAGCTTCTGGGCACTAGAGGGTGCCATATACAAATATGAAACATCAAAGAAACCTGGTTCAAATTAAACTTATGAATACAATCCCTAAGAAAAATTCAAATGAAATTGACTTCATGAATCTGTCTGAAAGGGATTTTAAAATAAAAATCATTAACATGCTCATGGAGGTACAGAAAAAAATTCAAGAACTCACGAATGAATTCTGGTCAGAGATCCAATCATTGAAGAGCACAATGGAGGGTATTAAAAACAGAATATATATGGTGGAGAAGACGATAAATGAAAGAGAAATTAGAGAAGAGGAATACAAAGAAGCTGAGGCACAAAGAGAAAAAGGATCTCTAAGAATGAAAGAATATTGAGAGAACTGTGGGACCAATCCAAATGAAACAATATTCACATTATAGCGGTATAAGAAGAAGAAGAGAGAGAAAAAGGGATAGAAAGTGTCTTTTAGGAGGTAACTGCCGAAAACTTCCCAAATCTGGGGAAGGAGATAGTCTCTCAGGCCATGGAGATGCACAGATATCCCAACACAAGGGACCCAAGGAAGACAACACCAATACATATAGTAATTAAAATGGCAAAGATCAAGGATAAGGACAGACTATGAAAAACAGCCAAACAGAGAAATAAGATCACATACAAAGGAAACCCCATCAGGCTATCATCAGACTTCTCAGCAGAAACATTACAGCCAGGAGGGAGGGCATGATGTATTTAATGCTATGAAGCAGAAAGGCCTTGAACTAAGAATACTTTATCTGACAAGATTATCATTTAAATTTGAAGGAGGGATTAAACAATTTCTAGATAAGCAAAAGCTGAGAGAATTTACCTCCCACAAACCATCTCTACAGTGTATTTTGGAGGGATTGCTATAGACAGAAGTGTTCCTAGGGTTTAATAGCTGTCACCAGAGGTAATAAAAGCACAGTAAAGAAAGTAGAACAGTTAATTACTAAGCAAATGAGAAATTAAATCAACTACCCCCAAAGTCAATCAAGAGATAGAGAAAGAGTACAGAATATGATACCTAATATATAAAGAACGGAGAAGGGAGAAAAAGGAGGAGAAAAAAAGAACGTTTTGATTGTGTTTCTAATAGTATATAAAGAAAGTTAAGTTAGACTCCTAAATAGTATGGAAGTTAACCTTGAACCTTTAGTAACCACGAATCTAAAGCCTGCAATGCCAATAAGTATATACCTATCAATAATCACCATAAATGTAAATAGATTGAATGCACCAATCAAAAGAAATAGAGTCACTGAATGGAAAAAAAAACACAAGACCCACCTATATGCTGCCTACAAGAAACTTACATTAAAACCAAAGACATACACAGACTAAAATTGAAGGGATGGAAAAAGATATTTCATGTACTAATAGGGAGAAAAAAGCAGGAGTTGTAGTACTTGCATGAGACAAAACAGACTTCAAAAAAAAAAGTCACAAGAGACAAAGAAGCACATTACATAATGATTAAAGGGTCAATCCAACAAGAAGATATAACCATTTTAAATATCTATGCACCCAACACAGGCGCACCTACATACATGAAACAAATACTAACAGAATTAAAAGGGAAAATGGAATGCAATGCATTCATTCTACGAGACTTCAACACTCCACTCACTCCAAAGGACAGATCCACCAGACATAAAATAAGTAAGGAGACAGAAGCACTGAACAACACATTAGAACAGATGGACCTAACAGACATCTACAGAACTCTACACCCAAAAGCAGCAGAATACACATTCTTCTCAAGTGCACATGGAACATTTTCAGGAATAGATCATATACTAGGCCACAAAAAGAGCCTCGGTAAATTCAAAAAGATTGAAGTTGTACCAACCAGTTTCTCAGACCACAAAGGTATGAAACTAGAAATAAATTATGCAAAGAAAATGAAAATTCCCACAAACACATGGAGGCTTCACAACATGCTCCTAAATAACCAATGGATCAATGACCAAATAAAAACAGAGATCAAGCAATATATGGAGGCAAATGACAAGAATAATTCAGCACCGCAAAATCTGTGGGACACAGTGAAGGCCATGCTAGGAGGAAAGTATATTGCAATATAGGCCTACCTCAGGAAGGAAAAACAATCCCGTGTAAACACTCTAAACTAACAATTAATAAAACTAGAAAAAGAAAAACAAATGAGACTCCAAGTCAGTTGAAGGAGGGACATAATGAAGATTAGAAAAGAAATAAATAAAATCGAGAAGAATAAAACAATAGAAAGAATCAATGAAAGCAAGAACTGGTTCTTTGAGAAAATAAACAAAATAGATAAACCCCTAGCCAGACTTATCAAGAAAAAAAGAGAGTCTACACACATGAACAGAATCAGAAAAGAGAAATAAAAATCACTACGGACACCACAGAAATACAAAGAATTATGAGAGAATACTATGAAAAATTGCTTGCCAACAAACTGGATAAACTAGAAGAAATGGACAACTTCCTAGAAAAGTACAACCTTCCAAAGCTGACCCAGAAAGAAACAAAAAATCTTAACAGACCAATTACCCACAACAAAATTGAATTGGTAATCAAAAATCTACCTAAGAACAAAACAGCTGGACCAGATAGCTTCACCACTGAATTTTATCAAACATTTAGTGACGACCTAATACCCATCCTCCTTAAAGTTTTCCAAAGAGTAGAAGAGGGAATACTTCCAAACTCATTCTATGAGGCCAGCATCACTCTAATACCAAAACCAGGGAAAAACAACACAAAAAAAAGAAAATTACAGACCAATATCCCTGATGAACATAGATGTAAAAATACTCAACAAAATACCAGCAAACCGAATTCAAAACTACATCAAAAAGATCATTCATCATGATCAAATAGGATTTATTCCAGGGATGCAAGGATGGTACAACATTCGAAAATCCATCAACATCATCCACTACATCAACAAAAAGAAGGACAAAAACCACATGATCATCCCCATAGGTGCTGAAAAAGCATTTGACAAAATTCAACATCCATTCAAGATAAAAATTCTCAATAAAATAGGTATAGAGGGCACATACCTCAACATAATAAAATCCACATATTACAAACCCAGAGCCAACATTATACTTAACAGCAAGAAGCTGAAAGCTTTTCCTTTAAGATCGGGAACAAGACAAGGATGCCCACTCTCCCCACTTCTATTCAACATAATAGTGGAGGTTCTGGCCATGGCAGTCAGACAACACGAAGAAATAAAAGGCATCCAGATTGGCAAGGAAGAAGTTAAACTTTTCCTGTTTGCAGATGACATGATATTGTACATAAAAAACCGTAAAGAATCCACTCCAAAACTACTAGATCTAATGTCTGAATTCAGAAAAGCTGCAGGATACAAAATTACTACACAGAAATCTGTTGCATTCCTATACACTAACGATGAACCAGCAGAAAGAGGAATCAGGAAAAGAATTCAATTCAAAGTTGCATCCAAAAGAATAAAATACCTAGGAATAAACCTAACCAAGGAAGTGAAAGACCTATACTCTGAAAACTACAAGACACTCATGAGAGAAATTAAGATACCAATAAATGGAAACACAGCCTATGCTCATGGATAGGAAGAATTAATATTATCAAAATGGCCATCCTGCCTAAAGCCATCTACAGATTCAATGCAATCCCTAACAAAATACCAACAGCATTCGTCAATGAAATAGAGAAAATAGTTCTAAAATTCATATGGAACAATAAAAGACCCTGAATAGCCAAACAATCCTGAGAAGAAAGAATAAAGCAGGGGGAATTAAGCTCCCCAACTTCAAGCTTTACTACAAAGCCACTGTAATCAAGACAATTTGGTATGGGCACAAGAACAGACCCATTGACCAGTGGAACAGACTAGAGAGCCCTGATATAAACCCAACCATATATGGTCAATTAATATATGATAAAGGAGCCATGGACATACAACGGGGAAATGACAGCCTCTTCAACAGCTGGTGTTGGCAAAACTGGATGGCTACATGTAAGAGAAAGAAACTGTATGACTGTCTAACTCTATACACAAAGGTAAACTCAAAATGGATCAAAGACCTGAATATAAGTCATGAAACCATAAAACTCTTAGAAGACAACATAGGCAAAAATCTCCTGAATATAAGCACGAGCAACTTCTTCCTGAATGCCTTTCCTTGAGCAAGGGAAACCAATGCAAAAATGAACACATGGGATTACATCAAACTAAAAAGTTTCTGTACATCAAAGGACACCATCAACAGAACAAAAAGGCATCCTGCAGTACAGGAGAATACATTTGTAAACAACATATCCGACAAGGGGTTAACATCTAAAATACATAAAGAACTCTCATGCCTCAACCACCAAAAAGCAAATAACGTTATTAAAAAATGGGCTGAGGATATGAAGAGAAAATTCTCCAAAGAAATTCAGATGGCCAACAGGCACATGACAAGATGCTCCACGTCACTAATCATCAGGGAAATGCAAATTAAAACCACAATGAGATATCGCCTCACACCAGTAAGGATGGCCACATCGAAAAGACTAAGAACAACAAATGCTAGCGAGCTTACGGAGAAAGGGGAACCCTCCTTCTCTGCTGGTGGGAATGTAAGCTAGTTCAACCATGTGGGAAGCAATATGGAGTTTCCTCAAAAAACTAAAAATATAAATACCATTTGACCCGGGAATCCCACTCCTTGGAATTTACCCAAAGAATACAACTTCTCCAATTCAAAAAGACATATGCACCCCTATGTTTATTGCAGCACTATTTATAATAGCCAAGATATGGAAGCAACCTAAGTGTCCATCAGTAGATGAATGGATAAAGAAGAGGTGGTACATATACACAATAGAATACTAATCAGCCATAAGAAAGAAACAAATCCTACCATTTGCAAAAACATGGATGGAGCTGGAGGATATTATACTCAGGGAAAGAAGCCATTTGGAGAAAGACATGTGCCAAATGATTCCCCTCATTTGTGGAGTATAACAATGAAGCAAAACTGAAGGAACAAAATAGCAGCAGACTCAGAGACTCCAAGAAGGGACTAGTGATTACCAAAGGGGTGGGGTGTGGGTGGGTGGGTCAGGAGGGAGGAAGATGGGGATTGAGGGGTAGTATGTTTAGTACACGTGTGGGGGGGTCACGGGGAAAACAGTGTAGCACAGAGAAGGCAAACAGTGAATCTTTGGCATCTTACTACCCTGATGGGCAGTGACTGCATTGGGGTATGTGTGGGGACTTGATAATATGGGTAAATGTAGTAACCACATTGTTTTTTCATGTGAGACCTTCATAAGAGTGTATATCAATAATACCTTAATAAAAAATTTTAAAAATATATGGCCAACAGGCACATGAAAAGATGCTCCACATCACTAATCATCAGGGAAATGCAAATTAAAACCACAATGATATCACCTCTTACCAATTAGAATGGCCACAATCCAAAAGATAAGAAACAACAAATGCCGGTGAGGATGTGGAGAGATGGAAATCCTCCTGCACTGTTGGTGGGACTGCAAATTGGTGTAACTGCTGTTTAAAGTCGTATGGAGTTTCCTCAGAAAACTAAAAATAGAAATACCATTTGACCCAGTAATTCCACTCCTAGGAATTTACCTGAAGAAAACAAAATCCCTGATCCAAAAAGATATATGCACCTCTACATTTACTGCCACACTGCTTACAATCGCCAAGAAATGGAAGCAACCTAAGTGTCTATCAACAGAAGAATGAATAAAGAAGATGTGGTACATATGCACAATAGAATATTATTTAGCCATAAAAAGAAAAGAAATTCTACCATTTGCAACAACATGGACTGAGCTAGAGGGTTTTATGCTCAGTGAAATAAGCCAGGTGGAAGAAGACAAATACTATATGATTTCACTTATTTGTGGAATATAAAAACAAAGCAAAACAGAAGAAACAAAACAGCATTAGACCCATAGACACTGAGATGTGACTAGTTACCAAAGGGAAGAGGAGTTGGTGGGATGGGGAAGAGGGAGATGGGGGGACTGTTGAGTAACCGTGATGTTCATTTGATACAAAAAAAAAAAAGTGAACCCTGAGCTTCAACACCTTGATATCAGCCTGGTATGACCCTGAACAGAGGGTCATGCCTAGCCAGACTTCTGATCTAGACATAACTTTGGGCTAATAAATGGGTGTTGTTCTAAGCCACTAAGTTTGTGGTAATTCATCATACAGTACTAGAACTAATATCCTTCCCATTCTCCTTTGAACCTCTCAGACAATCCTCAGAATCACTATCTCAACAAAATGGGACCCCAGGGATCTCTAAGTTGATAAATTCAATGGCAATATTTGATCCATCTTTCCTGACCATCAGACGCATTTTACTAACTCGATTCCTTCCCTTTTTCCCTTTGAGTTTCTGTAGTACCTCATGCTTTCAGCTTTCCTCTTACCTCACAGGCCTCTTCCCTCGCTCCCTCACACCTTCTCAACTTCATTTCTGAGACACCATTCTGCTCCCTCCAGCCTTTCCTTCTGATTCCCGAATCTCCTTTGCTCATTCCTGATCTCTCAAATGGAGTGTTCCAGGCCTTCCTCCTTGGAACTCTCCTCTAATTCTTTCTTCTTTTTTGACCACCTTCATCCATTTCTCCCACCCACCATTCCTTATCTGGCAACCACCATTCTGTTGTCTGTTTCTATGAGTCTGGTTATTTTTAGATTCCATATATAAACGAGATCATAAAGTACTTACCTTTCTCTTTCTCGGTACTGATACTCTTCTGCCAATACCTGATTCTTCATGGACATCCTCATCTTAGTAAATGCCAACTTTATCCTTCCAGGTGCCTAAATCCAAAAGCCTAGAAGTTTGACTCCCAGAGTCTTTCTCTCATGCTTCCTCTCACATATCCAATCTATCAGTAAACTTCAGATGATACCTTCAAAATATATCCAGAATGTGACTATTTTCTTAGGACCCCTACCACTAACCACCTGGTCCCAGACATGGAATTCTCTTTCAAGACACTCTTACTATTTCCAGCCTCCATGATCAGCCCCTCACCAAAGATAATCAGGAATGAAAGCTTTTAACAACACCAAAAAGGAAGTAACTCACGACATGACTTTGACAAAACCCTTCACTGTCTTTTCATCTAACTCAGACTTAAAGTGTTTACAAGGAAGCTCTATAAAATTTATTACCATTTGATGGATTTTATATATATTAAAAAAATAATAATTTAAGATTCCACATGAGAATGTAAGCTCCATAAGAGTAAGGAGCTTGTTTCACTCTTGGTTCCCCTACACCTCAAAAATTGTCAGGTACACTGATATTGACACTCATATTCATTGAATAAGAAGGAATGAGTGAATGAGTTCTAAAAGATGGTGTCCAAGCCAAAACAATGATTCAGAAATTTCTGTAAGTTTCCTACAGCTGATGACAAATAGTTCTACTCATTTATTCCTAGGCACACTGAGCTCCCTAACACTACAACTCGCTTCCCTCTCCAGCCACTTGAGCTGTTCCTCAGGAGTGTTGGTATGTTTAAAAGTGTAGCATATTTTAGGAAATAAGCCACTGTTATTCTCCCAGAGTCACATTCATCTTTAAAGTGAGCATTGCTTTATCTGCCTCCCAAGACTGTAGTGTGTTTCCAATGAGATGATACATGCAAACGTTACATTCCATACAAATCTAAGTTGTAATTTATTGTACAGTGATTTTTTTTTTTACTAAGCATTATGCTTAGCAATGGATGAGAAAAAGGGCAAAACAATAACAAATCAAATGCAATGATCCACAAAATATCTAAGAGGAATTTTCTCTTCCTTTTTCTTTACTTCTTATAAGCTGAAAATAATATCTAAAGATTTAATTGGACTCCAATTAAATATTATTTGACAAGAATCTCATGCCTAGATGATGCTATGTACCATAATTTGTACCGTAACAGGAAGCACGTGATGCCTGCCTGGATTACCACTGGTGATATTAAGACTTGATTCAGTAAATACGCTGTCAGTCAGATCTCCACATTGTGATCTCTGCTAAATGAACAATGGCTAGAAAAAGGTGAAAAGGTTTATCCTCCTTGAAATTTGTTTGAGTCCCAATTGAAGAATCATCACAATTGCTTTCAGGTCACTGCTGAGCCACAAGAGAAAAAGAAAAATTTATGACTCTCTCAGGTGTCATCATTATGCAAATGACTAGTTACATTAACTTAAAAGCTTTGGGGAAGAGTAAAAGGTTTATGATTGAATTTTTGATAAAAGAGTTTATGAAATGAAATAGAAGTAGGAAATTATGTAAGGGAATCATGTACTTGAAAATGTTGAAAATTATATTTCTGAAGGCAATGGTTTTTCATCTAAAGTTAAGATTCTGCATATAATTTAATGCATGTTGTTTTGTCTCTTTCAATGAAATGATAAATCCAACTAAGGTAACTATCAGTTTTCTGTTAAGTCAAAGTCATGCATACATTTTCACTTATTTTTAACATATAACTTGTAATTCAAAGAGGCAAATATCTTAGTTTTCTTTGTCCCGCTTATCAACATATAAACATAAAACCTTTGAAAATATAAATCAACTTAAAAACTGATATGGCAAATTAACAATATGAATAAGGATTTCTTTTTTACTATTAAGCACTATATGCCTCAAACAAAGCAGAATGTAATTTAACTGTAACTCCTCTTAGATACCTATGCTTGACCAATCTGATTTCAAATCTCCACTTAAATAAAGCACTGTATGCCTCACTAGAAGCATATACAGAATATGTCAAATAAAGCAGAATGCAATTTAACTGCATTACCTATTATACACCTATGCTTGACTGATCTGATTTCAAATTTCCACTTAATTAAAGCATTAATAAAGAAATCAGAATTCAGAGAATGAGTATACATAATCATTTGGCTTAGTAATTATTTCAATGAGTATTCTGTTTGAATACACTTATCCTTGATAGCCAATTACTTTTACAGAACTTGGCAAAGGAATAAAATATTTTTCCCCATACAAATACAAGATAACCTTGGCTATGTTTGCTATTATCTCTAGTTAAGGATTAGAGAGATAATACTCAATTTGGAATTAGGCTTCAAATGAAGTTATATTAAAGGAATTATATATCTGTCATTAATTTCAAATAGAATGCTTTTTCCCTCCCTACTGCCATTACATCTCTATATTCTAAGTGTATAAATATTAAATAAGTAGTTGGAAAATGATTTATCCTTCTTATAAAAAAATAATCTCAAATTAATAAAAATTGGAGGTACCATTTAAACCTACTAAATTAAGAACTTAAAAGCTTCTTGTGAAGTTACACTAAAATCACAAACTCTTATGCTACCTGCGACATTATAAATTATGTACAGGTATTTGGTCAAAGATTTTACAGGACACATAGTTCTTATGTTTTGACCCAATTAGTTCAATCAAAGGAATTTCTATTAAGAAAATATTTAGAAGAAGTAAAAACTTGTATATTAAAGGTACTGATTGCAGTAACATTTAAATAGCACAAAACAAATGGCCAGCAAATTTTTTGTCACCCTAGACCAAATAAATGTGCTTTTTGAAGACTTCATTTACACATGGAAAGTGTTTGATACAAGATATATTGAGAAAACTTTAAAGGACATACACACCTTGATTAAATTCTTATAAAATTATATATGCATTTGACATGGATAAAAGGTAATATATGAATTGGAAGAACATTTAAATAGCACACAGGTGGAAATTAAATCTCCAGTACTAAGAAAATCACCAGTAAATTTTCTCACCCAGACCAAATAAATTCGCTATGAAATAGGTTATTTTGGAGACTGTATGTACATGGAAAGGGTTTGATACAGTATATATTGAAAAAAGAATTAAAATGATGTACACATCTTGGTTAAATTCTTGTCAAGTTACATGTGCATTTGACATGGATGAAAAAATAATATATGAATTGAAAGAGCTATAAAGAGATAGTTATAAAAGAAAACAGAGCAAAATTTTGGATTTTGTACCCATAATAAACAGTCTTCCAAAAGGAAGGAAAACTATTTGCCAAGGCCAAGTCCATTCACTTCTTTGATGGACAAAATTACTTCTCCATTACATTTGTTTTGTGAACACACACACATCACCATTGTATAAAATATTCTTGTACCTCCTATAGTTACAATAGTATGACAATGTCACAAATGAGCACGGTTAGAAAAATAAATCCACAGAAACACTACAATACATAAAACTTACCAAAATTTCTTTTTTTGGTGTAAAATATGTAATACTCTCCAATATGCTTATAAAAATTACAGAATTAATAAATCATAAAAAAATTATTCACTGGGTAATAAGTAGGCTTTGACATTACACAACACTATCTCCTATGCAGAGAAAGGAAAATTCTGGCATAAGCATGAAATTGTAGACTCCTTTCATTTTTTAAGTATGGTTCTTTTAGTTTCCAGTATATCATGTCTAGAAATTCCACACAGAATATCACTTTAAGAAACATGTTTAATTTCTATCCTCCTGAAAAATGGCTCTTTCATGGTGGTATTTTTAGTTATTTTCAATTAAAATGTCATGAAATTATATAACCCACTAACAATTTCATTTCCTGAATGGAATATAGCCTTTATGTTTTTAGTGCACTTTCTACTCCAACTTCTGTGTTTTACACATTAGGATACCTTTGCTTTCTTCACACTACTTACCTAATTTTGTGTTAACAACCATTAAGTATAACTTAAGAGAGGCTTGAATTAAAAGTTTACATTCTATCTCTTATTCTGTCACTGAATCAATAAATGGTGGTCATATTCTGCTAAAGAAATATTTGCAAATTAATGTCACTGTTTAGACAATGGCTTTACTCGACTAATGGCCATTACCTGCACAACCTTCTACATTTGCCATCCAGCCAGATACCCAACAAAGAATATTGCCCTAGTCACTGGTGATATGGGGTTTAGTCAAATCGACTTAGACCTAAAATAATTAGTATGCAGCAATACCTTCTAATGGTTTTCTGGCTAGAGTCTTCATGTCAGTAGATGCAATCTATTTACCACTTCTTTTCATTTTTTTCACTTTTCTCCTCCCTGTTCCTTTCAGAGCCTCTTTTTTCATTTGTGAGAATATCAATTTTAGCTGATAAATCTTTGACCTATTTCCTTATAGCTAACATATAATTTATGGTCCAAACCAAGATACCTCTTGAAAGTGAAAGGCAGAGCCATTAATAACTAATTACCTGAGGACAACTGGTGTGAACAGGACCGGCCCAAACAAGCTGAGATACACATGGTTGCCCTCCACGTTGCCAGCTGGGCTTTAAACTCTCCAGTTTAAAGCCCCTGATAATGTTTCAACATCAAAAGCAAAACAAACCACAAACACCTACAAGCACTTTGGAGCATTCTGAGCCTCTCAAAGTTAAATACCTCATCAGATACTATTGCCACAGAAGGATGCCTAGGCTAGAATTATGGCTTATACTGACTTTTTTATCAGAAAAAAAAAGAGAACACAAATTGTGTTTCTTGGGTTTTAGTTAATTAGGTTATATAAATCCTTATTTAATAGGTGCTATGCTCCACTCCAGATGGTACCAATACAAATAGAATTTTTTTTTCAGGATACCATGCCTCTATCTTTTTTATATATAATTTTTTTATTAAGGTATTATTGACATACTCTATTATGAAGGTTTGACATGAAAAACAATGTGGTTACTACATTCACCCGTATTACCGAGTCACTCCCCATACCCCATTGCAGTCACTGTCCATCAGTGTAGTAAGATGCCACAGAGTCCCTACTTAATACCAATAGAAATTTAATGTTCTTCTTCATTTGATTTTCTTTTAAAAGAAGATCATCATTTTACTTAAATGACTCTGTTTAAGAGTACTGCATCTGAGGTATTTGATATCACAGGTCTCTTGCTAGACTTTATATCATCCCATACAATAAAATGAAGGTATTTGCTGGTATTCTGTGATTTAATAAACTCATATTGATCTTTTTTTCCCCTTATTCGATTTCAGAACTTAGGATAACCAGCTGAGGATGGGGCTCATTATAAGAGACCAACCCTGTGTTGAAACTGGTAAGAGTGCATGCGGGAGATTAATGGTGTTCTCATGTCAAAGAGATTAAGTGTTTAGCTGTGATGACCTGGAGCAGGGGTAGGTTGACATGACCAAGCAAGCCACTGGCATTTCAGTGACTTCATGGAGTGCCCTGGTGAGAGTCTCCCAATTGTTTGGTTATAATAGTTCTATAAAAGAATCAGAAAGCAACTTTAAACTTATAAAAAAGGATGGAATAAAGGACTAGAAAAGACTGAGACTATGGGGACTCCAAGAGAAAAAATAGTATATTGCTAGCTCCTAAGTAAAACCTTCTAGTATTTTCTCTGTATCTGGAAGTTTTAGAGTGAGTGAAGTATTATGAGTCAAAACATAGGATGAACAAAGAAGAGTAAGCAGTATGCCAAGTATGGAAGGGTAGAACATAGGGCAGTAATTTATGGCCCCAGTGCTCATTGTGAGAAAGAAGTGTTCCTGGAGAACACTCACCTGCAGTTTAGCCACTGTAAACAGTGAGATTGAAAAAAACAAAACTTTGACAGATTGGAAATTAGAGACTTAAATGGAGGAGGACTGTCTGCCAGTTTCACATCATACCACTCAATGCTACCAAATGCATTTTTGATAATCATTAAGATTCTTAATAGGTCATGAATAAGTTTACTTACATAATACAGTGGAATATGGGAACAAATCATTCATGGTTGATACCCCCAGGTTTAATATATATATATAAAACACAATGAGAATATTGATAAAGGTTTTAATTTGGATCTTTTACAACAGTAACAGTTGATACCAAAATGATCCACTATTTTAGGGGCTTCACAAAAAGGGTACACAGACAGGATGAGTATAAGATAGTTTCACTAAGGGCTTCCTCTTTTGAACCATGGTAAATTGGTCAAAATCAGCACTAAGCTGAAAGTTCGGAACTAGGTTAGGACTTTATCCATATCTAAGTCTTAGAAAAGTCCAAACTGTATGTTTCCTTAAATATGCCTTTCTTTCAATTCCTAGTGCTCTTATCAGTTTCGGCCATGCGTCACACCTCACCTGACCAATTTCAGCCATCTACTGTCTATTCTCCTGCATCAGGTTACATTGCAGTTCTGTCAAAACTCCTAATCATGGTGTATTAATCATTCAAAACAGAGTTCTTACAATTTCCCATGATTAAAAACATTCAGTGATTCTTCTCTGTTTCCTAATAAATTGAGTATAATTTCTCAGCCTGGAATGGAAGAGTTAGCACAGTAACACCCAAACCTTTCTTCTAACCTCATCTACCACGAGTCCAACCAACACAAACTCAATTTTCTGATATATGCAATAGCTTCTAACATCTCTTGCCTTTTTTCATGTTCTAGTTCCTCATCTTTACTGATAAATTACTTACACATCCTAAGATATCTTCAAAATCATTTAGCTACTTCCTTAAAGATATCTTTCCCTTGTTAAAAACAAGACTAACAGGGAGTCGCTTATGCTACACCCCACATAACCAAACTGAGATTTAACTTAATTACAGCTTCAGCTACTGCAGAAATGGAATCTTAAAGCAGTCAATCAGCAATCACCTGTCAGCACTAGATAATCTGCCTGATAGACACCCCTGGAAGCCCCTCAAGGAAAGGAACCTTATGAGAACCAAACCACATTTTGCCTAGTGGAAGTTCCTTGCTTGTAAAAGCCTTTCATTTTGTACAGCTCCCTGGAGCTCCGTTCTATCTGCTAGATTGGTTTGATTGATTTGGATCAATTGTTGTTCAAATAAACCAAAAAAATTTTAATGTGCCTCAGTTCATCTTTTAACACCCTCAAGGCAACTGAGAGCTTCCTGATTTGCACATGTGTTCTTCTTATTCCAAACTCCTTGTAATCTACTTTGATTTACAACTAGCTGCGCTTCTATCTCACCTTTCTCTCAGTAGCATATTCCTGAAGCAAGGTGTGTGCATTATCCTAAGCCTGTGATGAACATACTATTCTCCATCATTTTCTAGAAACTGTGTTTTTTTAGTTAAATGACTATTTCCCCATTTGTCTTAGAAATTATTAGAATATGGGCAAAAACTTTTACTTACATAGGTAGAAAAAAGGCTGACTTACTATGTTCATATTTTAGTCAGTATGTTTCTTGTTTATTGTTAATGAAATAGTCCCATAGTTTTTTTAAGACAACTATTAGATGTTACGATTAAACACAGCCTTAAAATCTAACCTTCTGTGGCAGAAGATATTAAATGGCTATTTATTAAAAGTCAGTGATTTGACAAGTGCTGTTCTATATAATGAGGACATAGCACTAAACAGGAAGGAGAAGCTTCCATTGCTCACAAATGCTATATTTTAGTGAGGGATACAGACAATAGCCAATAAACAAGATAATTTCAGAGTGAAAAATAGGTATTATAAAGGAAATAAAGTAGAAATTAGAAAAATAGATGATATGAAATGAAAGGGCAAAACATATACCTGTTTATGTAGTCTGTTGTAATTAATGCATTTTGTTTCCAGAATAATCAGGATATAATAAATGAGAGAGAATTTTATTTCTCTTAATAGCTATGTGATATATAGCTAAAACAATAGTGTGCATACATGATGATAATTGACTAGCCAAACTGGAATACAATTTAGTTATTGAGTTGAGTGACTGCAAAATTAAAAAAATATATATCTCCATGCAATTATGGGATATGAGTCTGGAGTGTACAGTGAAAGATCAGACTAAAGGCCATTTTATAAATTATCTGGAAACCTGTAGAACTCATTAAATTTCATGCATTATTAGTGAAAAAATAGCAATATGCTGTAAGCTTCTTAATGTAGAGCAACACATATTATGAAGGAGTGGATGATTCAAAAGATGATTAGTGAACACCTCCAAGCTGAGTCAAGTCTCAACTCCAGTTCTTTGAGGAACAAATATTACTATAAGACAACAACTATTTGGATAAAATGTAGTGAAATGTTCTTGGCTCTGCAGCTAATAAACCATAATTTATACATTAGGACCAACTGTAAAACTTGTGTTTGTTTAAAGACCTTCAGAGGAAAACATCTACACATAAAAAGAAAATTGAAAAGGTATAAAGTTTATAAAGTGTTTTCCTTCTAGTAAATTCAAAGGTGTTATTATATAAAGCAGCAATAATAGTGATTTATCCTCGAGTATTTTAACAGATTTACATTTACAGATGAGGGATTAAATTTCTCTCAGGAAAACCGGTGAAGGTGCCTGGAGCTGATTTCCAATCCAGTAACTATATCCTCACAAAGCGTTGTTTTCTTAAGGGAGACATAAGTTTTAAATCATTTATAAATGATTTCTTTTTATTTTGGTATCATTAATAATTCAATTTGTTTACTAGACTCCCCTCATTATCAAGTCCCCACCACATACCCCACATTTATAAATGATTTTTATTTGAGTCATGTGTCAAAGGAAAATGCAGAAATAAACTTTAATTTTAAATTCATGGCCATGCTATTCATATATTATTTTCATGAAACATGTTACTTCCATGAGCAAATGCTGAAAATATTTAGCACATTGAGAAACAAAGCTGGCTTTAGACAGCTACATATACAGTTCTAATTACTGTTTGGTACTATTCTAAAATATAGAATATTTTACACACACACATATATATGTCATACATAATCTTCAAACTCTTCTCATCTCTTGCCCACCATTGCCTTTCAAAATAGTTGACAGCAATGATTTACCTGAGCTGTTCCTAATCAACTTAAAAATGGAACTTGTGTTCTTATGTTTTTTAGATGCATTGATCCATTCATTTAAAAAATTTTACAGTTCATTTGTCCTTATTTCTATTCTGTGCTTTTCTACCCTCTATGTTTTTTTAAACTGTCCCTTTTATGTTAAGATTTATGAATGGAACAGTAATTCTCAAGAGACATCCTTATTGGTGAGGAGGACATTTAAGAGTCAAGAACATTAAGGAAATCCTTAACCCTCAAGCTTACCTGTAGCAAACACCTTTGAGGCACCCATTGTTTCAAGATATTGGCATGATCTTCCTCAGCTTTTTGGCCCTGGTTCACTGTTGCCACTGAAGTTCTGGTTGCCACTCACCATGATAAATGACACAATGATAACAGATATTTATGAAGATTAATTACATAGTATATAGCAAGGACTGAGGAAGAGAGAAATTCCTGGGTGTGTGTTAGGGGAGTACTATTAAGAGAATTTATCACAATACAGATAGAATTTGGTATTGACGATGGATATTCTTCACAAAGCATTGGAAAGAAATAATCTCAGAGACATTTTAATGAACTAATAATAGGTTCTGGAGACCATTCAGAGAATCTTACTAGCTCAAAGCCTGCAAAAGCTCTCTTGCAGATGACCTCATGTGATTGCCCAGCTTGTTCTACTCGCTGCCTCAAGTCTTGTGACTCATAATATGAATCCACAACTCCAGTTATATTTACATCCTCAACACCCATCTCCACTCACCTTACCAGTTATCTCCCCCATGTTGATGCATATTTACTTCTAGTGTTCCTTTCTCTACTCCACGTATCTTATTTTTATTTAGTCTGTCTTGACTATGCAAATTCTACTTTCCCCACAATCATATGTCCAACAGCTACACTGATCTCTCTCCTTTCTTAACTCAAAGATCATATTGAGTCTATATCAGAACATGTACTGATGTGTCATGTCTCCCTTGATGTAACATTCTCTACTTTCCCTTATTCCCTGTCACAAACTTCTGCATTTCTTCCCCCAAACTGAATCTCCAATTTATTCTTTCCACTGCTACCACTCTAATCTCCCCATTCTCTGGCATATGGTGACCTCATGCCTGCATGACTACAAGAGCTGATGAGCTGAGCTCCTAGGTACTAAAATGAAAAGAACTACCAGTTACTGAAAGACATATTGTGTCAACTCTGGGTATAACCCCTTTAAGTCCTCTTATCAAGCCTGTTATCCCATTTTGTGCATGAATAAGGTAGCTGAATTCTTCCCATTACTGTATGAGGGAAGTGTTTAATCAATGTCCAAATCATAAATCTATACTCTTGATACTAAATCAGGAACCATTATCCTTTCAAGGTATCTTGCACATCACTTCCCAGTAAATTTGCAAAAAATTCTTACTTTCATTATGTTATAGGGAGGATTAAAAAAACCAAAAGCAATCAAATAGTGTGATATATGCCCTCTAGGAAAGGGATATGTCAACTTTTGAATTGACTGACCTTTTGTATGAATAAAATAAAGAAAAGAAACTCTGCACCGAGGAGGGGAACACAGAGAGCATGCCTTTGCTGTGCAGAACAGGAAGAAAGAGCATTTCTGCATTTCAGTGAGCCACCTAAGCCACCAAGAGAGGAGGACGTGGGGGAAGGGGAGCGCAGAGTCAACATGAGAAGGGTTGGTGAGAAAGTCATGTGCTAAGGGCCTATAGCAAGGAAATCCCCCATGTGAAACTGTCCTGAGCCAAGGCTCGTCAATTTCCATAAAATGGCATTTCTGGAATTGATTATTTCTTTCTTGTTTTATAATTCTAGCATTTCCCCCAAAACTTTCTGCAAAAGAGTATTACATACTACAACCTTCAGCTGGTGGTAATTTGCAGAAATTATCGTAGATCTGGCATTACAGTACAGTGGGAGGAGCCTTAAATTCAAAGTCGTGCCAGGAGAGAAAGGGAAAGTGTGTACACGCGACTGCTGCCTTTCCTCGAAACGGGGCGAGAGGAGAGGAGCCTGCGTTGCAGAGGAGCACGCATATGAAAGAGAAAGGGCATCTCAGGAGCCTGGAGGAATCCGGTTTGTCAAATTAAAGTGCTACCACACATAGATCTCTCATGCTCAAAAACCGACAGAGACTCCCTCCTTCATACCTCAAATCCAATGTATTGGGCTATAATCTATTTAACACCCTATTTCAATCAACCATCTGCTGTTTTTCATACAGATATTCAATAACTGCCTACTTCTGTACCTGCCAGTATAGAAAGACCGGATCTCTTCATGCGTGTTTTCACCCTCCAAGTGTTCATTCTAAACCCAGTTCCACAAACTGTCTGCTCATGATCTTTTTTACCTTTCCTGTCCTCATGCATTTTCCCAACTTTCTTCCAAATGATTTCTTCAGTCTTTAAACAAATAGTTGTGCTTGCTGTTGGCCTCATCCTGCACAGACTAAGTTGTTCTTTACTTAATAACAGAGGCTCCTTTGTGCCCCCATTTTATTAAAATCCCTGAAGGACCTACCTCTTACTGTTTTACTGTAATACAGAACAGCTCTGGTGTGTTTGGCTGAATAATGGCCCCAAGATATCCATATATTAAACTCCAGAATCTGTGGATGTTGTACTTCATGAAGCAAATGACTGTGTAGATGTTATTAAGTTGAGGATCTTGAGATGGGGAGATTATCCTGGAATATCTGGGTGGGCCTGAGTGTAATCACACACGTCCTTAGAAGAGGTAGGTAGAGAGAAAGTTGAGCTCAGTAAAGAAGAAAGAAGCAGAGAACGGAGTGATGCGGTCAGGAGACAAGGATTCTGGAAGCCACTCGAAAGGGAAGAAGCAAGGAACCTCTTCACCCCTAGAGCCTCCAAAAGGACCAGCCGTACTGACCCCTGATTTTAGCCTATTAGTCTCATTTTGGGCTTCACACCTCCAGAACAACAGAGAACAAATTTGTGTCCTTTTGTCCTTTTGAGCCTCCAAATTTGTGGTAATTTGTTACAATGGCAAAATCAAACAAATACACCTGAGTATGTGGTCGCTATTTAATAATTACTTAATTGACCTCTGGACTTTGGGCCAGGGTAGGGACTTTGGGCTAGCCCTCTTCTACAACTCTGTAAATAATAGTAAATTCTTCATCGTTATCAGCTTAACTTGAAATGAAAGGATTACATCCTACTTAGTTAAAATGCAATGTAATTTATATTAGAAAGGAAATTTTTCTTAAATCATTTTCCCATTTTTGCTCTGATTAATGGTATTTATACAGGTCCTAGACTTAATTTATGATGTTTATTACTAGAAACTGATGCTTAATATTAGAAATATGGAAAAAGGGAGATAATAGACTACAGTTTGCTAGTCTTGCAGTTCTTTAACCTCTAGTGTTTACTTATCTTTGCTTTTACTTTGTTTCACAGATTAGCACGTTATCTTTCTATTATAAAAAATAATTTTCTTGGAGTGATAGTGTTTTAATTCATGTTTCAGGAAATACATATTTTGTCTCTTCTGAAAACTGGAACAATTTACATATGAGTAAATCTTTGATAAGAACATAGAGATTAATGGTCCAACCTAAACAAGATCTTTTTGAAAAATGTACATCCCATGTGTCACTTTGTCATTTTGATAGACATATCACAGCCTGACAATTTTTCCCCTGTGATAGATCATCTCACTATTTTGATAACTGCAGGGCTCACTGGATTATGCTTATAAAAGCTCAAGGGGCTTGTAATACATTTTATTCAGAATCCATCACTGGCTGAATTGTGCCCCCACCAGCCTATCATTCATGTTAACACCCTTAATCCTTGGGATCTCAGAATGTGACCCTATTTGGAGATAAGGTCTATAAAGAGGTGACTGAGTTAAAATGAGGCCCTTAGGGTGGACTTTAATACAATGTTAATGGTGTCCTTATAAAGAGATTAGGACACAGAGAGATGCCAGGGGTATTCATGGCAAGGAAGAAGACAATGTGAAAAGACAGCAAAAGTGGCCACTGCAAGCCAAGGAGAGGGGCCTCAGAGGCAACGCACCTTGATTTTGGACTTCCAGCCTCTAGAACCAAGAGAAAATAAGCTTCTCTTTTTTAAGCCATCCAGTCTGTGGTTTTTTTGTTTTGTCAACCCAAACAAATTAATACAGAATATTCAGATATGTTATGTGTCAATCCATCAATGGTAGTTTTCACTTATACATCTATTCTTTTCTTATATCTCTAATCATTCACAGTTCATATGGCTAGGTGGCTAGATGTCAGCAGATTTTAATATTAATATTTATGTAAAATGCTACCAGTACTTCAGATACATATATGAGTATATATTAAAAAATATCAAACATACCCACGAATGGGGAGAGATATTATTCAGTTCTAGCAAGTCTAAAATGTTAGTATCCCAAAAGGTGTCAGGCTATGGCTACATGGAATCATCAGAAAAGATATGCAAGAAAATTTTTAATCACTCATGTGGAAAAAAAAAAAGAGTATGCCTTGAAATTCAGAAGTGACCTTTTCTACTTGGGGAATTCTAAAATTTCTCCAAGATTTCCAGCCCCTGATGTATATGCCCTGAATCATTCTCAAGACAGTGAATTTCACTCCCATGATTAAGGTATATAATATGGCACAATATGAGCAATAAGAAAATGGCCAGATGGTCCCAGTCTAATCACATGAGCCCTTTAAAAGCAGAAAGTTTTCTCTGGCTGATTGCAGAAGTGGAAGTGAGGGATTTAAAACAGGAGAAGGATTTGAATGTGACTTGGCTGAGGATGGACAAAACTGTGCTGCAGGGACCTGAGAGAGGTATTTAGAAATTGCTTAAAGAAAAGAAATATCAGGATCTCAGTACTACAACTGCAAGGAGCTGGATTCTACCAAGTGCCTGAATGAGCTTCTAAGCAAATTCTTCCCCACCTCTTGCTAATGAGAACTCAGCCCTGATGACATTTTGATTTCAGCCTCATGACTGCACAGTTCAGCCCCATCTTGCCGCACGTCTAACACAGAAAACTATGAACTAATAAATGAGTGTTGCTTTAAGTGTCTAAATTTGTGCTTATTTGTTATCCAGCAATAAAAAACAAATACAAGGACAAGGACTATCTAAGGAGCTACAATAGCACATTCAGGCTTCTTTAGATTCAAAAATTAATTCCAAGTTTACAAAATAGGTAATGTTCTTTTATGCCCAACATCTTTTAACCTTTGAGCTTAATGGATTTTTAATATTCATTAAAATGTCATATTATTCAATAGCAACATAATTTTGAGAGCTATTAAATGACTCCATTATGTGTTTATCGGTGTAAGAAAACTGATTCACATTCAGTCAGATAGGAACCACTATCTGTGCGTAACTATTAGGAACCAACTTTATCAATGTAAAATCAATGATTATTGCTGTTCAATCAGTGGATCCATGTGTATAGAAAAGATGTAATCACAAAATAGATATGTAATATATGAGAGAGGAGTGTTAACAGTATTAATTGAAGTAGAACAGTGAACAGAAAAAAGCACTTTTCAACCAACTGGGCTGAACACAGAAGGGAAGAGAGTTGTTCTTTTAAGATGGAGACACTGTTGGAACAATTAGAAAACAACCATACTGGAGAAATAAATTTCGAACAATGTGGAAAATCATGGAACATTACTTTTTCCTTACCCAAAACCACAAAGATCTGTACCACCCACTAGCCTGATTATTACAGAAGCCTTATTTACACTTGAAAGATGATCACATTTCTGGAGTTCCTACCCTACACAGCTTTGTGCAATAGTAATTGGGAACAGAAATTGAAAAGATAGTTGAAGATTAGGCCCTAAAATCTAGGTAGCTGTAACCAAAGATCCTATTCTTTAAGAAGCAGTTTCAGGGAGAAAGCATATACAATCTTCAGAAAGCTTATTGACTTTGAATCAATCAAAGGATTGCTAAGCAAACAACATAGATTGTAGATGCTGACCCAAAATGAAGAAAAATGATCACATTGGGGTAGAGAATTTACCAGGTGAATTCATCATCAAACTACTTAAAATTGCTTATAATCTTCCTGATTTGCCATTTTAGCAGATTATATGTGGTAATTTCATAGTCTAGATTTTTATTTCTGTTCATCTTTAACAGCAGCATCCAAGGTAGATAACCAGCTATATAGCCTTAGAAAATTGCTTTACATATCTGTGCCTCAGTTTCCTCATCTGTAAAGCTTTATCTAGTTTACAGTGAGAGCAGGTAGTTCACAGGATGTGGTACGGTCTGATGAACCAGTACTTGCGGAGCACTTAGAACAGCATCTGGCCCAGTACACGCATTACATGCATGTGTGCTGTAAAAATCTTTAAGACCCTGGGCAAAAAGAATCACTGGATTAATGCATAAGTGCATTAACAAATCCATTCACAAACATTCTGATTATCTATGAGGTGGTTGGTACCCTATCTGGTCCTCTGAATGAAACAATGCTGTATACAGTCCATGTCTTCAAAGAGCTTATTGTCTAGAATGGATTCAATGGACAAGTAAGTCATGTGAGAAGTGAACAGGGGAATATATAAGGTTGGAATAATGATACCAACTCCTTCTAAGATTGGCATGAAGTTTCAATGTGATAATTCCTGAAAAGGTTTTAGTACAATATTTGGCATAAAGGTAGAATTTCTTGTAAGTCAGCTTTACCCTTGTGTTATAGTCTCCTTTGCTTGTTTGTTTTCTTGCTTGTTTTTCCATTAGAAAACGAGTTCCTCTAGGAGGAAAAAATACTCATTTTCAATCAACATTCAACATTTTTTGAACAGTATATGCCTGATACTCTACTAAGTACTAGAGACATAAAGAATAACAGTACAGGGTCTTTGATCTAGAAAGACAGACTTGTATACTTTTGAAGTACACCATAATATGGTGTAGCTCCTGGAGTAAGGGGGTTCCCTGTCCGGGGTGAGTTCCTTATGAATCTGATTAAATTGAAGGAAGACAAGAGAAAGGGCAGGTCGAAAAGAGGGGTTTATTGTTCAAGGTTTAGTCTCTCACTTGGTGCTTTTTGCATCTTTCTCGCTCAGCTCTGCTAGCTAGTCCCCAAGTCTTTCCTTTCTGGCCCCCATAGCAAGCCCCCTCAGTCTGACCCTCTGGCTACAGCATGTGCTCACTCCCCTTCCTGCCCCTTCTGGAAGGAACTCCACAGGTGGGTCTCTGGTGACTGGTGGGCACTAGACCAGCTACACACCAGGAACAGAGGGGAGTAGAGAATGGCTGCCATTTTCCATCCCCTCCCCAGGATGGACCAGAGGCTTTGTCATTGCAAATATCCACTGGTATGCAAATAGGCCAACGCCAGGCAGGAAATTCTGGGTGAAAACTTCCATTTACTCCACATACGGTAAACACAAATGCAGTGACATAAGCAATAAATTGGAAATTTATAGAATGGGGCAATGTTCCCTGAGGAAGTAAGTGGTTTCAAACGATATATTACCTAATACAGTTCTTCAATTGAAGGTAGAACTTTTCCAGCTAATGGGTGGGATAGAATGAATCATGTAATGAGAAGATCTGTTCAGTTTATAGGTTTAGGGAAGATTCTTGAAGGCACTAGAGAAGAAAAAGCAGGGAGAATTAGGTAGATATTGGAAAGCAGACATTTGGGTAATTGGAACAACAGGATCTGGAGTTACTTGTACTTGAAAGTAAAAAATTTAGGTTGTGTAGAGAGAGCACTATGGAGCAATGGATCAATGCCCTTGACTCTGCATGCTGGAATTCCTTATGTGCTTAAGCATCTAGGGACTGTGACCTTCATAGAGTAAGCTTTGCTTTAAGGATCATTGGTTGGTGAATCTCCAGGTTGGTACCTGAATCTGATTTAATCTCCAGTGTTGTGTTTAAGAAACACTGCGTGCTCTATAAACATTTGTGGAATTAAATTGTGAAAATATGGGGTTATCCCCAAACTCTTTCCTAATTCACAATAAAAAACATTTTTGCTAAAATAGTTCAGAATTGAGTACATTTAAATCTGCATCCTAACAAGAAAGGCCTCTTAACCTACAACTTGAATGTTCTAACTAGGAAGGTGATTCTCAAGCTATTTACTGTCTTGGGAAGGATTGAGATGAGACCTTGAAAAGATGGGTGATTTTCCAATACAGTGGGTGAACACTTCCCGTCACAAGCTTTCCTTGTTTAAAGTATTGAGGAGGGGACTTCCGGGAAGATGGCGGTGTGAGCAGGGCGGCAGAAATCTCCTCCCAACACTATATTTATCTACGAAAACACAGCAAATACATCTATTCCTAAAAGAGAGACGAGAATACACAGGAAAGCGCCCAGCGTGCAGCTACACCCGAGAGGACTCGGCACCCCAAGAGGCGGGTAAGATGCGGAGCCGCGACCCGGCGGGACCCGAGCCCTCCCCCACCCCAGCGCACCGGCGGGAGGAGAGGATTCAGAGCCGGGAGGGAGTGGAAGTGCACCCCGCGAAGTAGCCAGCCCCGGGGATCTGCGCAGGGAGCGCTGACCCACATTGCGCAATGCAGCGGAGATTGGAGTGACAGAGGGGCAGGATCTGAGCGGGGAACGCGCCAGGGTGCTTGCAGCCGGCTCCCGGGAAGGAAAAAAAAAAAGCGCGCGCTTCCTTCAGCGGTCTTAAAGAGACAGGAGCCCAGTGGAGGAGCCGGATCACCCCAGCACACACAGCCCAGCAGGCTGGGAGTCCTGGGGAGTTTCAGATGCCTTAGCTGGTGACTGAGGAAGCGTAGCCATACTTAACACTTCTCACAGAGATCAACAGCCTCCTATTCGTTCCCACCCCTGCCAGAGCGATAAAGGGCCCTGGGGAGCAGTGCAGTCACAGCTGTGGAATAGTGGGGCAATAGCGCCACCTAGAGCATTCCCATAGAATCTACGTCCGGTGGGCATTTTTTTTGTTTTTTTTGTTTTGTTTTGTTTTTTCTTTTGTTTTTGTTTTTTCTTTTCTTTCTTTTTTCTTTTTTTCTTTCTTTCCTTGTTTCTTTTTTTTTCTTCTTTTTTCTCTTTTTTTTTTCTTCTCTTTTTAAAGTCTTAAAGAGCCCGGCTGACATACGTGGCAACTACCAGTGACCAATTATATAGTCATGAAAAGACAGAGGAATATGGTTCAGACCAAAATCAACCAGACAACCCCAGAGAGGGAGTCTGAAGGGATGGAAATGCACAGCCTTCCTGAAAAAGAATTTAGAATAAAAGTCATAACCATGCTGATGGACCTACAGAGAAATGTGCAAGAGCTGAGGGACGAAGTGAGGGAACTGAGGAAAGACAATACAGAAATCAGACAAGCGATCGACGGGCTTAACAGCAGAATGGATGAGATGCAAGGGACTGTTAATGGAATAGAAAACAGAGAACAGGAGTACAGAGCAGCTGAGGCAGAGAGAGATAAAAGGATTTCTAGGAATGAAAGAATATTAAGAGAACTGTGTGACCAATCCAAACGGAACAATATTCGCATTATAGGAGTACCAGAGGAAGAAGAGAGAGAAAAAGGGATAGAAAGTGTCTTTGAAGAAATAATTGCTGAAAACTTTCCCTCGCTGGGGAAGGAAGTAGTCTCGCAGTCCACCGAAGCTCATAGATCTCCCAACACAAGGGACCCAAGGAAGACAACACCAAGACACATAATAATTAAGATGGCAAAGATCAAAGATAAAGACAGGGTACTAAAGGCAGCTAGAGAGAGAAAAAAGATCACCTACAAAGGAAAACCCATCAGACTATCATCAGACTTCTCAACAGAAACCTTACGGGCCAGAAGAGAATGGCATGATATATTTAACGTTATGAAACAGAAGGGCCTCGAACCAAGAATACTGTATCCAGCACGATTATCATTTAAATATGATGCACGGATTAAACAATTTCCAGAAAAACGAAAGTTGAGAGAGTTTGCCTCTCATAAACCACCACTACAGGATATCTTAAATGGACTGCTCTAGATGGAAGCACACCTAAGGCTAAAAAGATGTCACCAGAGAAAAAAATATCATAGCAAGGAAAGCAGACCATCCAAATACTAACTAAACGCAAAGAATAAAACACCGTTTATAGAAAGAATGGAGGAGGAGGAATAAGAAGAGAGAGAAATAAAGAAACATCAGACTGTGTTTACAATAACTTAACAGGAAAGTTATGTTAGATTGTTAGATAGTAAAGAAGCAACCCTTGAACCCTTGGTAACCACGAATCTAAAGCCAGCAATGGCAATAAGTTCATACCTATCAATAATCACCCTAAATGTAAATGGACTGAATGCACCAATCAAAAGACACAGAGTAACAGAATGGATAAAAAAGCAAGACCCATCTATATGCTGCCTACAAGAAACTCACCTCAAATCCAAAGATATACACAGACTAAAAGTGAAGGGATGGAAAAAGATATTTCATGCAAACAACAAAGAGAAAAAAGCAGGTGTGGCAGTACTTGTATCAGACAAAATAGACTTCAAAACGAAGAAAGTAGCAAAAGATAAAGAAGGACATTACATAATGATAAAGGGGTCAGTCCAACAAGAAGATATAACCATTATAAATATATATGCACCCAACACAGGAGCGCCAGCATATGTGAGACAAATACTAACAGAATTAAAGGAGGAAATAGACAGCAATGCATTCATCTTAGGAGACTTCAACACACCACTCAATCCAGAGGACAGATCAACCAGACAGAAAATAAGTAAAGACACAGAGGCACTGAACAACACACTAGAACAGATGGACCTAACAGACATCTACAGAACTCTACACCCAAAAGCAACAGGACACACATTCTTCTCAAGTGCACATGGAACATTTTCCAGAATAGACCACATACTAGGCCACAAAAAGAACCTCAGTAATTTCAAAAATATTGAAATCCTACCAACCAACTTCTCAGATCCCCAAGGTATAAAACTAGAAATAAATTTTAGAAAGAAATCAAAAAGGCTCACAAATACACGGAGACTTAACAACACTCTCCTAATTAATCAATGGGTTAACGACCAAATCAAAACAGAAATCAAAGAATATATGGAGACTAATGACAACAACAACACAAAGCCACAACTTCTGTGGGACGCAGCAAAGGCAGTTCTAAGAGGAAAGTATATTGCAATCCAGGCCTATTTAAAGAAGGAAGAACATTCCCAAATGAATAGTCTAAAGACACAATTACTGAAATTGGAAAAAGAAGAACAAATGAGGCCCAAAGTCACCAGAAGGAGGGACATAATAAAGATTAGAGAAGAAATAAATAAAATTGAGAAGAATAAAACAATAGAAAAAATAAATAAAACCAAGAGCTGGTTCTTTGAAAAAATAAACAAAATAGATAAACCCCTAGCCAGACTCACTAAGAGAAAAAGAGCCTCTACACACATAAACGCAATCAGAAATGAGAAAGGAAAAATCACGACGGACCCCACAGAAATACAAAGAATCATAAGAGAATATTATGAGAATCTATATGCTAACAAGCTGGAAAACATAGAAGAAATGGACAACTTCTTAGAAAAATACAACCTTCCAAGACTGACCAAGCAAGAAACAGAAAAACTAAACAGACCAATCACCAGTGACGAAATCGAATTGGTAATCAAAAAACTACCCAAGAACAAAACCCCTGGGCCTGATGGATTCACCTCTGAATTCTACCAGACATATAGAGAAGAAATAACACCGATTCTCCTTAAAGTTTTCCAAAAAATAGAAGAGGAGGGAATACTTCCAAACTCATTCTATGAAGCCAGCATCACTCTAATACCAAAACCGGGCAAAGACCTCACCAAAAAAGAAAATTACAGACCAATATCCCTGATGAACGTAGATGCAAAAATACTCAACAAAATATTAGCAAATCGAATTCAAAAATACATCAAGAGGATCATACACCATGATCAAGTGGGATTCATCCCAGGGATGCAAGGATGGTACAACATTCGAAAATCCATCAACATCATCCACCACATCAACAAAAAGAAGAACAAAAGCCACATGATCATCTCCATAGATGCTGAAAAAGCATTTGACAAAATTCAGCATCCATTCCTGATTAAAACTCTCAACAAAATGGGTATAGAGGCAAGTACCTCAACATCATAAAGGCTATATATGACAAACCCACAGCTAACATCATACTTAACGGCGAGACGCTGAAAGCTTTTCATCTAAGATCAGGAACAAGACAGGATGCCCACTCTCTCCACTGTTATTCAACATAGTACTGGAGGTCCTAGCCACAGCAATCAGACAAAACAAAGACATACAAGGCATCCAGATTGGTAAAGAAGAATTCAAATTGTCACTATTTGCAGATGACATGATACTGTACATAAAAAACCCTAAAGATTCCATTCCAAAACTACTAGAACTAATATCTGAATTCAGCAAAGTTGCAGGATACAAAATTAACTCACAGAAATCTGTTGCTTTCCTATACACTAATGATGAACTAACAGAAAGAGAAATCAGAAAAACAATTCCATTCACAATTGCATCAAAAGAATAAAATACCTAGGAATAAACCTAACGAAGGAAGTGAAAGATCTGTACTCTGAAAACTACAAGACACTCCTAAGAGAAATTAAAGAGGACACTAACAAATGGAAATGCATCCCATGCTCTTGGCTAGGAAGAATAAATATTGTCAAAATGGCTATACTACCTAAAGCAATCTACAGATTCAATGCAATCCCTATCAAACTACCAACAGCTTTCTTCAATGAACTGGAACAAATAATTCTAAAATTCATATGGAACCGCAAAAGACCCCGAATAGCCAAAGCAATCCTGAGAAGGAGGAATAAAACAGGGGGAATTACACTCCCTGACTTCAAGCTCTACTACAAAGCCACAGTAATCAAGACAATTTGGTATTGGCACAAAAACAGACCCACAGACCAGTGGAACAGAATAGAAAATTCAAACATTAACACAAACATATACAGTCAATTAATATTTGATAAAAGTGCCTTGGATATACAATGGGGAGATGACAGCCTCTTCAGCAGCTGGTGTTGGAAAAACTGGACAGCTACATGTAAGAGAATGAAACTGGACTACTGTCTAGCCCCATACACAAAGGTAAACTCAAGGTGGATCAAAGACTTGAATGTAAGTTATGAAACCATAAAACTCTTAGAAAAAAACATAGGCAAAAATCTCTTGGACAGAAACATGAGCAACTTCTTCATGAACATATCTCCCCGGGCAAGGGAAACAAAAGCAAAAATGAACAAGTGGGACTATAGCAAGCTGCAAAGCTTCTGTACAGCAAAGGACACCATCAGTAGCACAAAAAGATATCCTACAGTATGGGAGAATATATTCATAAAAAACATATCTGATAAAGGGTTGACATCCAAAATATATAAAGAACTCATGCACCTTAACAAACGGAAAGCAAATAATCCAATTAAGAAATGGGCAGAGGACATGAATAGACACTTCTCCAAAGAAGAAATTCAGACGGCCAACAGGCACATGAAAAGATGCTCCACATCGCTAATCATCAGAGAAATGCAGATTAAAACCACAATGAGATATCACCTCACACCAGTGAGGATGGCCAACATCCAAAACACAAACAACAACAAATGTTGGCGAGGATGTGGAGAAAAGGGAACCCTCCTACACTGCTGGTGGGACTGCAAATTAGTTCAACCATTGTGGAAAGCAGTATGGAGGTTCCTCAAAAAACTCAAAATAGAAATACCATTTGACCCAGGAATTCCACTCCTAGGAATTTACCCTAAGAATGCAGCAGCCCAATTTGAAAAAGACAGATGCACCCCTATGTTTATTGCAGCACTATTTACAATAGCCAAGAAATGGAAGCAACCTAAGTGTCCATCAGTAGATGAATGGATAAAGAAGATGTGGTACATATACACAATGGAATATTATTCAGCCATAAGAAGAAAACAAATCCTACCATTTGCAACAACATGGATGGAGCTAGAGGGTATTATGCTCAGTGAAATAAGCCAAGCCGAAAAAGACAAGTATCAAATGATTTCACTCATATGTGGAGTATAAGAACAAAGAAAAAATACTGAAGGAACAAAACAGCAGCAGACTCAGAGAACCCAAGAATGGACTAATAGTTACCAAAGGGAAAGCGACTGGGGAAAATGGGCGGGATAGGAGGGATAAGAGGGGAAAAGGGGCATTACGATTAGCAGATGTAATGTTGGGGAGGCACGGGGAGGGCAGTACAACTCAGAGAAGACAAGTAGTGATTCTATAGCATCTCACTATGCTGATGGACAGTGACTGTAATGGGGTTGGTGGGGGGGACCTGATGAAGGGGTAATTTAATAATCGTAATATTGCACATGTAATTGTATATTAATGATAATAAAATAAATTATATTAAAAAAATAAATAAATAAAGTATTGAGGAGTAAAATATTTTGCTCCAGAAGATAGCAATCAGATTTATGCATTTGTTGAACCTGAGGGAGTCAGGATATGTTGTCATAAGTTTCTATTTGTGTTCTGAAAGCCATTAGTGCAAATGGTTTTAAACTACTTGATCATCAAACTAGAAAAATGAGAGTCTAGAAAATTAAGATTGAAATTTGAAAAATGGATTTCTTGTCATCATAACTAGTTTGAAACGTTTTCCTAAAATATTTTCTCAAAATTTGATATATGAATTTATTAACCAGTCTTGCATGATCACACTGTATTTGTAATCCATTATTTGGCCAACATGAATCTGAATTTTGTAATGGGTGTGCCTTGGTAATACAGTAATTAAGTTGTGATTAAGTCAAATTAGATGAATATTTCCTAGTGTTTAGGTTTAATTTGAAGGTAACAACAGTGTTACTCCTAATACATGTCAGGCACACCAAATTGCCTAATGAGGTGTCTTTATTAACATACAAACCTTGAAAACTATAATTTAGTAAAATTCAAGCCTAACAAATATGTATATTAAGTCATGATCTCTCCAAATGGAGACCATTTTTTGCACTATGTATAAGGGTTTTTTTCTTACAAAAGATATGTGCTTCAGGTAATAGTGTATGTTTATTCTATTTTCTATGGCTTAAATTACCACAGACTAAATTCCAGTCCTCAATACATTAAGCTCATTCATGCACATGGACGAGGTGAGTCGGGGAGAAGCAAAGGTCTATTTCCTGACACCTATTTAATAAGTTAATTTTAAGTAGAGTGTATCTCATTGTCTCCTTTCTAAATTAATGGTTTCTCATCTCTTAACCAATATACTTTTGTTGCACATGCTCATACTCAACTGTGAGATTTTTTATAGCTGCCGTGGGAGATGTCCCACCATGCCCATCAACCACCACAATTTAAAAATATTCTTAAATGATATAGTTATTGTATAGCTATGTATTTACACAGTCCATCATTTTTTAAATGCATTGGCAATTAGGAATGGAGAACCCCTAATAACAAAATGTGCTTTTCATCAATTTAACCCTCTGACTTTCCAGGGCAGTCTGTGCCTGATCATGTCCGTTTAGAACTAGAGCTTTCATTACCTTTAATTTTCACCAGCCTGGAATAAAGTGAAATAAAGGCAGCCATTGTCTTCATCTTTTTCCTCTGAAAAAACCATTTCATACAATTAATAGTTTTGTCATCAAGTGGTTAGTTCTGTAAGCTAAACAACATAAACAACGTACCCTAGGCTTACAAGAGAATTAGCTGTGAAAGGCAGCTGGGAAATAGAACCATTTTTTAAACTCTAAAAGAAATAAAATTTGATCTTATGCCCTATTCTCCAAATGATCATAGACCGATGTCCAGTAATTTGTCTCCTCAAGGGTCCTTTCAAGACTTTTGTAGAAAACAACAAACAAACATGTTTCTCTGGGCTTAAAGCCATTTTTAAAAATTATATTCAGATTTTCCTTTGATAACCATAATGAACTGTGCTGTGTGAGTAGAGCTCCTCAGCAGGTTTTCAGTCATTTGTATTTTGGTCCATACAAGGGAGAAATGATAGTTTTTGTTTAAGAAGATTCTTCACATGATAGCAGCTCGACTTTTAGTCCAGGCTTTCCAGAATACTAGGAGCAATACTCCAAAGAAAAAAATGTGCCAACAAAAAAAAAACCAATGTACCTACCCTGATGACCACAGAAAGAATGTCTTTATTCTAATAAAAATGTTATAAATAAGATGAACAACTCCTGAGGAAATATAATTATCTTAACAGGGCCTCTTATTTCATTAATCTGGACCCATGCATAGTATTATTTGCACAGTATACTTTAATTAAGATGCTGCATTTATTAGCCTCTCAGATACGGTGGTGCATTGACTTTTCAGGGATCCAAACGAGAAAAAAAGATGTTCTACATTTTATTTACAGTCTCCTTTTCTTGGAGCTCAAAAATGGATAACCCAATGGAGGAAACACAAGGTGCCTAGAAATATAGTGCTGTTCAGTCATCCTCAAAGGTTATCTCACAGAAGCAGGACAGATTTAAGAACATGATCAATGGCTCAGAAATGGCTGGCAAAACAGCCCAGCTGAGTTTTGATGAGGACATAGCCCTAGAGGATATTATATAGGCTATTCCACTCTCAGTGAAACATATGCCCCAGATACTCTAATTCACCTCCAGGTCCTGGATAGGGAGACAGATGAGAGAGAAGATGGCTCTAGACAGAGACACAGCAGAACTGCTTGATAATAAGGTCCTGAGAGGAACACGACTCATGACCACACTCTGGGTCCTTAGTCTACTTGGAATTCTATTACATGCTTTTACTGTTCTTTATCCTATGCTGACCGTAACCTTTTAAAAGCCCCGCCTTTTAAAATTTGATGTATAGTTTTAGGAAATAATGCATAGTATGTCTCTATAATGCACTCACATTACATATTAATGTTTTCTCACATGACCTCATTCATTTTCCTAAATTCTAGGATAAAACCCCAAAAGGAAATGTCAAAGCCTTATCGTGTTTCCTCTTTAGTCATTTTCCAATACTGAGAACATACATAACCCAATAAAGAATTTTCTTCAAAGTGCAGCACAAAACATTAAGAAGACACAGTCAAAATGAAATGTTTTCCGTGAGTTAGGTTCTTATTAAACAATTACCTTTCAAAAGGAATCACTGGAATTACCACTAAGTTTTGTGACAATCACTGAAGTTTCTCAACCTGGACTTTGACAGACATCTTCCCCTCAAAGGAGAAAGAAAAGAAGGATAATTCATTTTAGACTTTTATACAAACTAGGAAAAACTGAAATATTTTTAAACTACTATTTTTACCCTTCAGACTTTACACACAGCACACATAGGATTGAAGGGAAGAAATTAAAAGCTTCAGAGAGGAAAGGAAGGGTACTAGGTGACTGTCCCTAAGGAATCTTTGAAGATCACACTAAGAGAAGCATTTATATTTCTTAGGGCTTTCAGAACAACAAACATGCAATTTTGGGGAGAAAAATGGAAATACAGGAGAAGGTGACCTTACTCTTCCTAAAATGTTAGCTCCCCAGGAAGGAAGTTGAAGGAAAGAGTTGGCTATACATATACCCTCTTCCCTCTTATTTCAGTTTTCTCAAGAAGCTAATGGCTTGAGTGGCATTAAGTGTCATAAGGACTTACACCTCTACAGTTATCTCTGGACCTGGAATGGGGAGGGTCCTATGAGGCCTCGGCAGGAGTGAGGGGATCACTTAGGGACCTTTGTGTAGGATTATGGTCTCTTGGCCTCTTTGTAGGGGGTTTCACACTCACGGGCCCCTACAGTTCCTCTTCATTTACTCTTACCATCTGAGTAGCACCTGGATATGCCTTATTTTAAGATGCCCTTTGAAGGCTGGGAGGTGCCAGGGTAAAGTCGAGAGGGTGCATATGCACAGAGCTGCTTGGTTCTGGCTCTCCTATTCCCTTTCAGCTGTAAAGGGATAAAAGCTTCTGGGTTTGGAGGGCTTAAGCAATAAGACTTCTCTCTTCTATGTCAGAGTTTAGAAACAAAGAGTGAAAGAGTCAGAGACCAAAATTGGAGGTTTCTTATAGACAAAAGTGAGGCTGGAGGACATTGCTCATGTGTGTGGCCAGATGGGCTTGTGGTAACACTCTCCTCCCACATACATTCAGTCCGGATGCTGGAACAGCACCCCACCTCTAGGAAAAGTGAAGACTTACAGAGAGGACACAGTGCATCCCTGTGGAGAGGTATGACTAAGAGGCAGAGCAAGGAGGAGGAGTTTCATTCCAACGGTCACTCCTTCCAGGAAAAAGAGGTTGGGAAATATTAGTAAGTGTTCCTCAAGAATACGTTAT
Organism: Smutsia gigantea; assembly: GCA_032199065.1. Lineage (NCBI taxonomy): Eukaryota > Metazoa > Chordata > Mammalia > Pholidota > Manidae > Smutsia > Smutsia gigantea. The sequence goes on from JAVSCE010001134.1 coordinate 199,421, forward strand.
ATTTGAGTTTCTGTACTTCCCAACTTATACCAATAGCACAGGAGAGTTGCATGAAATCTGGGGAGGCATACTACCAAGCAAGAGAGAGTAGGCATTTTGCTTATGTTTTAACTTTGTTGTATTTCTTAGAGACCTGAAATTTGAGAAGCCATTTATGTAAATTTGGACTTATTCATTAAGTTCTGAAGGCATTAGTATTTTCCAGTGAGTCCTAAGACCATAGTATGCCCTATATAATAATACCATAATATGGAAAAAGGGGATTTATTTATGTCAAGAAATTTTGGGAACCAATAGAAATTCCATTTACCTCTTAGAGATTCACAATGTTTCTCAAATGTTAAAGTCTCCATGATAGTCTACAACAGAGTTTAATGTTTAATTCATCATTTCCCAAACTTATTTGAGCATGGAATATTTTGTTTTCTATGAAGCTTTTGTTGTTTCTTAGATATATTCATTCAAAATCAGCATTGTGTTCCATGGAACACTCCATAGAAAATGCTGGGCTGGGGAACTACTGAAATATTTGGCTCTCACATACACTTGTGAGAAAGACATACCTTAGTTCACTTTTTTCCCACGTTTAAGAGGGACATTTCTCCTGCAATCGCAATGTGTTTTACAAATCTTAACTTGTCCCAGCTTAACTGGCAGCACATTTCTTCTCTAGTTGTGCATAAAACAATGGTATGTCCTACAGTAATGGTGTCTTATTCAATGAAATATCCATGGAAAGATGGGGCAAAGAAAGTCTATTCCAAGTCAATGCTGTCCCTATTATCAAGCTTCGTACCTGGTACATAGTAAGTCCTCAAGTTTTTGGTAAAATAAAATAAGGAATAAAGACAGGCATGTGACTTCTCTTACATTTTACAAAGAATTAAAATCTCTTAGGTTTCCTGGCTGGAATGGAAACACATGCTGTCTCTGCAATCGGGTAAGGTTTTCATGGTAAATTATTTCTTTCTGGCCTCTGTAAAGAAAGTATTTGGCATCTCTTTTGTTGATATTAAACAATGTCACTTTCCCATTTCTATGCAGAAGTTCACTGTTGCCAGTTTAGAACAGTTTTGCATTTTAAAGGGTTTTGTGGTTCCCATTCACTTCCCCTGTATATTTTAGTCTCCATTAAACAGTGCAATGTGTTTTAATCCTGAGGTCCCATTTAATTTTGACAGCTTCAGATTACATTGAAAAAGCAAGAAAATAACATCACAATTTTCATTTTTCTTTTTAGCTGAATAGATGATTGGTTTCATTATCAATCTGATACCTTAGCCACATAAGGTCAGTATTATTAAGCACTTTCTGTTGTAAAACAGCTGTTACAATGACGGCTTCCCAAATAATGGCAGATTTTCTGCCATTTAATACAAGCTACTTTTACATGTCACAACAAAAAAATGATCAGATTATCTCAGTATTAAATGATCTCAGATCCCTTGCCAGAGATGTAGTGCTTAGCGATCATTCTGATATTTCAGATAAGCAGATTGTTTTAGAAATTGGGAGGAATACCAAACAGTAATTTCATAATTTTGGAAAAAAAATAATGAATTACACAAGCAATATGAAAGGTTATCTGCTAACTCTCTGTCTATAGAAACAAGCATCCATAAGATCTCTAAAACTCTGAATCAAGATGTTTAGGTTTAACATGTGACCTGTAAGTCCCACTCAGTAAGTCCCACATCATTCCGTTTTTTTTCCTTATGGTTATTCTTTATTTCCCACATTGGAGATTTTAGGTTATTCAGATTCTCTCTAAAATGAAACTTCAGTTCTCTTATTACAGGTTGATCATCTTACCTCCCACTGTAGGAACTAAATTATCTCATCTCCCACAGTTGTATTGTCAGAGAGGAGAGTTTGGGAAGAGGAAGGAAAGGGTATTCCATGTAAACAACCATCATTTCAAATTGAATTTCTTTTTCTCCTCTGTTGAAAAAACTCAGGAGTAAAGTGGTTGAAAGTGTAAGTTTTCATGTGCTTTTCTAAGATATTCATTCCAAGAGTGGTTCTTTTGTTGCACAATACTGCATTTCAAAGTGTGGTTACCTAGATAAGTCACCAAGATTCTGGGAAGAATGGCTTCCCTGTGAGAACATTTGTGTTTGAGGGATTAACACAAGGAAGGCAAAGGAGTAACGGGGGAGCTTATGTTTCATCCTCCTAGGACAGCACATGCGTGGCTAATTATCAGAAATACACCAAGCCCAGGGAATCATGGTCAGCTTAGAATCCTTAAACCTACTACAGTACCTCAATGATCCATGGTTAATGGGTGAATGAAGAGTTGGCTTTATTTAAGACAATTTGGCAAGTATTTGAAGGGTATCCACGGGATGAAGGAAAAGAGCCTGAGTTTTGTTCTGATTTATTTTTGTTCCAATCCAAAGTGCCAGCATAGTCACCTTGCATAGTCACCTTTTCCACTAATACAAAATATAAAACATATATCTGTATTCTCCTTCCCTGCCTATAGTTGTAATTATCCCTTTCTCTCAATGTAAAACAAAAAGAACATTGGTTTTGAAGCCAGACAGACCAAATATTTTATGAGACTTCAGTACTGGACTCTAAGCCAAGCATTAAGATAAGCAAAATCGAGTTTTGCAAGCCTTTTTTACTCCTTTCCATTTCCCTTTCCCAAATCTCCATCTTATCTAACTTTTCCTTATCATCCAGGAATTAAGAAACCCAACCTCTCCAACAAAAGCCTCCCCTAAATGCTCTGAGGGAACACGGTATCTTCCTGGCACATGGCTCAGCGTGCCACCACCACCAGAGCCTCTAATACCAGTATGTTTCTCACTGTCAACAGACAAAAAACAAGGACATTTCTAACTGGTGAGTGCATTTTTTTTATATCATCACAATATCGTATATGATAAGCGAACTTGAGAGCTGTCCATGTCCCTGTCACTCTCTGCTCTGGATTCCCAGAGCCAAAACAGAAAACGAAAACCTATGTCCCTGCTGATTATTACCCCATTTCCAATTCTTCCCATGTAGTCCCAAAGAACTTCCACAGAATTTTTTATTTTCTCTCTTCTTATCTTATCATTGAATATATGGGAGTTTGTAAGAATCAAGACGGACATTGCGGCTTTATGAGAAAAGCATCTCAGAATTTAAAAGCTTATAGCCTCTTGGGCCCACCAAGAATCAAAGTTCACAAGAAGTATCGGGTAAGTAGCCACCCGAGAACTCTACGTCCAGGGTAGGATTTCAACAGAGATGGCATGATGACTAAGTCACACATTAAATATTTATTAAGTATTTATTTCTTTATACTTTAAATCTCACTTATCTTTATACCCATATTTAATTCAGTGCAACCTAATTCCCTCCTTTAATACTTCTTTTATCACTAACGTCTGTAAATATGCTTCTAGAGCCTGGTCAAACATCCACTTCTCTATAAAGCAATTCACTACCAATCTGGGCACCTTTTGTCAATCCCTCTTGCCAGTTTTGATGTGCTAGCATGGTGCCTTCCACAAAATAGGCCCTCAGTGATACCACTGCTGGGATGGATGAACAGATGAATCAATGGTTAGCTGGGTAGGACTATGTATTTCTGCTGGGCTGTCATGTCATTATGAGCTTAATTACTCGATTGAGCAAGGGAAGGTGACTCTGCTCCATAAGCATTTTCTGAATTAAGACAGGCTTGTTCAGTACCAGGATCTTGACCACAAAGACCAATTTATTCACTAGCTCTTTCTAGTAAGTTATATTTTTTATGACATCTCTTGATCACATGATAAATGCAGTACACGTATGCAAATTACTAGGGACAAAGACCAACATGTGTGTCTCTATCTCACTGCACAGTTCTTGAAAACATGGTGTCCTGTTGCTCATAATTGCGCTGATTGCCTGTTTATGCTTTAATAGAAGACCCCATAAAACATCCTCATCCATCTTCTTATGCTCTTATTGCAATTTGTAAATTTTTAGAATGTATTCTTACAAGAATAGAATGTATACACTCTGGACACCCATGACAGTATTTTCTGTGAAACTGGCAAGAGACACAAGTTCTATGGAACCAAAAGTTTTCAGACTGTATCTGAAAACAGGGTTAATCCAAGAGCCAGTGAAAAATTGCCCAAAATTCATCAGTGTTTGAACATTCACATGTAATCTTACTCCTAGATGGATTAGTGAACCTTTAGAAAATTTTATTAGACATTTAGGTAATATTTCAAAGTTTAACTTTTTCATTATTTCTAAAAGAATATATAAGGGAAAAACATACGTATATATTTTTCCTCAAGCAAGTCTTTGGTTTAAGAGGTAGATAACTTCCTAACAAGGAGCTCCATCTAGTGGTACAATTAGAAATGTATTAAAAGCATGCATTTTCTATAGGAAAAAATATTACTGCTAATTACTCCTTTTTCTGTGCTACGTATTCTAAATCTCTGTGTGTGTTTGTGTGCATGCGTGTGCAAATTCATACAAACATCTAGTTAGGAAGTAAAATTCAACTTCCTATATGATAATATTGTGCATGTGTGTGCAAATTCATACAAACATCTAGTTAGGAAGTAAAATTCAACTTCCTATATGATAATATTGTTGCTATATTTTGCAAAAATGGCTGGAGAAAATATCTAAACATCATTTACTAAATTTAAGACATAATTCACTTGCTTAACTGATTTTCAATTTATTCTTATGACCACTTGTATATAACACATATATGAACACCAAAGGTATGGGAGCAAAATATTTTTTCAATCCCAAGAGACATCACATTTTCTTCTTAAGTTGAGCCAATTGAGATAATAGTTAACAATGAGCTTTGGCCTGTGGCCCTTCTTTCTTCCTTGCTTTCTGTTCCTGTAAAGTTCATAACACAGAACATCAAAGGTAAATTAATGGGACTATGGAACATAAGAAAAATGGACACTTGCCACTTCTTATTGTCTGTCAAAACAAAACTGAAGTGATATGTTTAATATCTTTGGCTGGAAATGTCTTCTGACTCAAATTGCATGTGGCCATAGAAACATGAGAACGTTTTCTTTTTTGAGATGATTTATGCTCAGATGGATGTGCAAGGATGCACAATGAATGAAAGCATATGTCTTATAACAAATGTACCATTTCATTTTGGTTTCTGCTGAGTATCTCAAAATTAAGTAGCTTAAAATAATAAAGTATTATATCTCACAGTTTTGTGAGAATTTGGACAGAACTTGACTGGTGTTTCTTCTGTTCTGTTTGGCAAAGATTGCGGACACTCATTGAAATTCAGCTGGTCTGCGAGTGCCTCTGTGTGGAGGGCAGGAAGGTGGAGCTCAGATGGGGCTGCCGACTGGAAGCCCTGTGTGGCAGCGTCAGGGTCATTGGCCTTACGTGGTGGACCGGGGATTGGGCAGCACAAGGGGGGAAACTGCGGGGCTTTTAATGACCTAATTTTGCACTTTGTGTAGCGTCACTACATTTGCAGTCTCAGTCACAAACCCACACAGATCCACTCAGATATACCCTACTTCTGCAAGAATAAAGTGTCAAAGGATTGTCATATTTTCAAGCCACCAGAAATGTAAAGGGAATAGTTGAAAGCACTAAGAATGTTTCATCTACAGAGAAGAAAACCCAAAGAAATTCTGATGACTGTCTTCAACTAGCTAAAGGGTCACCAATAAAATAAAGATATAGTCCATATTATTCAAGAAAGTTGATGTCAGTACTAAGTGAAACTATAGAGACAAACATTTCAGTTTAACATTAGAAAGACGAGTTTTCTAATGGCTAAATCCTCCTATTAATATAAGCAGCTGCTGTGTGAGGCAGTGAACTCTCAGTGTGCAAGAAGATGTCATAAACGCTATAGATATGATACCTACACTATGTGAGAGAATAGGCTAAGAGGACCTCAAGTTTCAACAATATGACTGGATTTAAAGAGATTAGCTTATTCCTCCATGAGCTGGATGGAAGATGAGATCTTTGGAGTACAATTTATACAATTTACAATATGACAAAATGCTCACCTACTTCCCATATTGCCTTCATGTTGTAACACCTTAGCTAGTTAACCCTTTGAATGAAATCAGTAATTTAATCGAAACCCGCTTTGATGTAGAAAATGTCTATAAAGGTGTTCCTCACTTCTGCTGCATATTAACATCACTGTAGGGAATTTTTAAACAAACAGACAGTGATTCTCTCTGCCCCCAGAGATCTTGGTTTACTTAGTCCAGAGCGGGTGTTATGTGTTGGTGTTTCTAAGCATTCCAGGTTATTTTAATGGGCTGTGGGGTTCAGGACCAATGGCTATAGCATGGGTGATGCTCAAGTCCTGTCAGGTGTTGCTGTGGGAAAGCTATACAGCTGAGCCAGTCCCATGAAAAGTCTGGTAAAACAGTTTAGTCATAACTTTAAAGCAACACCATGTACCAAGAACAAGAAGAAAATTAAAATACTTTTTTTTTTAATGCCAATAACTAGGTCTACTCAAAAGTGCATATAAAGCCTAGGAAATTTTACCTTGACTTTTCAGAGCTGTTAAGTGTGTACATGTGTGATGATGTGTGATACATCCACATAGGAAGTTCTTGTTTAATATTGATTTCAAGAGACTGATCCATCCCTCTTAATAAATTCAGATAGGCTGTGACCAAGTTGAGGATGGGAACCAGATCAGTCAGTCTGGGGACCCCAGTGCCTAGCACTTTTCCTTGATGACGGTTTATCAAGTTGGATGACTATATACTATAGAAATTCGATAGTGTATTTTAGGGGACATGTACTAAGAGCTCACTTTATAGAGGGTCTACAGAAGAAAACAGGGATTTATAAACAGTAACTTTCCTAGAGACAAGGACATACTGTAGACCATTTTCATTTGAACTCAAGCAATATTTTTTAATATCAATCCCAGTTTTATCTTAAATATTTCCTGAACCACTGGTTTTGGTTGAAATTAAACAAATATCTGAAAAGTTCAGAGAGCCCAAAGCTATGATATCTAATATATTTCCAATTAAGTCTTCCTTGTGTTTTGCAATGTGAAATTCTTTCAGATTTAACTGAAGGGTAAAATTAAGTCTGCCATTTAAAAACTAGTCAACTGAAAATTTCAAACCTCTCAGGAACCGTGTCACATCTAAATTCCTGCTCTGGTTTGGGACTAAGGGTAAGAGAGAGCCCTCTGTGGGTTCTGAGGTGAGAAATAAAATCATTCTTCATTTTTACTTGAAAGCCTGAAATTTTCCAGTTATACCACTCGAGTGAATCATTAGTCCCAAGCATCAGAGTAAAACTAAAATACCTCAGTTCATCCACTGTAAGTCATCACAGTGTGAGATTCTAACACTTAGAAACAGGGTTTTCTGAAAAGGATGTTTCACATCTTTAAAAATTCCTCACAACTTTAAATAGGAATTATTTCACACTGTGATCCATAAGAAATTGCTAGACAGCTGTGCTAAATTCATCTGGAACATCACTGCACCGGACAACTTACCTGGCATTTCACCTTCTATTTATGAAAAAAAAAAAAAACCTTTATGTAAACCACCTTAAATCGTGTTCATGAGTTGCTTATTTTTCCTTTTTGATGTATTTTAATAACTAAAATAATTTTATGGCTCATCCTAACATTTGGTAGAAAGATAGACCTGTGCAGCTGGGGAAGCAGAAGTAACATTCAAGGAAAAAAAACTGCCCACACTCACCCAGGTCAGGGTCGCAGTGGAAACAACAAAGGCTTTGCAGGGAGATGACTGCCTGCCTATCGGTTCCATGTCAACTGTTCCCAGCCAGGTCCCAACATGGGCACAATGGAACAAAACTAAGAGCCGCCCAAACCACACCTCCTCATAATCTCATTAAAATAAAATTGCTGTTTTGCTCCCCTATCCCCACCTCCACCCTGTGGGCTTTTCAGTGTGCATTTTGGGAAAAGACATGTTCACCAAGAGGAATGGCTGGCGATCGAATGACCTCACCCTGACAATCAAAGAGGTGCCTCCCAGCTAAGACACCATAAACAGGCCCTCCCCTAAAAGTTCGGGGTCTTTGTCTGACTTGACTCTGGCCTTCTCTTCCCTTGGAGTGTATTCAAATAAAACTTGAGCTCTGGTTCACTACTGTGACTCTGCTTTTCAATTCTTTGTTGCGTTGGTGACAAAAACCAAGGAGAGCAAATGTCACCAGTAACACTCACATGAGGGACACACATGCAAAAAGAGAAACTAGAAAAGGAGGAGAAAATAAGACTATGTGGGTAAACTACATGTAAAAACCTATCATTTTTTTGTTTGCAGAGTGTTCTTAGCACTGACTGTTACCTCCTTGGAGGCAGGTAGTGTAACCTTTTTCATCATTGGATTCCCAGCAGTGAGCATAGGACCTAACCTAAAGTAGGAATTTAAGAACTTTTAAAAATAAATGAATTAATGAATCAATGATTCTAATAATCACAAATTGTATTTTTCTGGAAATCACAAATTATGGCAAGGGCAGGATTAATCTTGTTTAATAGTTGTTGTGTTTTTTTTGCACGCAAGTGCATATCTCAATGTATTTTATTTATTTATTTATTTTTATTTTTTGGTAACATTAGTCTACCATTACACGAGCAACTTTATGGTTACTAAACTGCCCCATCATCAAGTCCCCACCACATACCCCATTACAGTCACTGTCCATCAGCGTAGTAAGATGCTATAGAATCACTACTTGTCTTCTCTGTTTTACAGCCCTCCCCATGCCCCGCCCTACATTATGTGTACTAATCATAATGCCCCTTTTTCCCCCTTATCCCTCCCTTCCCACCCATCCTCCACAGTCGCTTTCCCTTTGGTAACTGTTAGTCCATTCTTGGGTTCTGTGAGTCTGTTGCTGTTTTGTTCCTTCAGGTTTTTCTTTGTTCTTATACTCCACAGATAAGTGAAATCATTTGATATTTTTCTTTCTCTGCCTGGCTTACTTCACTGAGCATAATACCCTCTAGCTTCATCCATGTTGTTGCAAATGGAAGGATTTGTTTTCTTCTTATGGCTGAATAATATTCCATTGTGTATATGTACCACATCTTCTTTATCCATTCATCTACTGATGGACACTTACATTGCTTCCATTTCTTGGCTATTGTAAATAGTGCTGCGATAAACATAGGGGTCCATATGTCTTTTTCAAACCGGGCTGCTGCATTCTTAGGGTAAATTCCTAGGAGTGGGATTCCTGGGTCAAATAGTATTTCTCTTTTGAGTTTTTTGAGGAACCTCCATGCTGCTTTCCACAATGGTTGAACTAATTCACATTTCTACCAGCAGTGTAGGGTGGTTCCCCTTTCTCCACATCCTCGCCAACATTTGTTGTTGTTTGTGTTTTGGATGTTGGCCATCCTTACTGGTGTGAGGTGATATCTCATTGTGGTTTTAATTTGCATTTCTCTGATGATTAGCGATGTGGAGCATCTTTTCACGTGCCTGTTGGCCATATGAATTTCTTCTTTGGAGAAGTGTCTGCTCAGAGCCTCTGTCCATTTTTTAATTGGATTATTTGCTTTTTGTTTGTTGAGGTGTGTGAGCTCTTTATATATTTTGGATGTCAACCCTTATCATATATGTCATTTATGAATATATTGTCCCATCCGTAGGATGCCTTTTTCTATTGATGGTATCCTTTGCTGTACAGAAGATTTTCAACTTGATACAGTCCCATTTGTTCATTTATTCTTTTGTTTCTCTTGCCTGGGGAGATATGTTCATGAAGACGTTGCTCATGTTTATGTCCAAGAGATTTTTGCCTATATTTTTTTCTAAGAGTTTTAGGTTTCATGACTTGCATTCAGGTCTTTGATCCATTTTGAATTTACTTTTGTGTATGGGATTAGACAATGATCCAGTTTCATTCTCTTGCATGTAGCTGTCCAGTTTTTCCAACACCAGTTGTTGAAGAGGCCGTCATTTCCCCATTGTATCTCCATGGCTCCTTTATCAGATATTAATTGACCATACATGCTTAGGTTAATATTTGGACTCTCTATTCTGTTCCACTGGTCTGTGGGTCTGTTCTTGTGCCAATACCAAATTGTCTTAATTACTGTGGCTTTGTAATAGAGCTTGAAGTTGGGAAGCGAGACCCCCCTGCTTTATTCTTCCTTCTCAGGATTGGCTTTGGCTATTTGGGGTCTTTTGTGGTTCCATATGAGTTTTAGAATTATTTGTTGAAGTTTGTTGAAGAAGGCTGTTGGTATTTTGATAAGGATTGCATTGACTCTGTAGATTGCTTTAGGCAGTATGGCCATTTTGACAATATTAATTCTTCCTACCCAAGAGCATGGGATGAGTTTCCATTTGTTAGTGTCCTCTTTAATTTCTCTTAAGAGTGTCTTGTAGTTTTCAGGGTATAGATCTTTCACTTCCTTGGTTAGGTTTATTCCTAAGTATTTTATTCTTTTTGATGCAGTTGTGAACACAATTGTTTCCTAATTTCTCTTTCTGCTAGTTCATCATTAGTGTATAGGAAAGCAACAGATTTCTGTGTATTAATTTGTATCCTGCAACTTTGCTGAATTCATATATTAGTTCTAGTAGTTTTGGAGTAGAGTCTTTAAAGTTTTTTATGTACAATATCATGTCATCTGCAAATAGTGACAATTTGACTTCTTCTTTACCAATCTGGATGCCTTGTATTTCTTTGTTCTGTCTGATTGCTGTGGCTAGTACCTCCAGTACTATGTTGAATAAAAGTGGGAAGAGTGGGCATCCCTGTCTTGTTCGCGATCTTTGGTGAAAAGCTTTTAGCTTTTCACTGTTAAGTATGATGTTGGCTGTGAGTTTTTCATATATGGCCTTTATTATGTTAAGGTACTTGTCCTCTATACCCATTTTGCTGAGAGTTTTTATCATGAATCGATGTTGAATTTTGTTGAATGCTTTTCCACATCTATGGAGATGATCATGTGGGTTTTGTCCTTCTTTTTGTTGATGTGATGGATGATGTTGATGGATTTTCAAATGTTGTACCATCCTTGCATCCCTGAGATGAATCCCACTTGATCATGGAGTATGATCCGCTTAATGTATTTTTGTATTTGCTTTGCTAATATTTTGTTGAGTATTTTTGCATCTATGTTCATCAGGGATATTGGTCTGTAATTTTCTTTTCTTGTGGGGTGTTTGCCTGGTTTTGGTATTAGAGTGATGCTGGCTTCATAGAATGAGTTTGGAAGTACTCCCTCCTCTTCTACTTTTTGGAAAACTTTAAGGAGAATGGGGATTATGTCTTCTGTATATGTCTGATAAAATTCAGCGGTGAAGCCATGTGGCCTGAGGGTTTTGTTCTTGGGTAGTTTTTTGATTACCAATTCAATTTTGTTGCTGGCAATTGGTCTGTTTATATTTTCTGTTTCTTCTTTGGTCAGTCTTGGAAGGTTGTATTTTTCTAGAAAGTTATCCATTTCTTCTAGGTTATCCAGCTTGTTAGCACATAGATTTTCATAATATTCTCTAATAATTCTTTGTATTTCTGTGGTGTCCATCGTGATTTTTCCTTGCTCATTTCTGATTCTGTTTATGTGTGTAGATTCTCTTTTTTCTCTTAATAAGTCTGGCTAGGGGTTTATCTATTTTGTTCATTTTCTCAAAGAACCAGCTCTTGGTTTCATTGATTTTTTTCTATTGTTTTATCTTCTCAATTTTATTTATTTCTTCTTTGATCTTTATTATGTCCTTCCTTCTGCTGACTTTGGGCCTCATTTGTTCTTCTATTTCCAGTTTCAGTAATTGTGACTTTAGACTATTCCTTTGGGATTGTTTTTCCTTCTTTAAATAGGCCTGGATTGCTACATACTTTCCTCTTAGAACTGCCTTTGCTGCATCCCAAAGAAGTTGGGGTTTTGTGCTGTTGTTGTCATTTGTCTCCATATATTGCTTGATCTCTGTTTTAATTTGGTCATTGATCCATTGATTATTTAGGAGCATGTTGTTAAACCTCCATGTGTTTGTGAGCCTTTTTGTTTTCTTTGTATAATTTATTTTTAGTTTTATACCTCTGTGATTTGAGAAGTTGGTTGGTAGAATTTCAATATTTTTGAAATTACTGAGATTGTTTTTGTGGCCTAGTATGTGGTCTATTCTGGAAAATGTTCCATGTGCACTTGAGAAGAATGTGTATCCTGTTGCTTTTGGGTGTAGAGTTCTATAGATGTCTGTTAGGTCCATCTGTTCTAGTGTGTTGTTCAGTGCCTCTGTGTCCTTACTTATTTTCTTTCTGATTGATCTCTCCTTTGGAGTGAGTGGTGTGTTGAAGCCTCCTAGAATGAATGCATTGCATTCTATTTCCTCCTTTAATTCTGTTAGTATTTGTTTCACATATGTTGGTGCTCCTGTGTTGGGTGCATATATATTTATAATGGTTATATCCTCTTGTTGGACTGACCCACCCCTTTATCATTATGTAATGTCCTTCTTTATCTCTTGTTATTTTCTTTGTTTTGAAGTCTATTTTGTCTGATACAAGCACTGCAATACCTGCTTGTTTCTCCCTACTGGTTGCATGAAATATCTCTTTCCATCCCTTCACTTTTAGTCTGTGTATGTCTTTGGGTTTGAGGTGAGTCTCTTGTAAGCAGCATATAGATGGGTCTTGCTTTTTTATCCATTCTATTACTCTGTGTCTTTTGATTGGTGCATTCTGTCCATTTACATTTATGGTGATTATTGATAGATATGCACTTATTGCCATTGCAGGCTTTGGATTCATGGTTACCAAAGGTTCAAGTGTAGCTGCTTTATTATCTAACCATATAACTTAACTCTCTTATTATGCTATTATAAACACAGTCTGATGATTCTTTATTTCTCTCCCTTCTTATTGTCCCTCCTCCATTCTTTATATGTTAGGTGTTTTATTGTGTACTGTTTTGTGTTTCCTTGGACAAATTTTGTGGATAGTTAATTTTATTTATTGCCTTTAGTTAGTATTTGGTTGTTCTGCTTTCTTCACTGTGATTTTATTTTCTCTGGTGACATCTATTTAGCCTTAGGAGTTCTTCCATCTAGAGGAGTTCCTTTAAAATGTCCTGTAGAGATGGTTTGTGGGAGGCAAATTCCCTCAACTTTTGCTTATCTGGAAATTGTTTAATCCCTCCCTCAAATTTAAATTATAATTCTGCTGGATACAGTATTCTTGGTTCAAGGCCCTTCTGTTTTATTGCATTAAATATATCATGCCATTTTCTTCTGGCCTGTAGGGTTTCTGTTGAGAAGTCTGATGATAGCCTGATGGGTTTTCCTTTGTAGGTGATCTTTTTTCTCTCTCTGGTTGCCTTTAATACTCTGTCCTGTCTTTGATCTTTTCCATTTTAATTATTATATGTCTTGGTGTTGTCCTCCTTGGGTCCCTTGTTTTGGGAGATCTGTGGGTTTCTACGGTCTGAGAGACTATTTCCATCTCCAGCTTGGGGAAATTTTCAGCAATTATTTCTTCAAAGACACTTTATATCCCTTTTTCTCTCATTTTTTCTGGTACCCCTATAATGCGAATATTGTTCTGTTTGGATTGGTCACATAATCTCTTAATATTCTTTCATTCCTGGAGATTCTTTTATCTCTCTCTGCCTCAGCTTCTCTATATTTCTGTTCTCTGATTTCTGTTCCATTAAGTCTGTTGTACCTCGTCCAGTCTGCTCTTAAGACCTTCTATTGATTGTTTCATTTCTGTTCTCTCCCTCCAGACTTCATCCCTTAGCTCTTGCATATTTCTCTGCAGCTCCATCAGCATGGTTATGACTTTTATTTTGAATTCTTTTTCAGGAAGATTGGTTATATCTATCTCACCAGTCCCTCTCTCTGGGGTTGTCTGAGTGATTTTTGACTAGACCAGTTTCTTCTGCCTTTTCATGGCTATAGAAGTGGTCATAGGCAACTGGTGCATGTGTCAGCTGGGAGAACAAAGTCTCTTCCTGCTTGCTGGTCGCCTTGTCCTTCTCTGCATTCTCTGCTGCCTGTGCCGGTTACCTGCACACAGGGAGCAGTCTCGGGGATAATCTCCTAAACTGCCATGAGCAGGGCAGTCCAAGGATAGCCTAGGGCATTGTGGGGGTTCACAGACGTGCCAGTGTGTTCTTCTGCAAGAACAGTGCCCCTTCAAGCTGTCCAGACCTTGCTTCTGCTTCCTCTGTCGGTGCTTTCAGCTGCATGCCAGTGGCAGCCTCTGGGTGTGTCCCAGTTAGCTGCGCTCTGGGAGAAGACTCTGTGTGGTTGCTGTGGGCAGGCCTGTTCCCCTGCTGCTCTGCAGCTGTGGCGGGTCAGCCAGTTTGCTTGCAGCACAAGTGGGGGGGAATGAATGGCAGGCTGCTTATCGCTGTGATGGGTTTCAGAGCTGTGTTACCACCCAGGGGGTCAGGGCATCTGAAGTTCCTTAACATTCCCAGCCTGCTGGGCTGAGTGTGCCAGGATGCTTTTGTCCAGCTGTTAAGCCCTTGTCCCTTTAAGACTTTTAAAAAGCACCCACTTTTCTTTTGTCCCAGGGGAGCCGACTGTGGGGACCCACTTGCAGTCTCCATCTCAGATTTTACTTTTCCATTTCTCTAATATCCAGTACACCATGCAATGTGTGTCTGTGCTCCCGGTGCAGATTACTAGGGCTGGTTATTTAGTAGTCCTGTGCTTCCACTCCCTCCCCACTCTGATTCTTTTCCTCCAACCAGCGAGCTTGGGTGGAGGGAGTGCTTGGGTCCCCCCCGGGTCACAGCTTTGTAATTTACCCTTTTTGTGAGATGCTGAATTCTTGCAGATGTAGATGTATCCTGGCTGTTGTACTACTATATCTTCTGGTCTCTCTTTAGGAATAGTTGTATTTTCAAAAATATATGGAGGAGATTTCCGCTGCCCTACTCATGCCACCATCTTGAGCCATCTGCCATCTTGATGTATTTTTATAATACGTTTTCCTATTTCTATAAAAAACCTTTTTTTTACTGTCAAAGTCAATTTTAAATTGTGAAATATAAGCAAATCAACTAGGTACTCCCTGCAAGATGTTAACGCATCTGTTTCTATATCTGTTCCTGGGATATTTTACAAGAGAATAGGATGAACTAAGGAGGTTAGCTTCCACTCACTGTGCTTTGTTTAAGCGCAGGACAGCCCCATCAGGTACAGGTGGGAAATTCTAGGGTGATTCAGAATATGCTGAACCTCATTCAGTAATTTGCAAAGTTAAGATTTGAAAACAGGGTTGTCTAAGTTACTATACCAAACCTCCTCTAGCAACAATGTCTATTGTATTCTCTAAGGAATTGTGAGTTTGGGTAGCCTACTGACATTGGAAAAGGAACACAATACTAGTTATTTAATAAGCAGTAGTGTATTCAGCTCTTGGGGAGTACAACTGTTGTTCAGGTAAAACTGCCTTAACCTAAGTAACCTCAGTCTTGGACCTGCTGAAAGGGGCCAACCTGTGCTTCCAAGCAGGAGACAAATTTGGGGCTTAGAACCATCAGATGATGGAAAACCTTACACTCTGCTACTCGTCGGTGTTTTCATTCTCATATCTGGCGCCCTCCCTTTGCCCCAATATTACAAATGGGAAATAGATGGAGTTATAGATTATGTTTGTAAATTAGATATATTAACTATGAATTTAATTTTAGGACATTTGTTATAAAAAGGAATTGGATCTGAAGGGGATGAGAATTTCTACTAGTTCATGCTCTCCTGAATGTGGAAACTTTTCTTCTGAAAACCTGAGCTGAAGAGAAACATATTTAGAGGATGGCCAACAGGGTTTAACCTGGCCACTACTCAAGGATTCAGGAATATCTGCAGTGGTCTCAGACAGCTGTCTCCTCCACAACGACACTGAGTGTGCAGTGGGGCATGACGGTCCCCTGGATCAGTCTCTTTCTCCAGGAGCATTCCCTGTATGACCCATGATGTGTCCTACTCCCATGACTTTATTTACAGAGGGATTTGAAGTAGTCATTGCACAGAAGGACATGTACCTCCTGTTTGAGGCTTCCTGATGGACTATTTGATGTAGATTTGATGTAGACTTAAGAAATCACCTCTTTAGGAGATTTATACAAACCAGCAGCATTTAAATATTATGGTTTCATTACACTTATAATTGATATACACAACACTCTTGTGAATCAGCTCACACAAAGGGTCCCACCACTGAGGTACTTGTTACAATGGAGGATAAACTGACATGTCCAGCCCTCACGGAGGCTGTCTTTCTACACTTGCATACCAAGAGGAGAGAGAGAAGGAAGAGGAGAGAGAGAAGGAAGAGGTGAAAACAGCACGGGTCAGTGTGTTCTTTCCTTTCCTCCTGCAACTCCGGGAAGAAAATGTGTTCCCAGACTGGGGCAAATAAACCACAAACCACTTACACTGAAATCAGTGAGAGAAAAACTAGAAGGGGAGAAGGCCTTTTACTGCTTACTGGAATCCTGGCCCCATTTGTCTATTCCCCTCACCCATTCTCTCCCCATTTCTTTCCTGTTCTGGCTGGTAGGCCAAAACCCTCTCCAGTCTCATTGTGCGCTCACCTCTTCACTCGCCCCTTGTAAACACCCACTGATATGGAGATGGACTAAGGAGAGAACAGCTCCTCTCCACTGCTTGTAAACACCTATTGATAATGGAGATAGACTAAAGCCAGACAAGAGATTCTGGAAATATTGCAATTTTACCCACACCTCCCTTCCTTTGTTCCTCTTTTTCTCATTCTTTCCTTTCTTATTCTCTTATTTTTTTTCCTTCTCTCTCTTTTCTAAGCAGATGGCTGTGGAAAATTAATAATAAGTATTACAAATGACACCCTGAAGTCTAAAGCAATAGATCCAGACCTAAGTAAAAAGACCTAAAGATCTTTAGATTTAAAGTAAAGATTCAACCAACTTTGCAGAATTTAGCACTTAATTCAGGCTTGAAATGAAAACTAGCACATTAGTAGACATTGGTAAAGTGAAAAATATGGAGAAAGATAGCAAATGTATTTTGTTTTTATTTCTTCAAAATTTTTATTTAAATTGTGGCTCACATTTAAGTGTGGTGCTCATTAATAACCATGCATAGATTTTTATGTTATCTCTAAAATTGCAAAGAAAACTAGAAAATTCTCTGAACTATCAGTCATTCCTATAAGTAGTCCAGCCTTTGAGAACAGGGCTATAGGGAATGTGAATTACTGGTAGTTACTGGCAAAGTTTCCAGAAGAAAAGAAATATCAATATTAATTTTGTACTCAACAAAAATTACAGCTATCTCTTGGATTAATGAAATCAATAA